>VZTA01010965.1:18700-80633 GCA_013398855.1 Mohoua ochrocephala
CCGGTGGAGTGGGGTGTGGTAGCTCTGAGATGAAGAGCGTCTGTGGCTGTGAAAGGCAAGACAAAGGCAGAGCGCATGTGAGGGAGTGGGTGTGCCCGTGAGGAAAGGAGCGGATCTGTGTGCAGGGAGTGTGTCCGTGGGCATGGCTACGAATGCGAATGGCAGAGGAGCTGCCGGCAGAGGAGCCGCGAAGCGGAGCGTGGGTGTGCCCGCTCTCGGATGGGAGAGGGGACGCTCGGCTGCCCGAGCTTTTGTTTCCGAGAGCGCGCCTGCTCAGGCACGGGCAGAACAGGTTCACGTCATGCAGAGCTGCGTGAAGACACTTGCTCACGTTCAGTCCGCTCCCCTGTCATCTGTGCAAAGTCAGCCACTGACACACGTAATGCCTCAGAGGCTCTGGAGTCCCAAAGGGGCGGATAAATGTTGGGAAGGGGGAGTGTATATTAAGTTTGTTGTTGCAAACCTAGGAGAAAAGACTTCTGCAGCACTAAATAATCCAGCCAAAGTCATTTCATGGTATCCTTCTCTGGCAGAGGCAGGTGGGAATGAAGAGGCATGTGAATTCTACGTGTGCGCACCCTTGGACCTACAGAGCCAAGCCCCTGTACTGAGAGGCCTGGGCATGGATCCCAAGGGAATTGGTCAGTGCTTGTCCTGAGTCAAATGTCTGACTGCTCAGTCAGGCAGGAGGAGTCACTGGAGAGATGCTTAAAGCTCCCCACACTTCTCAGGGGTTTCATAAACTTTCCCTGTGGTTTTTCCAACTTGTCAGAGAATCCCACTGGGCTCTCTCCTGCCTGATATTCTGGTTCTTCTAGACACCATTTTGCACTGGTAGGACATGGTTGTATGTCCTGGAGCAGACCTTCAGAGATGGGATGACTGAAGGAAGGAAAACATTACAAATTCACCATGAAGATGGGAGATAATTTTACTGCAAGTAACAGTGGATCTGGGAAGGATTTAAAAGTGGCAGATCCAAAGGATAAAGGATATTGCTAAAGGAGTCAGCCACATTCTGCAATGGGAGAGTGCCCAGGGTGACACTCGTGTGTCTGGCTTAGATGAGGTGAGGACAGAAACCTAATTAGCAAGGGCAAGTTAGTAACACAAGTCGCAGAGAAGATTTTGGCATGGAGCCTGAGGAATATAAACCAACCTTAAAGAGGTGGTGGGGGACAAAGGCATGAGAATGAAAACTTTGGAGAGGTCCAGGATGGAGGAAGATGTCTCAATGTCCCTGCAGTGTGCGCATGAAGGTCCCCTGCAGGTTAAGTTAAAAGGGAAAAGAAAAGCTGAATTAAGGTGTGAGCTGTGAGGGCTCCAGCAGAGAGAGGCTCTCAGGAAGTGGATGAACCTGTGGTATCTGCAAGGTTTCAGGAGGAGAAGTCTTGGGACTCGGTAAATAGCCAGTGCAGGGTTTCTGCATGAGCAGTTTGTGAGGCTGGAAAGTGCTAAAAGCCAGACGGAGGGGCTCCAGGAACAAGTCTAAGGCTCTTCGGAGGTTAATATGGCCCATCCAAGGAGTTTAGGGAGACGCGGAGTTGTGAAGAGACTTAGTCAAAGGGAACTTTTAAATATGTACAATGACTTGCTTGACATGCAGAAAGAAACTCATCCCTGGGTTAAATCTAATGAAATCAGTAGCTTTGGCTTTGGCTGCGTCTGTTAATTCCTCATGGTGGAGGCAGGATGGGGGGAAGTGGCCCTTCTGCCTGCCTCCCTAGAAGAAAGTGCCCATCATTGGGGCGGTGCTTGTCAGGGGCCACAGCTGTGCCTGCGCTGGGCCTGCACTGTCACACGAGGACCTTTGTCACATGGGATGGGCGGAGCAGTACCTGTGCCCTGTCACTGCACGTGTAGCTGCTTCAGAGGTGGGACCCTGTGTGGTAGCTTGCCTCCATCCTGCAGCCATCCCCAAGGAACGAACTGGGTCTGGATTTGGGTTCTTCACCCCACTGGGAAATCACAGATCCCTCCTTCCCAGTGCAACTGGTGCTCATTCCAGCGACCATGTCTGGGTAGCACATTTTGACTATGACACCTGCTGGCATCAAAGTGAGGGGAGGACCACACTGGGGGCAGCAGAGGCAGTTGGAAGAGTCTCTTGGATCTAAGACTAAATGAAGCATAGGACTAAATATTTTGACGTTTTCATCTCTATTTTTGGCATGATCAATTGCAGAGTTTGCTGGATGTGATTTCTTGCCTGGAACCTGTAATAAAACATAAAAATAGGGCTGAATTACTGCTTGGAGTTTTGTTTGTTTATTTGGTTGGTTGGTTTGTTTGTTTTTTACAGAAAACAAGGGAAACTGGAGAGGACAATCCAAATAATGTGTTGTTTATTTATCCAGACAGGTTCTAACCTGCTATCCTCTGCTCTCTTTGCTCACAGCTAAAGAAAGTGATGACGCCTCTGTAAGGACATTGGTGGCAGTAAATACTTGCCTTCCTTGTACGTCTTTGGGACAGCTCAGTCTCTCTCACAGAGCAGCAATTTTAATAAGCAAGAATTAGTGTAAAGCATGGAAAAACAAGGTAATTATTGTTGAGCCATTAGTCTCAGGATCCAGCAATTACCAGGTGCATCAAGATTTTTTCAAAGAGAAAATCATGCCAGCGCAGGGAGAGGATTTGGGGGCTGGTTGGGAAAGAAAGGAAAACAGGCTGAAATGCTGCAGCTGTCTTCTTTGTTGTTTCTTGCTCCTAAAAGAAATAAGTTGTTGTTCAGACATGCAGGTTCAGCCCGACCTGAGCTGCAGACCTTCTAGTGGGATTCGAAATCACCAGCTGGAAGAAATGGCTGATGATGGCTGACGCATGGGACTGGGGAGACACACATGCTGGGACAGCGGAAGGAAAGAGGGGGTTGTGAGGCAAGGAGGAATGGAGTGAGGGCTGCAAAGAAGAAAAGAGGATGGTCTGGTGGCTTGGATGGTAAATAGGGTTTTGGGGTGATGTCTACTTTCTCTTGTTAATGGAGATTTTGTTTAACAGAACCCCTTTCTACACAATAAATCTGCCCTAGAGCAAATGGTAAAAAAAGAAGCACAAGCAGGCAGTCGGAAAACTTGATGCCTGCCATCCCACATGCATTTTGAATCACACTGCAGTGAGGGTCAAAGCACAAGAGCCGTGAAAATTTTGTTATTTTTTCTTCCTGTGCTTCTTAAGCAGTGATGTCCATGAGATTAGTCCTTACCTTGATTTAATGTCTCATCAGAAGCATGACTTCCCCGGCAGCCCTGCTGCGGTGCTACTAAATGAAGCATGCCCTGTTTTCTCAGCTGGGACTTAAACCTCTGCCCTTAGAGACCTGAGGGGTGGGGAAGAAAGATGGGGACGGAGTGATAGATATTGACCCACCTATCACGTCTGCTAAATTAAATAACCAGGCTTTATTTTTTAACCTATTGAAAACAGTTCCTGTTCTCTGTACAAGTGATGTTTGCGGAGGTTGCCGAGGTGGCAGCACCACAGCATGAGCCTCCCTTGCTCTGTACCTTCCCCCTGACTCACATTCTACGGGTGACCTTCAAGTGTAAGGACAAACACTGTCTTAAGGAGATAGGAGAGAGAGGGAGAGAGCGGGGGAGAGAGAGAACATTTTCTCTGCCAGTTAATTGAATTCAGGTTTCCCTTCAAGTTACACTGGGAAAGCCTTATTGTCCTTTCACGGTGAGGAAACATTTGCTGATGGGGGAGCAGAACAGATGAAACCCTCCAAAGTCCCTTTGCTAAAGATGTCAAACTAAATTTGGATCTCATCCGCTCTTAAACCAGAACTGACCATGGTCTATGGGAGAACATCACTGATTTTAGTGCTGCTTTACAGTAGGCAGCAATATAGCTCAGTGAATTATCCAGCTTGATGACCAATTTTCTAGTGTATCCTACGTTTTCCTTTTTCCTCTTCTCCTCAGCACATCTGCCCCATACTGAGTCCCTAAGAAATCCCACTCATTAAAAAAAAAAACCTCCTTTGAGGGCCTGTTGTGACAACCCTTTGAACTTCTATGCTGGGAGAGCACAATGCACAGGACACAGAATGACAGGCAGTTAAATTGCCTCATTAAGAGAATATTAGATCCTATTTGGTCTTTTCCTATCAAGCACTTTTGAATACTTTATCCAAGCCAGTTTTGTGTCACAGGATCCCTGCCATTTCCCCTGAGAGATTTTGCTTTACTCTCTTCTCTTTGCATCTTGAGTCCTCACGAGGGCTGAATGTGAGGTGTGACGTGGAGAGAGCGCAGCATCACAGCCATTCACAGCATGCCCACGAAGGGTGTCTGGGGAGGACACTCTCCTTTCTCTGCCAGAATATCTGGTACCTGCACATCACAGTAAACATCTTCCCCTTTGCAGCTAAAGTTGCCTTATTTTTTTTCTTTAAATACCACAAAGGTATGTGCACCCTCCCCTACCCTACTCATGTATTGAGTTTGGTTTAGCACTGCACCTCCAGCTAGGAACCATAGGATCTCCGTAATTCCACTCCTTTGTCCTTTGCTGCAGGGATTTACCCCACAGAAAACTTTCAGGATGTAAATTTTCTTACCTGCCGATTGCACATTTATATTTCACAGAGTCCCAGCCATGTGGACTTTCTAGGCACAGCATGCAAACACTTTACTCATTTCCTGACATCTTCTCTCATTTCCTAATAATCTTTGTCACAGTTCAGAATTGCTCCTGTAATTTCAAGAACCTTTGTCATTATATTTCTTTTTTCTGACTCTGGCCCCCTCCTTGGCCCTTACTCCTGGCTTTCTGCGGCTGGCAGTGCCATACAAGCACCTGCTGCTTCACCCACTGCTCTGTCCTTTGCCGTCTCCTGTGTGACGCTTTGCCTTTTAACATCACTGTAACCTGTAGAAGAGCAGCTTACCCCAGACCAGCAATCTGCGTGTGCTCGTGTGCTTCTGACTGCTTTCTAATTAGGAAGACCTTAATTTACAACCTCCCATGTTCCCTGCAGTGTGCCCTGCAGTACTGTTTATCATCTCTCTGCCACAGCCAGGATCTGTGCTGGCTTGCCTTTACTGAGGGAGCTGCCTGCTGTGCTGGTTGGAAAGGTGCCTCAGCTGCTGGTGCTGGGGTGGGAGATGGGGGATGTTTTACACATGAGGTTACACAGGGTTTTCTTTTCCCCCTGTTTCTCACAGCACACTGAAATGCTACTTCCTGGATTCGTCTCTGCTGCTTCCCTCCATCCAAAGAGCCGTGTTTGATACCTGGTCAGCTTAAAAAATGATGCTTTTGTGCTATGTGCTGAAACACATGAAGTAACTGATGGCCAGGATAAGAGTCAGATGCTTAGCAAGGGTAAATTGCCATGGCTTCAGTCAAGTCGGTAAAGCTAATCCATTTTCTTCCAGCTGAGAATCGGGGAGCATAGATTAACTATACTGTCTGGAATCAGCCTTGATTGCAAACTCAGACACAATGAAAGATGTGGCTTCACTGACCCCCTTGTCCTGCAACACCTCGAGCTTCTCCTCTGCACGGTGGGGCTCAGTGGCTCCTGTCCCCTGCCTTCCTGCAGCTGCAGGAGAACAACTCATTCACAGTGGGGATGAGCGATGCAAGGGGAAGGAACTCGCTGTTCTTGTGCCGAGATGCAAGGCAAGGCAGCCTGGGTCCACAGAGACTCTCTGATTGATGTGACAGGGAGGGAGTGACAAGCCTGCTGATGTGCTAACAGCATTTTACTCCAGCAGTTCTTGCCAAAAAAATAAAACACCTGTGACAAAAACTAAACCAGCTCACTTGCTCAGGGCGTAGATGTACAGGACCTGAGAGCCACCACCTGATGTGAGTTATGAAGCCCGGCCTTTCTCCAGGAAGATGAGTGTGATAACACTTGACAGGTCAGGCTCAGGGTGCTCGGTGCTCTGGTTTAATGCAGCTTGGCTTGGCCTGTCTCTGAAGGGCCGCCACCCCTGACTGCCACCCGTGACTTTTAATTCAGTCTTTACTGCAGGTCAGGAGATGAGGAGCGTGCACGTGAGCCTGCATATATATAAATGTATCACGAAGCGGCAGGGATTGGGGTTTTCCTCAGGAAATACTAATTTTCCCTGTCACTCTTATCACAAAAGTACTTTACTTGGACTGAGGGGGAGGTCACAGGGAATTTTGGTAGAAGGCTGCAGAAGCTGAAAGGAGGCTAAACCATTTGCTCAGCTGTGAGGGGAATATGAATGTGTAATACCTAATTGCTTGTGATGTCCATCACCCTTTTCCAGCACCAGCCCACACCATCAGGGCTCTTGGTGCGAGGGGACAATGTCTTCTCTTTTTACACTTGCCTGCTGGACCATACACTTTTCTGTCATCACCTTTTCTGGGTTCCTACAACTTTTGCTTATCATTCCCATGGTTAAACTTCTTTTTCTGAGTGGTGAGAGAGCAATATCTCTTCCCCCATATCTTTGGTAGAGCCTTATCTTTATCTTCTGACATCTTTTTTTCCCCTGTTCCTGCTTGTGATGGCATAGGTCTCTGGGCAGCTGGGTTATGAAGCACATCAAAAAAATCTATGGGGCTTTAAAAGAGCAGCTTATATTTTGGCAGGTTATTTTTAAGCCAAGGCTCTTCTTCCCTGCCCTGGTTCACAGTGTGATGGTGCAAGTACAAGAGCCAGCTGTGAGAAAGCAAGAATACTTAATGTTCTCATTGCTGCTGAGAACTTTGTCACATGAGGGCCAAGTCAGGGGTGTTTATTTTTCTCCTAGTCGGCATGTCAGTGCAAAGTGGGACAGCCTCGGCCAGACAGACCAGCAGTAGCCTAGTTCAGAGTAGCTCAGTCTGGTGCCTAAAGGCCTTCTCTTTGGGAGTGGAAGCAATGGGGGTTCACACTGGAGGCTGATGCTGTGTCAGTGCCAAGAGGATGCTGTTGGGGAAGGAGGGTGGCTGGCTGCTCCTGCTGTAGTGCATCTGGGATTTCCTTACTGTCCCGTTTAGGAGATGAGCTTACGAGTGAAAACTGGAAGTGTACCACTCTTCTCCCTACTGACACGGCCTCTTTCCCCTTAGTCTCATTTTGTGTGAAATTATTTAGCAAATTCAGCTGGAATTGGCTGATCATTTTGGCGTCCCAGAAAATGCAGCTCACAGGAAATAAATGATTCAGCGAAAAGAGAGAAAAAAATTCACCTGCCTTCTTGCTGTCACATTTGCTCTACTCAGCTGCTGATGTATCAGTAGCAAATTCTTCTTGTCTGTGACAAGGTTAGACATAACACAAAAGCTGCCATCTGCCTTAGGAGGTTTTCTGTCTCGTGAGGTAATTTTCTTTGGGTTTTCCCCAATTCCACCAAAGTCAGAAGAGGGATTCTTGCTCATGTCTTGGGGCTACAGATTAGTCTCCCTCCTTATCATGACACCCCCAAAATCTATTGCATGAGTGTGATAACACTTGACAGGTCAGGCTCAGGGTGCTCTGTGCTCTGGTTTAATGCAGCTTGGCTTGGCCTGTCTCTGAAGGGCCGCCACCCCTGACTGCCACCCGTGACTTTTAATTCAGTCTTTACTGCAGGTCAGGGGATGAGGAGCGTGCACGTGAGCCTGCATATATATAAATGTATCACAAAGCAGCAGGGATTGGGGTTTTCCTCAGGAAATACTAATTTTCCCTGTCACTCTTATCACAAAAGTACTTTACTTGGACTGAGAGGGGGAGGTCACAGGGAATTTTGGTAGAAGGCTGCAGAAGCTGAAAGGAGGCTAAACCATTTGCTCAGCTGTGAGGGGAATATGAATGTGTAATACCTAATTGCTTGTGATGTCCATCACCCTTTTCCAGCACCAGCCCACACCATCAGGGCTCTTGGTGCGAGGGGACAATGTCTTCTCTTTTTACACTTGCCTGCTGGACCATACACTTTTCTGTCATCACCTGGGCTGAAGACATAGTAGGGAAGTCTTTCTGTTGAGATACACATAATCTGTACATTTCCTTCTGTGAAAACAGGAATGATAGACCCAAGAGAAAATGATCCAGCCCTAATTGCCCCAGTGACCTTTCCTTTGCTGTCCACTTACTCTTTCTTTTGTCCAGTCTGGCTTCAAATTCTGCAAACAGGGAATTTTCTGTCACCTTTTCTGGACATTATTCCACTGCCTAGAAAATCCTGCTCTCCCAGGTTACTCTGAAGTGGTATTTTCATTAATTTCATGTCAATGCATTCTCTTATGACCATCTGCTTGCTGTCCTTTAATACGCTAAATCATTGCATTGCTCGTGTTTCCATCTTTAAGGCTTGTTTAAGCCTTTAATCCTCTCCTGAAATTATCACTTGATTAAATTATAGAGAATGACTTTCTTTTTAATTTTTCTCTCTCTTCTTAACCATTTTTATTGTTCTTCGATGAGCTTCTCTTTACTGTTGTCAATCTCTGCCTGGTTTTCAGCATCCAAAATACAATGCAGTGTTCAAAACACCACAGTGTTTTCTATTTATGCCAGAAAACTGTACAAGGAAATAATTATTTCCTCAGATCAACAAATAAGACCCCAAGCTCTGCCTTTTTTCTTCTTGGTCTCTGTACTTTGTCACCTCTTCCTCTTAAAATATGAACTATTTATCCCATCCACTAAGATCTGAAGATCCTTATGCGTATTTGGTAAATGCCATACTGCCAAAAAAAACCCCCAAAACCAAGAGGCAGACATCAGATGTCATTTCAGGCTATAAAAAAGAGACATGGAACATGGGAGGCCATGGTCTGCTCTGTGGTGGTACAGCCTCGCTGAAGCACTGGAAAGCCAGCGTGGAAAGACACAGGCTATTTGGTGGGAACAGCAGAGGAGAGGAAAAAAAATGATCTGAGGTCTAGAAAACACAACCTGTGAGGGAAGACACAAAGATTTGTGGTTGTTTGGGCTAAAGAAGACTGGCTCTAGAGGGAAGCAGTAGGAAAACAAGTCTTTAAATATATAGGAAATTGCTACTAGGACAAAGGAATTTAAATAGTCTTCTTTTCCACTGAGGGTATAAAAAGGAATATTGAGTTTAAATTGCAGTAGAGGAGACTTAGGCTAAACACTAGGACAAGTTTTTAGGCCAACGAAAATGTATGTGAGGTCAGGAATATATGGCCTAGGAATACCACAGGAATTGCCAGCACCAGAGGTTTTTCAGAATGGTCGGACAATCATTAGGGAAAGTTTATACAAGCACTGACCCTGCTCTGGGGCAGGGGGTGCACTCAATGAGCTTTTTTTCCCTGTGGTCCTGAGGGCAGAAAATGAGTACAGATTGTTGACCTTTTCACAGGGCTCCCTCCTTTTAAGTAGATGCTCTGTGTGTGTACGTGAGTATGTGTGGATGCAGCTGATGTTTGTGTGAGAGAATGCTATCTTTTCTCCTTTTCCAACAAACAATTGCCTTATCCTGACTTTAATTTACCCTTAGGTTAATGGGGCAGAAGTGATATCAGGGAGAATAAACCGAGCTAAAACAGGCTAAGGTTTGTTTCGCTTCTTCAGCACATCTGATCATAACTCCTTCCTGCACCACACCTGAAACTAGGCTTAGAATTATTCCAGAACAGTAGATACTGGATCCTGTTGTGCTGATCTGTGAATAGAGATGGAGAGAGGTGTCCACTGCTCAGCCCTCAGCTCAGCTTACTCAGTCTTGGAGCCGACTGAAGCATTTGCACCACCCTTCTCGTTATTTACTAACGTGAGCTGTGTCCTGCTTCTGCTTTCTTTTCCAGTAACATTCCTCCCTGGTACATCTTCCCACCCGGCTCTGAGTGAACATCCTTCAGCACAAGCATGTTGGAGCTGAAAGGAGACACAGGACAAGGCAAGTATCTCTGGGGCCTTTGATTTTGAAGCATACGATGGAGTTTAAGGAGCTTTTGTAACCTCACAGTATATCACAGGCAGTGCCTGGCACCAGGATCCCTCATGGTAATGGGCTTGGGCCCTGGGACACTGGGTCCCTGCTGGGGTTGGGCAGGGTGTCAAAGGGGGTTAGAGAAGCAGTGTCAGTCCACAAGGATTGTCAAGAGTTGCCATGAGCTAGACCACCAGTCAGCAGCCAGACATCCTGACTCCACCCTTTCATCACGTCCACACCTCTCGGGCTTGGATTTGATTCAGAATTCAAGTGAGCTTCTGTTTTTGGGATGAATGTGGATGGTTTAGTGGCTTTCTGTACCTGCTGGAGAGCTGTGCCCAGAGGTGAGCCAGGGCCCTTTCTGTGTTCTCACTAATGGCACGGAGAATTGTTGCTCGCTGGTGGGAGAAGCAGGGACGCTGAATTAAACTTAGAGCTGAAACAGAGCCATGGAAGGGATGTGGTTCTTTGAATATGTGGTTCACGTGTGAAAATCTTTGCTGCAGATGCTGTAACTGCTATATGCTTGCTGCTGTGGGCTTCAGAGGGGTCTGGACTCTGAAGTTTAGAGAAGGGAAACCTACTGAGGGTTATAAAGACATCAACAATGGCTCATGAAACTCCAGTTGCAGTGTGTTGGAGGGAATTTTTGAGGTTTTCTGATGTATGTATAATGTATATACTCCAGATATACATTTTATATTTGGTCTCTTAAGAACAAGCACCTTCCAAGTAGTTTATTCCCTTCAGTGATGGACTAAAGGGTGCTGGCTAGATGGATCTTTGATGTAACCAAGGATAGCTGACCGTAAGTTCTTATGTCGACTTGATCTGTAATTATCACATCAGAATTGCTGGCATGAGCTGATGTTTAGCATAAAAGATGACACTGTTGGGTTTATCTGGGTGAAAGCTTCAACTCTGATTTCTAAATATGGACTACAAAAATCTGCTCCAAATATAAAATCCCACCTGTAAAATGCATTAAAATTCTGAGCCAGAACTCAGCTTGTCTTTGGTGATTTTCACTGTTTCAGCTATTACAGGCAGCAGTTTATAAAAGGGGCCTTCACATGACATTGTAAATCCCACAGTGAGCTATTGCAAGAGTAGGGGAAAAAATATGTTAATCCATAGTAGTAAATTCAGGATCACACAACAAGCACACGCTTCGTTCTTGGGGCTGCCAGTTGTACCTGGAGCTGCAAGTGACTCACTGTGAGCCATTTTGCACTCTGCATTGTTCCCTCCCTTGTTAAAGACCTTTGCACTTGCTAGTGACAGTCAGGTGTGAACAGAACTGACAGAGGACTTGGGTTGTGCCTGACCCTCTTCTGAAGTGTGATTAGACAAAATGCAGCCAAAATGCACCATTTTTCATACCTATAGGGCAGCTTAATCTGCTTTTGAACTCTAAAAATTGCCTTAAAGAGCCATGTAAAAATCTCTAGCTGCCTTAAAATTTGAGCCTGACACATGAAAACTGACTTTGATAACACTTAAGGGAAACAATCTGTAAATCCTGATGCTCCACACAAAGTTGTGTGCTGTAGGAAGCAGACACGACTTGTCTTTGTGAGAGGAATGTCTGCGGATTGGGATTTGCCCTCTTTGGGAAGGGGCTTTTCACACACAGTTCTGTTCCCTCAGGTAAATAGCTAGTGCCATGGTGTTTGTCACAAGCTGAGAATCAAGCGGTCACCCTTGTGATCTCCTCAGCTATCCCTGGACAAGTCAAGGGTGACTGCTCCCATATAGCAGTTTTTCAACATTTGGGTCCATGGTGTTCAATACTGCTGCAGATTTATTGAGGCTTTTCTTTCTCTACTGCTCAAAATTTTCTTATTACTTATTTGATTTCTCTTTGCTGTTATTTGCCTCTTTCCTTTGTATCTATCTGATCCCCTCTACTTTATAAATGCACATAATCAAAGTTAGGTTAGAGCACAGATTTATGATGTGTGATCCTAAGGCATGCTCCTGTAGACAAAGCCATTTTGCTGTTAATCTTGCACAGAGCACTTCTGGGGACTGAAGGAGTACGTGCTGCTTCTTAGCTGATCTGATTGTTTGCTGTTCTGCAGGAACACCGGAGAGCTGTAATAACCTGCTTGTTGTGCTAGAAGATCAAGGACCTCTTAGGGTGATGGAGGCTTCTGGAGTGATTTTCTGTAGTGGCCAAGGTCCCAATATAGCTAAGGGCACCTGATTACCAAGCTCCTTTGTTTGTGGTGTGATACCAGCTACCTTAAAGATTTTATTTTTTTTTTTTAGAAGAATACATAAAATTCTTTGTCATAATTGAGGTGTCTGACTGAAAGGGGCATCAGCATTTACCTGTATGTGTTGTGGTCCAAAATCTTGCTCTCCTTGAACTCTAAAGGCAACACAGGTTCCCAAAATAGTTCTTACATTCACAATTCAATGACTTTAAAAATCAAAGATACGCGTACCAAGTTGAAGATCAGAATGAAATCTGAATGTCCCAACAGATCTGTTCTCTTCATCCTCTCAGTATCTCTACTCCCCTGAAACAGTTAGATTAAAAAAATGTTTTGTCCATTTTTAACAATTTCTGCAGAAGATCTCAACAGATTTAAAAAATATGAGTGATATCTTCCAGGTTTCCTGTGTCTTGTCACGTACATTTCACGGATGGAGCTCTGAGACACACTTTGCCCTGTATCCTACAGCGAGTCAATGGGCAGAGCAGTGCAGACCAGCAGGGCTACACAGCACCCTTCACCTCTACAGCGGTGCACAATCTTTACTCCATGTCTTGGAACATTTATATTTTTGTTCACTTTACCTCAGCAATAAATCTGAGCATTTTCTCCAGCTTTCTGGAGGGAAGAATCCATTTCCCAGGGGATTTCTCAGAGCTGCACATGCCCCTATCACACCTGGATGAGTTTCTGAATGCACCAAATGTAAGCTGCTCTGAACCAGGCCTGGACCTGGGATCTGTCTTACTGCTGCTTTTTATTTTAAAGAGCAGGGAAATGAAGTCTGGAAAGAAAGATAAACAAGAACATCTGATTCACATCTTCTTCACAGATTATGCAGTTCTCTTCTTGTGCTTTCCTGTACCATCCCAGGAACCACGCTGCTTTCATAAACTTATATCCTACCAGCACTCATGTCCTATTAGGTAGAGAGCAAGTTTGATCTTCTGGACTGATAAGGACTGAGAACTACTAGCAAAGGTGGAGAAGAAGCTTCCTTCAAATCACAATCTGAGCCACTACTTCTTAGCAGTGTTTAGAAATCTGTACTATCCTGCTGCAGTTTCCTGAACTCCACTAATCAAGGTTTTTTCATGGCAACATTTTCTGTGGGACAGAAATGGAGATACATGGGAGAAGACAGTGGTGCAGCTGGTAAATGACTTGAGTTTTCAGCCAAGGAAGAGAGAGCTGGACTGATGCTCTCAGTGGAAATGAACAATAGTGAAGAGTACAGTTTGGAAATTAGGAAAGTGTTCCCACGGGTGAGATCCCAGGGCTGAAGAACAACCTTCTCGTGAAGGGAATAGCAAGACAAGCCTTCAGGTTTGTTTCACAGCAGGTGAGCACTTCAGACTCTAGAAGGACCTGTTCCCAGTGGAAAATGGGAAAAGAAATAGGCACTGCTGCATTACTTTTGCAGGCTTCCCTTGCACACCTGCGTTACCAGGAAACTCCAAACTGCAGAGCATGAGCAGTGACAGTGGCAAAATGAATTGACACGACTTCTGGACCTGCCTATGCAAAAATGACATCTATTGAGTGACTGCCAGCCTAGGAAAAATGCAGCTAAATCCTACTACAGTGGGCACAACCACTGCTACCTGCTATTGAAATGCCTCCCAGAGTGTAAATTTAATGAGGAAAGCTGATGCCTCTGAATACCTTTGGATACAGATGCAGAACAAGTTATACCAGACAAAAAGGTTTCTCAGGTTAAGAGGTGATCTTCAGAGTGTGACAGCACAAAACCTTCCCATGGACCTCCTTCTACCACACAGTCAAGTGAGGTAGTTTATTTGGAAATGGGATAAGTGACTCCACATGCAAAGTGGGGAAAGAACGTACACATGGGGCCATTGCACCAGAGTTGGTGATGCTCTCCTCAGGATCAAACCACAGCTGTTAACTTCTCTGTGTGCTGGTACTCACAGATACCAGAGGTAGGATAGTTCAGCATGGGTGATTAGAAATATACGGAAAAAGTACAGAAATGAAGACAAAAAATTGTGTCCTTACAAACCATGCAGTCATCTCTGAAGAGGGAGGACCAGGGAGTTATATGGGGACAGCACTGAGTGAAACCACTGTTGTCTTGGAAACTCAAAGGGAAAAATTAGCATACAGAAGGGTTTTAGAGTGTTTTTCAGAGACACTCTACACGCACACACACACACACACATTGGATAGATAGATAGATAGATAGATAGATAGATAGACAGACAGACAGGTAGATAGATAGTCACACTCTTTTGCTTCTTTGCTAATTTTCTTGCCCAAAGCCAGTCATCCTAAGAATTCTTTGTCTGATTTTAGAAGTAAGAATAGGAATAAACCCCTACACTGTTTCTTCAGTGTAATGAGAACTGATCTTGTGTTAGCAATTCAAAGATACAGCTGTTACATATATAGGATGAATTAACAGATCAGCTTTCTCATCCACCCCAAAGAAGAAAAGGAAGGAGACCTGTCTTGGATTATGAAGAAGGAGAACTGTGAACATAGCTTAAAAGCTCCCTCATGCATCTCACTGAAATCTAAAAGAGCCAAGAGCACTCACGTCCCTCAAGAAGCTGCAATCACAGGAGCTTGAGGCATTAGTGATGGAGAAGGCTTGCAACCCTAGCTATTCCTACAGAGTACTTCCTGGCCAGGAAAACAATTTTCCATGTGCAGGAGGTGGAATGGCAGGAGGGACATGCAGAAGACTCTGGTATCCTCTGGCACACATTGGGAGCACAGTCCTTGCTAGTAGGGAAGAGCTTGCTGCCTCCTGAGGCTGGGGGTGGTGACAGCGTGTGTGTGTGTCTCTACCTGAGCATGCATGGAGTGTGAGACACCACTCAACTGCTGTGGCTGAAGGCAGCCCGAGCTCAGATACCTCCTGTTCTCCTCTTGCACAGATGAAATGAGGTGCTATCAAGAAGAAGCAGTGGAGCATTTGGTCCCTCAGTGAAGCTCAGATGAGGCTCTAAACCAGCCTGCCAGAGACAGGCATTGGCAGTGAAAGGAGGAAGAGACTCTGTCCAAGGGAGAAGACTGCTGTCTTTGCTGGTTCTGTGGCCTACTGAACAGGTAGAAAAAACATGCTGGACTTTCCCTTCTGAGGCAAAATTTGTTTCCCTTTCCAGACTCTCAGGGAAATAAATTTTGTGATTTCCCTCTTGCTGTGTTGTGCATTGGTTTGGGAAGGCAGCCAGCAGCACAGATCCAGGCTCTGGCATATGCATACACTCTGGCATGGGCAATGAACTCCTTTAATATAGATTTATTTCACTCCTTTCCATGCCACCTCTCTTTGCCCATGGTGATATGGTACCACAGTGCCCATAACAGAACTCCTTTAACCCATAGCCTGCAATTACTAAGACCTGTTATTAATGGCCTGGAATTTGCTCCTCCATACTTAATGTGCCCACCACTTACAATACGAGCAAGAAGCTGTGGTTTTAAGACTGACTTAAGTCTTTTGGTATCCTGCACTGCCCTCTGTGTGGGCCTGTATCCGCCTTGGTCTGTATCACCCTTGGTCTGTTAGGTCTGTGACAGCCCGCTGCAGCTCCAGAGCTTGGCGTGCCATTTAGCTGGAATCCCCTGGCTGAGCCCACAGAACCCTCTTGTTGTCTTTTTAGAGACACAGATTTTCTCAAAATGCAGACCTTATGAAAGGTCTTGGCTTGCTGGTTGAAACAACTCCCAGCGTTACGTCTCCTTCTACCCTCCAAGCTTCCGATTGTGGTTTGTTTTCCTGAGTGGCCTGGCCATGGGAGATGACAGACCCAGAGAGCACGAGACCAGGTAGCCTGTTATCAGAGGGCAATATGCAGTCCACTTGGACTCTAATCTACCCTTAGAAAGCAACGTGATGGACATGATAGGATTGTGTATAAGGAGACCATACACTGGTGCCATGAGAACTACAGTCCTTGTGGCTAAGCCTCACACCAGCTCATGTGAACAGAGGCTGTCCTGCTATTAATTCAGAACAGCAGCATCCAGCTACCCCTAAACCACTGCTGGTATCTTTCTGACACTTGCCTTATCTTGGGAGAAATGCCCTGATGAAAGCCACGTTAAAGCAGCCTGTCATCAAACAGAACTATCTTGCCATCAAACAGAACCATCACTGTAAGCCAAAGCCAAAGCCCGACTTGTGATGGTTTATGAAGGTGCATCAGCTGCATTGCATGACCTCAGTAACGAGTGTCTCTAGCAGCACTTGGGGCAGGGTTCATCCCTTCTGGTAAAGGGTTCCTAAATACATATTCTGTGCCTCACCTAGGGTGGTGTTGCCCTAAGGCATCCCATCAGTTGAGTAGCAGGGCTGACTCCCCAAACCACAGTTCCCTCACTCCAGCTGCTTCTTGAACAGCTTAAGGACCAGCCCTTCAATGCTCTCCACAGTGTCAAGTGTGTGTAAATTAAGCAACAAATTTCAGAGTTTACCTAACGCCACACTTGGCCATGCTCCCTCCCAGTGTAAAATTGGGATAGAGACACTGGACCCATGGTACTAAGTCGGGTTATGCTGACAAGTGCCTGGCTTGTGCCCTCCGCCTGATCCAAGTTAGCAGGAGGATCTTGCAATTTCTACCCTGGGAGGAGGGAGCTGCACGGCAAGGGCAGAGGAAAAACCCCAAGTGAAAACCCAAAAGAAAGCAGAGCTGAGGGCTGACACATGATTTCTGCTGTGTGATGGGTTTACTGAGTTTCCTACCATGCACTTACGATAAGGTGAGTAAGAGTATTAACTCATACCTTTGCCATGGATGGCAAAGTGCTCAGCCCTGGCACTCTTGTGTAAGACTTGTGTTTGTTTATCTGAGGATCGTTTCTTACGTGACCTCCCTTCTAGGTGCTCTAGGGGAAGGAGGGGCTCTCACTTCAACTACAATAAGTCCCAACTCATTCTCACAGAGCATCCCTGGGGACTGCAGCTGGTCAGGGTTCCTGGAAACATTCTTTGCATCCCTCTTCGCACGTGATGGTTTGAGCCTATGTTCCAGATGTGACCTTTGTGTAAGGGACAAAAGAAGGTCTCCTTTGTAAATCTAATGGCATCCCTTATCCAGCCTGCATATTTCCAGAGTTCAGAGATAGATCTTTGTGCATCAAGAAACAAAGAGCTATGCTTTCTTCCTGTATATGCTTTTTTCTATTTTGTACCTTTTTATCCCCGACTATTTTATATCAAGGGCTATTCATCATAAAGACTATAAAATGAATCCTTTCAGGAGACAGAGAAATGTCTTGGCATCAACAGTTTAGTAATGGGTTAGACAGCCTTTTCATGTGGAGTTTGCCAATATGAATCCAGCCCCCACACCAGCAGGGACTGCAAATTTCTATCACGTGCTGACTGGCTGTCAGCCGATAGGAAATGAACTTCGTCCCAGTCCAGTTCCTACTCGATCAGTGCGCGTCAGAAATACCATCACTTCTGGAAACCGTCTCCCTCTTTCACTGGCAAGCCTGGCAGAGAGGCTAGAAAGTGAAAGCGAGTCTCTCATCTCTGGGGATAATATTGGAGGCACATTAGCATCAGAATCTGTAAGGAAAAAGCTTATTCAAGCATTGCTGGTACTCAACCTGCTCTGTGTTGAGGCTTTTTGCTGTTAATATGAAACTTTTCACCAGCCTTGCATTAAAGCGATTCTCAGGAAGACATAAAAATATTGCAGGTGGTGCCTCGACCATAAAGGCACTAAATGAGTAATCTAGTCAGAGTTTTAACAGGTGAATGTGCCTTCACACAAGAACTCGAAGATGTCCCAAATGCAACAGTTTTGCATTCTGAAGCTGTGCCAGGGAGAGGCAGAACTGCTCAGATGTCACAGCTAGGCCTGCTTGGGAATTCTCCAGCTGCATTGATTTTATTGAAAAAACCGCCAGGTTGCTAAAATCCAAAACTTCTCCGTAGTTAAAATTCAGTTGGGAGGGTTTTCTTTCAGATTAATGAATGAATTCCTACCAAATGTGATTTTCTGTCTTGCACTGAATGAAGGCCACTAGCCAAATGCCTTCTGGTGCTAGACACACCTTCGCATCAAAGAAGTGCACCCAGGGAGCTGCAGTGGAAAAGGAGAAAAAAGAGCCAGATGAAAGTGTTGACACCATGCCACCCCACTGGTACAAAGAGAGTTTGCTTCTCTTCACACCTGCACCACTGCAGCAGCCCTAACACACCCATCTTTCATCTGCCTTTCCTCACCGCATCCCAGACTACAGGAATAGGTATGGAAGAGATATCCAGAGTTTCCACATTGTTTGAACTTCTGGGTTGGGAACTCTTCAAACCTAGACAGAACAAAACGTGTCTCTGTGGAAGCATGGAGCACACTTGCCAGTGTGTGCCTGCCTGTACAAAAGTGTGTGTGCACCATCTGCCACTGGGATTCTGCTCTCGACACTACGAGCACGGGATGCCTTCACCTGTGGTTTTGGTACATGCTCAGGGCTCTTTTTTTCCCTGAAAGAATTTCTTATTGGATTCATTGCTTTGACAACTGGAAATGGCAGGAAAGGTGATGGCTGGGTTGATTTGTCACTTGAGATTGCATTTATGGCGCATAGTGCTTCAGAGGCCTGGTAAGCATCACCACGCCAATCCCGTGGCCGAGGGAGCCAGGACACGATGTCCTGTCTGCAGCCACCAGAGACAGCAGCAGAACCAGGACCAGGATTCAGACCTGGTACCTCGTTCCCTGTGCCGACTGCTCAAATGCTGCTTACTCACTGTGCTTACAGCCACGATCCTGCTTTCATTGCTGCTTTCACATTCTTGTTGATCTGAGCTCTCCCTTTAGCTATGCCTTTCAAGTCTTAGAAGCTGTAATGAATATGTATCAACATTTCAAAGCCATAGATCCTGTGGTGGAGAAACAGAAAGGGGACGGGAGAGACAGACACACATACAGTCTAATTCATTTTTAAATGTCTGTAATTCATCCAAGAGCATTATCAATAATTACTAGAAGAAAGCAGTAACTCACATCACGAAAAATCAGTGCTTTGACAAAAAGTTGGCAGCAGGCCTTACAGATATCTTGCACATGCAAAACCTTTCTGGAGCATGATAATCAGCTGGGGGGCGGTGTGGGGGGAGACCTTTCTGTCTGTTCACAGCTCCGGTGGCCTCACCAGGGAACCCTGCTGTTCTGTCATCCCTGTGCCTGCGTCAGGCACGCTGGAGCTCCTGCAGACAAACTGAGTGGGTGCATGCTAGATCTCATCCCTGCAGGAGGTGTGGGTTTTCAGAGGAGGTTTATGGGAGCTGGATGAATTGTAATCTTAAGCATCCCTTGAAATATCAAGCCTGGATGCTCACTGACTATCCTCTCAGGGTCTCACCACTGCTTCCCCTCAGCTGCGGCCATTGCTGTCCTGTGCTCAAGGCAGGGCAACGGACATCTCCAATTATCTCTTTACACCACCTTCAAACTCTTTCCTCTTAAAGCTCTGACTAGGACACGGATGGTGGCCTGGGACATAGGAGTGGGAACAGATCTTGAACTGCTTCCAGTTTGGAGTTCCCAGCAGCTATCTCCCACCCACAGACCAGAACCCCCACCATAAACAAAACCAAGGCAAGACAGATGGGAGAAAGGGAGAGAGAAGGGAGGCTGTTTGTGTTAAAACTTGGATATCTTTTTCACCTGAACCCAGTCCTGGCTGCTCATTTTCTGGACATGAAGCTACAAGGGCTGTGGCATTTAGATCCATTCCCAGCCATCCCATTTTTGTGGGCTGCCAAGACCTCTTCAAATGTATGGCCCTGGCAGGGCTGGGGATGAGATATGGGGATGCTGTGTCATCTTTCAGACCTTTGTGTTAGTTTATGGAGTATGAGTGATCCCCCTCCTCCTTTTCCCCACCATAATATAACCCATGTGATGCACCCCGATTGTGGGACAGGCGCAGCTGGGGGCTGTGACCTTTGCTGCTGCCACATGCTGCAGTCATGCTGCTTTCTTGACTGCTTCTCCCTGGGTTTGCCAGCACCATGGGAGCAGAGACACTGGCACAAGTACCACGGAGCATCTCTGCCATCATGTCAGACCTCAGGCAGAAACACAGCTGGGACCACAACATCCTAAATCCAATGGTTAGATCTTCTGGGGCTCATCCTTCTGAGACTTGGGCCTCCTCCACAGCTAAAGCTGACCAAAATCTCATTGCAGCACAGAGAGTCACAGAATTTGGGTCACTCCGGTACAGCCCTCTGTGCTGGGCTACAAGTGAGGAACATTTGGCAGTTTCAGGTAATACAAGAGCAGCTGCTGCCTCTGTGGTGTGTGTCTCCTGAAACTGCCAAACACCTGTACTTTCCAGTTGGCATCTCGTTAATTAACGGATAAAATTCAAGAGATTAGCTTCCTGCACAAAGACCTATATGCTTTAAATCCTGCAGATGCACCTGGCACTTTAACAAATACAGGGAAGGCCTGGAACCACCTGTCCCAGTGGCCTGAGAGGGCAAGGACAGCCCATGGTCCATAGAGCGACAAACAGCCTTCAAAGGATGCCTAGAGAAGCTGGAGTTCTTTTATCTTTGCCAAATGTTGCTGTTGAAATCTTTATTTGAACCCTGCCAGTGTTAGAAGATGGACTTCTGATACACTTGGCACAATTTCTTATCTTTATATGCACCACACTGGCTTGATAAACACATTTTATTTAATCTCATAAATCAAATGTTTATAGCGGCCCTTGCTGTTTCCCATGTAATGTCTGCTGCTCTGTGTTATAAATGGGCCATGTTGCACTGGCCTGTAACTCAGGAGGCCATACACCATAAAGACTCTCAAAGCAGGAGCACTTCCTCATTGACAAATACCCATGTTTCCTATGGAGAACAGAATTGGGGCATTTTCTGGGTTTTTTAGGGTTTGGGGCTTGTTTACTCCTTTAAATCAGGTCTAGTTTAGCACTTCAGCACTTCATCAGCTCATGCCACAGCCTGATGTTGGTTGTTGAGAGCACCTGGTCCTGCGATGTCCTCGCTGTGCTGGCTAACGAGAGACAACCACACCTGTGGGGCAAGTCTGGCTCCCAGGACAGGGACCTAAAAGTGCCCAGTGCTTTGCAGAGGTGCAGCTGCTTGCACAGACTGGACATGAAGCTCTACCCCGATGTGCTGGACAGGAAATTGGAAACTGAGTATTTTTATTCCATCCCTCCCTGAAATTGTGGCACCAATGCCACACTAAAGGCAGTGAAATGCTGCGTGGAAATTGGTTAGGTTTAGCGCTCTCTAACTTTGTTATTACAGCACAGTGAGAAAGCCAGGCCAGAGCTGTGCTTTGTGAGTAATGATCTGAGCTATAGATTAGCCAGAAAATGAATCCTCAACTGGTATACAATGATACTGTCATTCCTGAATTCATTCCACACAGCAGCATATGTAAAGCCATAATACTGACTGCATAATCAGTGGGTGGCGTTGCTATTTTTTCCCTTAAGCATATGATGGACAAACAGCTTCTCCACTGTACATTTAAACCACTTCCATCATTTCTATTCATCTGTCCAGGATAAATTACATAGGAAAAAATGTGTAGGTGATAAAATTGCCCTCCATTTTTATCTGTTTGTTTTTTTTTTTTAACTGACAAAGGAGAGACAGCAGACAAGGTGTGTGTTGAGAGGTGGGTGGAAATCATAAACAACTTGTGTCTTCAGAAAGAAACCCTGAAAGCCAGCTTGACTGTTTGGGGAGTAGGGCTAGGGGCAGTCTGTGTGATAAGGTGTTGGCGTTCTTGCCTTCTTAAAGCTTTCTATCTAGCTCTGTGATCTCTCAGCTATTTTTTGTGGGTTTCTTAAAACAAAACCAAACTAAGATCCCATTTCACAGGGATTAGAGTTTCCATGGAGAGCTGTAGCCCTTGGCGCCTGTGGTAGGTTGTGGCGTGGCTGTAATGACAGTCCCAGCCCGGTCCCACCAGTCCTGAGACATTAAGTGTACGCACGAATGTGCGCATGGAGAAATGCACGCACTTCATCTTTAATGGGGTTTTAATTTTGTGCATGTGGGAAGCGCCAGATAACAACCCTGGAAGCAGAAGCTGATTGATCACAGATCTGGTATGGGATTTGGGTGGCACCAACAAGGCGCTTGTGACATCCCAGTCTCGAGAAAATGACCTTTGCAGACCAACAGCAGCAGTGGTTTTTGTGATGTGGAGGTTGACCACTGAAACTAGAAAACCACCCTCTTCAAACTTCCTGGTGTTTCTTGCCTTTCTCTGTCCTACTCTCCGAGGCTTCCGGCCAAAATCAGCCTGGAGCTGAAGGGTCAGCAGCTAAATGAAATTATGAGGCTTTTAGAGAGACCAACTGCCTGGGCAAAGGCGTGGTTCAGAGAAGGAGTGGAAGAAACGAGGCAGAGATCAAGAGATGGGGACCTCGCATGGAGTTGGGAGCTGGCAGAGGAGAGAAGGGAAAGGGGAGGCTGAGGTCAGGCCATCAGGAAGGAGCTGAGGATGGAAACTCAGGGATGGCACAGGAGGGGTTCATGCAGGAGCTGGGCATTGGGTCTGAGGCATCAGAAGGGTGCCACAGGAGGAGATCTGCTCCTTACTCTTCTCTAACCCTGGTTCACCACACACACACGAATCAGGAGCAGCACGGGGTTCAGACAAAACCACAGCCAAGTCAAATATCAGCTGGGCAGCCTGTGCTAGGCTTTGTAGCACATACCTGCTAAAATGTCATGCTTGATTATGTGCTTGCCTATGATTTTGTGCACAAGGTGGGCTCTGCCTTGCAGCCCCCCAGGCACACCTTGCTGCCCGTGCTCTGAAAGGCACGTAAGCTTCACCGCTGGCGAGCACCAAGGGCTGTCAGCAGCTGGATTCTGCTGTGGCAGCAGCGGTCCCTGCTCACATGAGAAAGGCACTCGAGTGAGAGGAAGGCTTCCCTGCATTATTGTGCCAGCCCTATTGCTCTAGCACGTTTCAAGGCTAAGAAAAATTCTTCAAGTCTGGAAATCAATTTCTGTCTTTTTAAGTCACGCCGGCTGCACTCCTTGGAGGGAGGGAGCCTGTGTGAGCAGCTGGGGGATCAGGAGCTCTGCTGGGCTGGGGCAGCAGGAGGGGACGCTAAAGGCAGAGGGTTGCAGCCTTCTACATATCAAGGCAGGGTGTCCAAAACCAGAACATGGAAACATGCTTGGGGAGGGAAGAAAAACATGATTTTACCCAGCCTAAGCTGAAATGGAAGTCTGTGAGACCAAGTGACTGAACCCATAAATAACTTACTAGTGACCAAAATAGATGGTCTGGGCTATGCTGTGCCATGCTATGCCACTCATTCCTTCTTTTCTCAGCATAGGACTTTCACAGCTGCCCCACTGTTTAATTTATTAATTTTAGAAGATATACTTGCTAATGGCAGAACACCTGTAGTCGACAGCCCTGCTGTGTTTGCCCTCTGCACACAGGCATACCTAGTTCTCGGTAGGAGCAGTGAGGACTTTGGCAGAGGGCACTAAAGCCAACCTGAGGTTTATTCCAATGAGTATCAGGGACCATTATTTGCAGCACTATAGGATGTAATTCTTTCAGTGTAGGTAGGCACACGTGCTTGGTGGCTGGAGCAGCAGGAAAACGAAGACTTGATCTGTTTGCATTGAAAGCAAACGGGATTTTAGTCACTGACTTCAGACAGAGCAGGACTGGGACCCAAGAACAGAGTCGGTTTGCCAGTTTGTTGCTTGCCTACTGCTCTCATGCCAATATTGTCTGCGTTGGTGCAGGGGAGTGCAAACGCCCGGTCACGGGCAGGGGGGGAATAATTAGCAGCGCTTATTAAAAGCTATGGTGATTATTCATTACGGCTGCTGTAGGCCACCCTGCTTCGGCAGCATGGGCTCCAGTGTCAGAGGCAGGGGGAGGGGGAAGGAGAAGCAAATGGGGGCCTCCTTCACTCTGGTGTTGCAGTGGCCGTCTCTTTTCCAGAAGACGGATGTTGTGCTCTAAGTACCTCTCCAGAGAGCTAATGGCCGACATGGCATTATTACCAGCCTGCGATGAGCTCTATCTTTTTTTTTTATGATAGTAATTTGTTACACTGGTTTGCCACATGCCCGCTGCTTCCTTGTTAATCCAATAATCTATATGAGAAAAGCAATTTGACATTCCTCCTTCCCATCTGCCACCCATCACCCAATCTATATCTTAACTATCAGTGATTTATTAATGGTGTCTGCATTAAGTACATCTCCGCTTCATTGGCGCCCTCGATTCCCTCTCTCCTAGAGACACTCTCTGGATACATTTAGAGAGCAGAGTCAGCACGAAGAGGAAAAGCAACAGTAAAAGCAACCAAGTTGCGGGATTTTAGGTGCTTTGGTCAAATACTCCGTGTGTACAACAGCCTGAAGCCCATTCAGCTGGGACTCAAGTGCATACTCGGCCCCTGTGCTCCTTGCAAAACATAATGCTCTAGACAATGCAGGGCTTTATCGAGTTTGTGCTTACAGTCCTTTTGCCAGCGTCACTTTGCACCCAGTGTGGGTCAGTGTTCAGTGGCTCTTAGAAGGGGCTTTTGATGGGGCTTAATCCAGGGTTTGTTGGGCAATGCTTCAAGGGGAAGCAACCATATTCATGATCTGTGGAAATAATGAAGTACAGTATCCAGTATCCTGGATTTCTTGAAGGCTGGAAAGAGTGGCTCTGTTAGCCTTTCTGTCAGTGGCAGAATGAACAGCGCAGCCTTTATGTGATCACCTATTTTCATGACTCTTGTAAGAATACTGTACCTTCAATAGCTTCAGCAAAGTTGGTTTGAAATCAGCCGATGCACTCAAAAGCTTTTGGAGGTGAAGGGCATCCGAGAAGCTCACATGCATACACACACACAGACACACACACTCCTGTGTGCTTACAAAGGCCTTGTTTCCTTAGAAACCAAGCTAAAAATCTACTGGCAGTATTTCAGCCTGCTTGCCAGCATCAGGAAAGAGCTCAGGGACTACTTGAGTCCTGCAAAATGAAATTCTCTTTTCCTTTTGAAGGAATTCTCCGCTTGAAATTAGATTTGGGAAGCGCAGCTCAAAGCCCGCGCTGCTCCACCCACACGGGTCGCAGGACAGGCATTCCCGGTCATTCACCTTTCATTCTCAAAACTCGGGCAGTGTCCTTGCACGTGCTGGCCAGGCACTGCAAGCAGGTTTCATTGATTCAATTACTCCCCACACAGCCATTGCATACAGCTCTAGCAACACAGCTCAGCATCCTGCTGTATTTCCGTGGATGCTGAAACACTGCTTAATGACTTTTAGTTTAACTCACATGGGGAAAGCAAAAAAAGAGCATTTGACTTGACACTAAAGTTCATTACACACATCTTGCCTGCCACACTCCCGGGGATCTAAGGATGCAGAGTGCAGAAACCAGATCTTGTGAATTACATAATTTAACACGGCCAGATTCGGTCATGTTAAAGTCTCTGTTATACAGAAAGTTAATAATGCAGATTGGATGCAACACCTTTAGGAAGCACGGGGTGTGGACAGCATAGCAGATGATACTTTTATTTCATTTGCACCAGAGCTCTTTTTAAAGGGCCTTCATTTATTTAGAATAGCCTAACAGAACCTTTCCTGTGATTACTGCTATTTTTAAGATCCAGAAAGAAATCATTAAAGAACAAAGTGTGGTGAGAAAAGCCAGAATCGCAGGAAACAGGGACGGTGTGGAAATGAAACAGTTACAGGCAAAACTGAAATGGATTTCATTGCTTTTTGAAGTCCAATGCAAAGAATGGTCACACAGCATGCACCTCTGTAGATGTGCAGGGGCAGAGGATGATCTGTGCCAGGGGTGGCGGAACTCACTGTTGGTGCTGCTAAATTGCCTTCTGAGATGGCTGGCACTGCCCAGACAGTTCCCACCCAGCTTTTTTTCCCGGTACAGGAAGGATAACTGGGGAAAGTTTGGATTCCCTGGAGTCTGTGGTGACTGACTTGGTGGCCTCACAAAGTGGTTCTCCCGTAGCCTTGCAGTCTTGCTACATTGAGCACTGTTTGTTTTCCTTCTGAATTTTTGCCTCTTGGTGCTGGTGAGCTGTGGTTGAGATGCCGCTCTTCCCAGTGCTTGGCTCCCCAGCCATTTTCAGTGCCTCAGGATGCCAGTGTTAATATTGTTGAAGGCTCCCAAGGTGATTATTTTTTGCTGTTCCCTTTCCCTAAGGCTGAGATTTTCATTTGAGTTTTAGAATATCAGTTAACCCACATTTACCAAATGTCAGTATCATTTGGACTAATTACTCTTTTATGCACAGTGAAAAATCTTGGGATAAACAGACTGGGAAGAATGTAGGTATAGAGTCATTATTAGGAACTAAATGATCTGGTTTGGGCTTGCTTTCTTTTTCTTTCTTTCTTTCTTTCTTTCTTTCTTTCTTTCTTTCTTTCTTTCTTTCTTTTTCTTTCTCTTTCTTTCTTTCTTTCTTTCTCTCTTTCTCTCTTTCTCTCTTTCTTTCTTTTTCTTTCTTTTTCTTTCTTTCCTTTTCTTTCTTTCTTTCTTTCTTTCTGCAAATGGCTTGGGTAAAAATCTATTTCTTGATATGAATTCAGCCATGGGCATGTAATAACTACAACTAGATCTGTGGAATTGTTGAAAAGGGGGGGGGGGATTGGCTTTGGTTTGGTCTGTGGCTTTTTTTAAAGGAGTAGGAAGCTGAATTCCTAAACTGGAGGATGATGAGGAACAGCCCATGTAAACCCAGCTGTTTCCTCCAGGCATTCATTCACACCAATGAAGACGCAGACCCTATCCCTGCCTATGCCTCATCAACTTGAAATTATATTTCTACCCCAGGTTTTCTGGGGTAAATCTCTTTTATTTTCTCCTGCAGGAGCTGTTCCACTTTCTCTAACATATTAGGGAAATCCTTTTTGTACAGAGTTCATAAAGAGGTTGGTTACAGGCGTTGCATGTGTGGTACAAAGCAGAGAAATATGAAGATGTACCTTAAATTACATGTGAACCTCCTATAGCAGAGGAGGTAGACCTAAAATGGGGAAACATGAATATTTCACAGTCCCATCAGATGGAGAAAGCTGCCCCTCTGTGCTTTGTGTTTTTTAACACTGCACTGCTGAATAAAGCAATGTCTGCCTCCAGTCTTTTATTCCCATCGTTTGTTTCTGTTAGACTTACTGAAAATGGAAAGGGAGCATTTCCTTTTGAATTGAATGACATGTTTTCTTGGAGCCAAAATAAGGGGGGAAAAAAGAGTTTGTTTATTTGTTTGTTCACGGATTTGGCAAGGAAAGTCCCCCAAGCATTTGAATTTTGGCTGAGATCAGGACTACTACAATGTTTCGTCTTTTTTCTTTTTCAGGCTCATCTGCCAAGCAGCAACAATAGCTCCCTACACAGGCCTGCTGGAAATGAGATGCAGTGGCACGGAGTACCAGATGACTGGGTAAGGGAGGGCGTGATTGCATGACAGGACAGTTGTGACCATGCAGGCCTGGGGGGTGTGGCACAGTGATGGCACTTCAGCTGGAGAGAGTGAGGCTGAGGTGTGTGGAAACAAAGTGTAGGAGCAAACCCGCTGCTCTCCCTCCTCTCCCCCACCAGAGACACTGCTTGTAGTCCCCTCACACGCTTCTGTGTGATGCTTCTCCAGCTGACTTACTCCACATGAAAAGGACAAACCCCCAGAAAAAAAACAACCCCAGGAATAATCCTGGCAACCGTTTCCATAAAGGATCCTATAGGCAAAGATGGGAAGCACATCTTTGGTGTGTGATACTGCAAAACTGTGAGAAGAATCTGTATATTTGCTCTGGGCATTCCCTTAGGCTCCCGTGTTTTAATAGCATAATCTTAAATCAAGCTAATGTTGGAAGTAGAGCAGAGAACAGGGAGTGAAGGCAGGAAACTCTGGCTGAGCTAGATCCTGATTTCATGTGTTCTCTCCTACTCCAGATAACACCAGTTTGCTTGACCAATAACCACTGCAAGTTGGAGCTTTTGGTAAGGCAGTGTCGTGGCCTGGGGTTTCCCAAGATTTTCCCTTTCACAGAATAGCTCTTTTGCAAACAGTCCAGAGGAACTGATTCAGTGTTTATATCATCGCCTGTATCTATAGCCTTACATTAGGAAAAAATTTAGAAGTCAGCATTTTGTGTTGTCAAACTGCCTGGTGCTCATGATATCAAGAGCTGCAGACAGGCAAGCTGATGGATTATTTGCCCTGTCTGCTGTGTGTAGAAGAGCTCATTTGGGGGTTTAGTAGAGAGAAGGATTTCGTGAATGACTGCAGAAGACAGAAGTGAAAGCTGGGAATTATTTGGGGTGGAGGAAAAGAACAGGAGGAAGAATGGTAATCTCTCATTTATAGCATTGGAGATCTCTGCAATTACCTTCTGAGATATGAAATTATTTCCCCCTAATCTGCTTGTGGTGTGGTTTTCCTCCCAAGGAATATGAGGCATGTGTAAAATTCTTACAATCAAATGTGAAATACCAGTGCTGGAAAGATAATGGTTTGACAGCAGCCAAGCTGCCCCAGGCTGCCATCACCTTGCATATTACTCCATGAGGTGTCTGAAACTTTTTTCAGTGGAAGATTCAATGGAAGATGTAATTACAATTATATAATTAGTATTTTCCTTTGTACTTCCTTAAAAAAAAATCTCAAAAGGTATTTTTCCTGTTTGTACTGAAAACACTTTTGTATTTGATGAAAGCTCTTTTTTTTTTTTTTTTTTTTCCAGTGAGCCTCTAGGGAAAAAAAACCAAACCCAAACCCCAGCAATTCATACTGTTGTAAAAATGTTTCCAGAGGAAAATACAATTGCTTCTGACTAGCTTTAGTTATCATGTTTTTTTTATTAAAATCTCCATCTCTTTGCATTCCTGCTGCTTATTTGACAGTCTCTGCTTGTCTTTCTTATATTCACTTGCCACCATTTCACAATCTCTCTTTGTACTCCACACTTCCTATTTTTAATTGGAATTTTCTTCTTTCCAATTCCTTCACCTTTTCTGTAGCAGACCTCTTAGGTAGTATATGATTCTAATAATATCTGAGTTGGAGCTGAACTTTAGACCCACGGTATATCTGAGTTGTTTTGAAGTAGCTAAAAAGTATTAGAAAGAAAAAAGGTAGACGTGAGACATTGTTGAATATTTTTACCTGATTTGTATAAGTGGAAAGGGGATGCACCACCACTAGCTAAAATAGAGTTCACATTCTCTTCTCTAATAAGGACTAGAGGTTGTTACATGGGAGAAATCATCTATTTTTAATACATTTATATATATTTATATGTTTATAATGAGTGCTTTGCATTCCACTTCTATTTTCCTGCCCAAAAATGTGTCAGTGAAACAACTTGAAAGATCACTGAATGGGAGAGTAAAAGATGTGGTAATTGATCTCTGGAGGTCTCTAGACCCACCTCCTGGTCAGGGCAGGGCCAGGCAGAGCAGGTTGCTCAGCACCTTATCCAGGCAAGCCGTGAGTATGGGCATGGATAGAGATCACACTGTTTATTTTTGGGCACCTGCAGCAGCCTGTAGGGACACAGTGGAACCCAGATTTGCACATGGGACCTGGACAGGAGGACTGAATCATAGAATGGCTTGGGTGGGAAGGATCCTTAAAGATCATCTAGTTTGACCCCACTGCCACGAGCAGGGACATCTTCCACTAAACCAGGGTTGTCAAAACCCCGTCTTACCCTCGCCATGAACACTTCCAGGGATGGGGCATTGGGCATGAAGCTGCACTGGGCTAAGCCTTGGCCTTTCCTTTTGTTGTGACACGCTCATGCCTTCTCCATCCCTCAGCCTGAAGCATATCAGAGAAGCAGTTCTGATTTCAACCTCTCTCTACTTCATAAGTGTCATTCAGGTTTAACTTAAACAGATGCAGCTCACATGATCCCATGCAACAGTTTTCAAAAAGAAAGGAGAAGAAATATTCTCATTGCTCCTGTCAGGTGGCCTGTAATGTGCTTTGAAACCTCACACCTTGTCTTTGTACTAGAAGATGGTGTAAGGCAAGGGAGAAACGGTGAGGAAAAGCAGCTTTGGGGCTTTTGTTGCTTTCTGTAGGCCAAGCAGAAAGGCAGCACCCAGGAAGGGTGGATGCTTGGGATGCTGCTGGTATCAGACAACCACGGGCCTCTAACTTCTAACTTCGTGTGAGTTCAAGTCCTTGCGCTGTTTCCTGCTCAGGCGGTCACAGGAAAATGAAGTCAGGCTCTCGTATCAATCATTGAGGCAGAGCTCTGTAGCTCCACAGGCCCTCAGGGGGTGGATGTGCTGCTGCCCAAAAAGCAGCACATTTTCTGCATGGGGCAGAAGACAGTGAGGCCAAGGTCTCGCCCTGCAGGCCCCAGCTCTTGTGGACACCTGCAGCAACCTCCATGAAGCCATGGGCCCTCCGTTCAGGGGGCCTGAAACAGATTTACCACATGGACACCTGTGACTCTACATCCAATGGAAACAACCTCAGCACACTGTGGAAAAAATTGGCCTTGTCAAAGTTCAGTAACAGAGGAGAGATTTATTGGTCTGGCCACCTTCTTCTCTTCCAATATAATTTATATCTACTCTTTAAATCAGGAGTAATAATCAAATTATATATGTTGAAAATGGTGAGGTCTAGGAGTGCATAAAACATCTGAAATGAAACCTGAAATGGAGTGAAATTTGACTAGTTTCAGCTGTTGGTACAAGCTTAAAACTCAGGTAGGGCTCATTAGGAAGTTCATCTGACCTTTCTGACTGAACCCAAGGCTGATTTTATGTCTGATCCACAGAGAACATATTTTTTCTTTTTTTCCCCCTTTTTTTTGCCTACATGAAATCTCACTGATTATGACTGGAAGCTCCTAAGTTTGTTCAAATCCAAAGTTCAAAGCAAGTTCAAAGTACAGGAAGCATGTAGCCATGAAAATGGAAATAGTTGAGTTTTAAATCCATGAGATCAGAGCCGCTGGAATTTGTACTTTGCTGAAGCTGCCTGAGCCAGAATGCTCTGAAAAGATGAGAGTTAAATCCTGATGAATAGAGAAGAATGAAGGAGGCCCTGGTTTTGCCCTTGATCTTTGGTGAAGGTATCTGTCTTTCCTAAATGGTTTTCCAATACAGATGGAACTTACCCACTAAAAATTTGGGTAGAGTCTGCCATGCAATACACTAGAAATAGGTAAATCAGTGCACACTAGAAGAGAAAATAGCATCTTGCCTTTTTGACCTTCAAGTAGAAGTATGATATGGCTAGCAGAGGTCTAGCTCCACGGAATTAGGTTATTCAGGAATTGTTATCTCAGTAGAAGTCTAAGCAACAGGTTACAATCTGCTGCATGAAGGAGGCTCACACTAAGGAGTGGTGATGAAATAAAGTCTTAGCCTTGCTAAGTTCTAAAGATAAGAGCAGAAAAAGTGCAGCAGTTTTGCTAGAGGAAGTGAGTGAAACAGGCATGTGTTTGGGTGCAAGACTGCTTCTGCTTTGGGGGAATTAAAAGAACAAACAACTGGAGAAAGACAAGTCCTGTGATTCCTTTTCCTCCTTTCCTGAAAACATTTTGTGTTTATACATGCCCTAGGAGTGAGAAAGAAATGGAGAAATGGACCTGGGATACAGTTCTGAAGGACGGAAAGATCCATCTGTGTCATCTTGCCTGATGTCAATCCCAACATCAGGCACAGAGCCACATCCAGCAACCGCCTTGCGTCATCCAGAGACACGTAGCTGAACAAAAGGGTAGGATTTTGAAAGTCCTCATCATGGAGTTTAGCACAGGCTTGGAGCTGACTACCTGTAGCCATGGCTTTGTCATCGTGGATGTGGAACAGGACTGTGCAAGCTCATGTGACAGACTGCATTAGATTGCCGTGGCTTCTCGGGACTAGTGCCATCTCAACCTCAGCAACAAGGAAAAATCAAAACGGCAGGAGGAGATCTTGCTTACTAAAAATTTTGTACATTTTGGTGGTTAAATCAGGGTGTTTAAGCCACAGGTTTTTCAGGCCCTCTTCTGTCTGACTGGATTGCTCTCATCATAATGTAATTCATGCAAGCAATTAGGCAGTGCTGCCTACAGCAATACCTCATCCTCTCGAGGGATTAGAGGCAAAGAGGAACTCACCATGGTCTCCTAGCACACTTTAGTATATATTTCTGTGTCTCTGCAGGTCTCTCCAGCCCCTTGCAACTCACACAAAAATCAACAGCCTCTCATGCTTTGACATAACACACTGGCTTTGTCTTTGGCTATAACACGGAAAACTTCGGGTGTTTTGAAGATTGTAGAACAGAGGTATGAACACAAGTGAAAGCAAAGTTGTTTTCAGCACCCCTGGGGCAATGGTTCCCTAACTGTAAGCTGGTGTTACCCCCAGTTTGAGCCACATGTATGTCTGCTAAATGGTATGGGTGTCAGCCATCCAGCATTTGCTTATTCTTCTAGTCCTGCTGGTAATTCAATCAGAGGCGTGCTCTCTCTCCTGCCCCAGGAGCAGGGCATTCACTCTGGAATGAAGAAGAATAATGTTGGCTCTTCTGCTGCTTGCACCCTGCCTCCATTCCTTTCCTGCTGCTTCTGGACCCCCTGACCCTTTCAAAGGCAGCTCAGCAGCCTGCTCCATCTTCTGCTGAATTGAATTGCAAATCTGGAGAGGCCGCACTGGGAGCAAGCCATCCATTTCAATTCTGTGTCCCTGTTGTCCCTCCCATGGGACAAGGGCAGACCCCGAGGAAATGCGGCCAGCATTTGTTCATTGAGCCCTCTGACGAGATTAACTTCTGGTTTAGCAAGAAGCCAGTTCATGTGGTCCCAGCTGTGTTTCGGCCAGCCACGGCTCAGTCACAAGACAGAACAAAATTTCTGGAGCTCTGCATACGACTCATGGACAGAGACTCAGGCTTCCGGCAGCACTGGAGAAGCAAACTTGCAAAGCTCCTTTGCCCATTAGGAAAAATTAAGGCAAGATCAGGCAGCCAATTTTGGACAACCTACCTACCTACCCATCCAGCCACCTACCATATGACAAGAACTCTTCTGACAGAAGCACCCTTCAGCAAATTGCCTTTCTGCTGAGGAACCATGGGAGATGGATGGCCAATGGGAGGAGCACCATGACCTGCAGCACATACTGTAGGGGATTACAGTGCCCTGATCCAACAGCGCCCTGACCCTAAGGAAACCAGCGCGGACCACAGACCCAGGGTCTGTGTCCTTACTAGGAGTGACTAATTTTCCACTGACTGCCAGAGGTGAGGGGTCAGAGGCAGAGGTCAGAGGGGGTCACAGATCAGTGGAGACAATACAAATCAAAAAGAAACCCTTGGCCTTTCAGGTTAGTTTGTATTAGCAGTTGTATCTATCTTTTTTTAGCTCCAGCCTTGCTTACCCTTTGGAGTAAACTGCTTTCCCTTGAGCACCTATGGAAGAGCAGGTCAGAAGATGGCAGACACACTCACAAGGTTTATGCCTGACATCCCTCTGTGGTGACCCTGTGGCAACAGGATTTCACTGCTGTGTCTCCCCAGAACTGCTCTCACTCTTAGTCACTTCAGTGGCAGAAGTTTTAGCCTTTTTAAGCCGTGCAAGACATGCAATAAATTGTAACCTGTCATTATGTCGGGTATCTCGGGCAGAGCTCTGCTCTGTGGTGTGCTGGGTGGCACGTCAGCCCTGATGTGGGCTGCTGGGCACCCTGCACTCATCTTGTGTGAGCCACCAATGCCCCCTTCAGCACACTGGGGTTACGGTGTCACTTGAGAGCATTCCCTTTCACCATCACTGCATCCCAAGGGTGCTTGTTACTGACTCTCAAGGACTAGGTGTGGAGAATACAGGTAAAAAGGACTTCTCCCTCTGTGTCTCAGCTTTGGCATGTATATGTGTGTTTATGTTTCTCTTTCTTTCACTGATGATAACAAATGAACCCACAATCCCCTTCCAAAATTAAGAGTTACATGGTTACTTCTGTGCTGTGCCTACAGCCCTCATAGTGGCTGTCTTGAAAGCAACAGTTTAATTTTTCAACAGATTTGGAGTCTTTAAAATTAGGTTTGAGTCCAAAACTGAGAAGCAAAAGGAGCCTTCTGGCTATTTCTTGACAGTGTTTTTGTCTCCAGCTGACCACCAGCTCAGTGAGCCTAGCATGTCCTGATGGCATGGGAATGTCAGGGAATGCAGAGTGTGACCCTGAGCCCACTCCTCCATGTGGGCGGCTGCTCCTTGTCATGGCACTCAGGACATGCTCTGGTTGGAAGCTGCAGGAAGGCAATGTGCTTCCTGGCTTTCCTTTTCTGGTTAGTGGTTCTTTCTGAAGAGATGGTAGCTCTTCCCTCCTTTCAGGTGTGTTCGATTTGGGGTTTTCATAGGCGCTGTTTGGGGTTTTCAAGTCCCTTGGGCAAAGATCTCTGGCCCTGGGAACACAATTGTCACAGGGCTGCACATTCAGGGACTTTGATAGGGACCAGAAGTTGCAGCGTTTGGCTTAGTAGGGGAACGTGTTCTAACTGTGGAGAAGATAATTGGTTGTAAAGAACATATGGCACATCTCTGTGTGAGCAAGGCAGTTGTTATGTTGACAAACTCAGCCTTGCTGACAGAATGGCTATGGAGCGTTTTACTGTACAGTGAATTCTTTATCCTGTTGTACGTTTCCCTGTAGCCACTATTAGAAGTTATCATCTTCAATATCCCTCTTGTCTCACATCTGGTGAGAAACAGTAAGGTCAATATCCCACAAGCCATCAATGTCTCAGCAAGCCCACTCTTTTTTCTTTTTTTTTGTCTTGACAACAGCCAGTAAATCTCAGAAGGCTTCCCCTGAAATACAGGAGAGAGGAATCTGTTTATAGTCTACATGTTGTTACTTAGAATATTCATAGAGTCATGCAATAGTTTAGGTTGGAAGGGACCTTTAAAGGTCATCGAGTCCAACGCTCTTGCATTGAGCAGGGGCCTCTTCAACTAGATCAGGTTGCTCAGAGTCCTGTCCAACCAGACCTTAAATGTTTCCAGAAACAGGGCATCTGCCACACCTCTGGGAAACCTGTTCCAGTGTTTCACCACTAATACCTGCTTTTTTTTGTTAGAATAATTGTTTCTACTTGAGCTGGAAAAAACCCAGACTGTCCCAGGAAAAGGTGGCCTTGTGCCCAGGAATGTGATGGTTTCCATGGCAATAGATTAAGATGGGCTGTCTAAGGCCAAATCAGATCTCAGCAAGCTCCGAAAAAATCTGGGGTGTTGGTGCCCATTGCAGTCTGTAAGCACAGCACCATGGCTTCTGAGTCCCTTTGATTAGCTGTGGAATAGAAATGGACTCTGCAGCTTCCCAGGGATTTACATTCAAAAGGTGCTGCAGCACTGACTGACTTGGTCAATATTGCAGGAAAAAGAAATAAACCAGTGGTGAATTTACTGCTCAGGGTTGTGCTTTCACAAGGAAAGCAGGGCAGAACTAGTCCTTGAATCATCACAGCTCCTCTCTGTCCTCTCTTTATAGTCTGGTCATGACCCTCAGCATGGGAATGAGGGAAAAGGAGTTTTGGGATTATTTGGTCCCATATGCTTTGATACAGGGAATGAGAATTTAATCCTCTTACTGCATGTAGTTTTATGCATGAGACTTAAGAGAAACTTGAGACAGAGCCATCAGGTTGGGAATGTCAGTCTGTTTGCTTTAGACTTCTCTGCTTTGGACATCTGCAAATGGAGGTGGCTCCAATAATGGGCAGCCTCCAGCAAATCATCTGTGTGGTTTTCTGAGGAGCCTAACAGTAGGAATTTCTTACTTGGAGATATTTTAGCATGCTTGATGTAATCTATCTTCTTTTCTGACTGTAGGTTGTTGAGATGAGTGATTCTCTGCATAGGAAGAGAACTATTTTTTGAGAAGAAATCTGGTTCTAGCTTGACTACTTATTCAGTATCTAAGTGGAGATTTCTTTTCTTATTTGCACAGCTTCAGCCAGAAAAAGGTAACAAATCTGCTGCAATCTCTGGTGTCTTTCTTACTCAATACTTTAATGAAAGTATGAGTTTAGAATCCCTTCCTAGACAGGCTGCTTCAGTTATTGCCCAGAAAGTAACACCAAACTATGTATTAGCAGCTTGGACTATTTTTGAACAACAACAACAACATCTTTTTTATATTAATAATTTATATGCCTAAAAATTTCCCTGTCATTCTTCCCCTCAGAATTGGATTTTTTTTTTATTAGCTCCCTGTTGAGCAGACTATGTTTTGATTTGGGGAGAAATGATAGTTACTGCTTGATGACAGTTGAGACAGACATTATTGGGAACATCCCTGCATGCCTTACCAGCAGTTGGATATATTTGGCTGAGATGATGCTGGATGACATTTTCACTCCAGTCTAGGACAGCCCATGTGTTTGTGTGCTGGTGTCTTGCTGTGTGGTAGGACATGACCTAAAAACTGACACCTCGGCACTGGTAAGATTGCCTTGTCCACTTTTATGTTTTTAGCGTGGCCAGTTGAAAGCAGTGAGCAAGCAGTGAGCAATCTTTTTTAAACCCACCTTCCAAAGTCCCAACCATCAGCAGATAAGGAAATTTAAAAGTCACAGATAAAGTTGCATTGTTACAAGCAGTGAAACCATCAGAATCCTTTCTGAATGCATTTCTGCTCTTTACCCGAACAACTGATTCTAAGAAGATATAAATGTATTTAAACACTACACGAAAGAACTACTTCTACCTACCCTGTCAATTCTGATGATTCTTTATTGGTGAAATAACAACTAATTGTTCCTTAAGTACCCCTGGCTTGTAAAGCTTGTTGATAGTCATGTTGTTTTATCTTTAATTACTTCATTCATAAGCTATTATTCAGGCTTTTGGTTAACGCTGTGCTCTTTTCATAGACTTGTCGATGGTCCCAGTTTAGCAGAGCCAGTATTTGTCTGCGAACTCACTCCTCAGTGGAACTGTGTGTGTAAGCCTCAAGCTCGAGATCCTCTTGAGGATCTTTCCATGCCTCTTGCTATCAGTGTATCTCTGCACCTGTCTTTTCCATTTGCTTTTCTTTCTGTGAGGAAGCAGGAGGCTGTCTCATTTCCCTGAAGAGCCAAGCACCCCTGTCAGCCACCATTACTCATGGTGACTGTGGCACACAGCTGCGACGGCGATGGAATCTCTCGGATTGACACCGCTGTGTCTCGTGGGATAGGCACTCCCCCTGAAGACCCCAGGAGGTAACATGGCATAAGACATTTCATACTGTTATTCCCATAAACCACTTCATACTCAAAAATAATGGCACTTCAAACTCAAAATTATTATTTTATTGCTAACCAGGCCATTTTGGCACAAAACAGTTTGGTTTGCAATAATCAGTAAGGAAGACTCCAATTTTTTCATTGAAACTTTCAATTAAATTATTTTTCCATTTTTCTCTTTTCATTGAGATTTTCTATTCAAACACCTGACAGTAAATTTCTGATGTTGCTAAGCTGAATCTCCAAGCACGTGTTTCTACCTTCCCATAGCAATTTCTTGCATATTGAATTGAAACTTTTGGGCAACTTCAGTGATAATGGTTTTATTTGTTTCCTTGCCCCGCTGTCTGTCACAGCTGAAAGAAAGATGCAGGCTAACAATGTCCAAAGCGGCCAAGCCCCCTCAGCCTAAGCTTTATCGACGCCAGCACGATTAGTGCCAGCTTTAAGCACAGCTAACACAGGCAGTTGCCCAGGGCAGCAGACTGCTGGTGGCAGCAAAACAGTCACTGCTCCTCTGCCTCCTTTTCTGTGTCAGAGCCACAGGGACGGAGCCGCTGCCAGGCATGCGGGCCAAGGTGTGCGAGCCAGTGGCACTGTCTCCCTGGGAGCAGTAACTGCTGCCTGTCCTCCTCCTACTCCCCTGGCATCACCCTGAGGGTGGAGCTCTCCCAGCTCCAGTTCTGCCCTCTGCTTGCCATCCCCAGGGCAGAGAGAGCCCATCCGTGCTGCTTCTCCATAAGGTGGCAAAGTTGAACTTCATTTACACCAGCAAAGGGCTTTGAACCGGCTGTGAAAGAGGTTCTGCCTTATATTTATAAATGAGGATCGGGGTCTTCAGTCTCTCATATTCTTTGGAAAACATTACTACGCAGAATATTCCTACCACTGTTTTTTTTTGTATCTACACATAAGTCATTTGAATGGTTGTCAGGCTTGGTACCTTCAGAAAACATTTATTTGCCTCTGCACTTTTTTCCACTTGGATCCATGTGTACATTTGTGTGTTGTGTGTGTGGCTGATGGGAGAAATATACACTGCACACATGTACTTGTGCGTGAGCATGATTTTGACCAAGTCTGCGCTTATTTAATCATGTCTGATGATGGTTTACAAAAAAGGTTTAAAACATAGATGCTGGGTATATATTCTGAAGTTTGTGGATAAACGCCTCTATGCTGGCAAAGGAGAAGAGGAGGCTCAGGAGTGACATTATCACTCTCTGCAACTACCTGAAAGGAGGTTGGGACCAGGTGGGGGTTTCCCTCTTCTACCAAGCCACTAGTGACAGGATGAGAGGACATAGTCAGGGGAGATTCAGGTTGGACACTAGGAGGAATTTCTTCACAGAAGGGGTGATTAGACATTGGAATTGACTGCCCAGGGAAGTGGTGGAGTCACCGTCCCTGGAGGTGTGTAAGGAAAGACGGGGCAGGGCACTCAGTGCCATGGTCCAGTTAACATGGTGGTGTTCAGTCATAGGCTGGACTTGAGGATCTCAGAGGTGTTTTCCAACCAAATTGATTGTGTGATTCTGTATCTGAATTTTGCTTAGTTCAAAGAACTGAGGTTCAGCTCTGGGTCCTGAAGCCTGTGTTGCCTGCTCCCACCTACCAGAGGAGCACTTCCAGTTCCTGACAGTGGCTGTAAGGCATCACACACCGGGGAAGAGGTGTCCACTGTGGTTAAACACTGCAGTACCTCTGGTGCGCTGCCTGGGCTGGTTCTAATAAAGATGATGCCGGTACATAATGCAGCTACAAAGTCTTTTCCAGATGAAGAGTCTCCCTATTCCAAGAGACACTTGAGGTGGACATTTCTATCCAGAATAATATTACTGTCATGGTGGGCAGTGGCTGCAGAAGGGGTGCGTGCAGTCACACAGCATGGGCTCTGTTTGTTGGCTGTGGATGTCAAGTGATGTTGCAGCTCAGTGGCAGCGTTTCAGTGCTGCACAAAAGATGCTCTCACGCTTCTGTGCTGCGCTAGTGAGGGACCGTGACTGTGGATGTGGTGGGCAGAATGTGCACTGGCAGAAACGTGGGCCAGCTTTTAAGTTTTTGTTGTTTTGAGGGGCAGGCCATACGTTGTGTGCATGCTGACATGGTTCCTGCAAGGTGCTAATCTGGGCAGTAAGAGGGTTACGTGTTTGGTGGCGTTTGGGTGGCAGGCACTGCGCTGTGTGTTGGACCTCCACAAAGGACAATACAAAGTCAAATGGAAATGCTGTCGCTGTGGACACAGCACAAGGCAGAGCTGTATCTTAGCTTTAGTCCTTCATGTTTTCCCCCATGGCTTTTTCCCTTTCGTGGTTTTCAGAGCGGGGAGATCTTCACTTCATCTGTCAAGTGACCTTCCCATCCCCTGCCTGCAGCACCGGAAAGAGATTAGCACAGATGAGAAAACACAGAAGAAACCTGCTGGAGCCAGTATGGGGAAGCCTGTGACAGGAGGAGTGAGCAGCAAGGTGTCTGAGCACGGCCGGGTTGTCTCTAGGGGACACAGACACAGGATGGTTTCAGGCCCTGGCGCCACTGTTCCAGTGGGGAATTGCAACCACTTTAATTAGGAGCCAGCTTTAGCATTTCCCCAGAGCAGCAGGAGAGGGGGAGAAGAGAAGTCCCTGGAGAGGAGGGGGAAGCTGGAAAAAAGGAGCAATGAACACAAACTGGAATAGATTTTCTAAAGGAGGTGCCGCACACCTGGAGATCTTCTAGGAGGGCATCAAGAAAAAAAAAAAAGGAGTGGTTGCAATTAATGCAAAGAAAAGCTGGTGGGGAAAGATTTTCTTGTTCCAAATATCAAGAGTTCCAAGTCCATGGATCTTTGCGTGCCTACAGCATGGTTGCCTCTAGGCTATGAGGTCTGCTGTGGGCTACGAGCAAATTCCCTCACTCAGTATCCTCATTTGCAATGCAGTGCTTGAGAAATTGCTCGAGGGCCACCCTGATCGAGTATCAAGTTGAGGTGAAAAGTAGAGCTGGGGGGTGGGGAAGCCAGCATGTTATCAGCACATGCAATGAGAGACTGGTTGTGAGGACCAGGAACACACCTTCTGTGTACAGAGCAGGTTCTAGACTTGCAGAATATAACAGCAGGTGTGGGGAGGAGAAATTGGATCATGCTGGGTAGGCAGACAAAGAGGGACCTCAGCAGAATGGGCAGGATATGAGTAGCCTTCTCTCTGCAGCCAAATCTTGTCTTCCTATGGCTGAACATAACTTGCATAGAAATGGCTATTCCCTGGGCCCCGGCTAATACAGCAAGGGTTAATGCATTGCATAGTGGCAATAAATTTTGCGTGGATGACAGAGGAGTGGGTCGGAAATGTTTGCTGAGGAGAAGCTGCTGTCAGCATTGTGCCTTTTATTAGTCTGTACTTTTCTTCCTTCCCTCTAATGAAATGCCCATTGACATTTATGGTCTTGTCACCTGGTGAGAAAGCCATTGTCACCTCCACTGACGCTTCTCCCATCACAGCGGGTCCCATTCTTGCACTTCAAAGTCATTTTCATCTTCTTTTTCAATGGACAAACCTTTCCTGGATGGATTTACCTGCCCACTGAACTGGAAAATATTACCTCAAGACAGCAGCAGAGTGGATCTCTATGGCTTTGCTGTCTGTTAACTGTACCTGCACTCTTTCAGGGACACTTGAGGAGCTTGTGTCATGAGCAGGCTGCAGTTTACACTCTGCAGCCTGTTGAAAAGGATCCAAACACACCCTGCTCTCTAGAGACTTACTCTTAGTTTCTCTCACTCCTGTCTTTGCCTTGATTTATCTTCCAGACAGCTCTTGATCCCGTTGGCTCTTTTATGGGGGCGGCAGATCTCAAAGACAAGCTTTGTTCGCTGACCAGGCAGATAAGAAAAACCATCTCAGTGTCTCAACAAGGAAAAGACAACAATGGGAGCTCATCCTTTATTAGCCATCAGAAACTCTACACTACAGAGAGCCCTTAAAGGTATCCAAGATGTGAAAAAAACTTCTTAGTTTCCATGAGTTACAGGATTAAGATGGCTAGGAAACTGTGCTTCAGTAGTAGTAGAGTTTATGGAGCCATTTGCTTTATTGCAAAGCAATAGTTATTTTACTCTGAAGGTACCCGGCTTCATTGACAAGCAGCTACACATTCCTTTGTAACAGTGTCTTGGCCAGGCATGCACTCACAAGGGTTTTTAAGACAAAATCTACCCATGCTACCTGTCAGTGAAGAGGTAAATAATTAGTCTTTGCTCAGTTGTCTTTAGTTTCTTTCATGCTCTTTTTGTTTGTTTGGTTGGTTTTGTTTGTTTGCTTTGTTGGGGTTTGATTTTATTTTTTTTTTTTGGTGTGGGAGGGAGGATCTTCTTGGCTTTTTCTTCAAGGTTTTCTTCAGCACTGTAAAATCCCTTAGCAGAACTGGCCACCTACTTCCACAGCTGGTAGGGTGAGATCACAGAAATCTTTCATGGTCTCTCCTAAGTTGCTGGTAGGAGCAAAGAATTAAGCTTGATGCCAGTACCATCCCCTCCTGCATGCGCAGCTTGAACTATCAAATTTTTCACAGTCATGGGGGAAGATGTTTGATTCTTAGGTCCAAGTGTGCTTCCCAGGCAGCTGTTTCCTACCTCCTCAGAGGAGACATAGTGAGCTGGAAGGAAGGCTGGTTCTGGTCTTCAGACTGCCAGCTGGACCTCCCAGTACGGTGTTGGCATCTGGGCAGAGTACAACTCCTGTATGCTCTCTTCTGGTGATTTATTTCTGAGTATGGAAGCAAAAAGGATGAACAACTCCTAAGTCTGGAGGTGCACAGGTCTCACTACATCACATGGGATCTGAAATTAAAAAATCTTTACTCCTTCATATCACAGAATCACAGACTGGGTAGGTCGGAAGGGGCCACAGTGGGTCATCTGGCCCAACCTCCCTGCTCAAGCAGGGCCATCCCAGAGCACATGACACAGGACTGTGTCCAGACAGGTCTGGAATATCTCCTCTGAGGGAGGTTCCACAACCTCTCTGGACAACCTGTTCCAGTGCATGGTCACCTGCACAGTAAAGAAGTTCTTCCCCATGTTCAGGTGGAACTTCCTGTGCATCAGTTTGTGGCCCATTGCCTCATGTCCCATTGCTTGGCACCACTGAGCAGAGCCTGGATCCATCCTCCTGACACCCTCCCTCCAGATACTGACAGACATTGGTGAGGTCCCCTCTCAGCCACCTCTTCTCGAGGCTGAACAGGCCCAGCTCCCTCAGCCTTTCCCAAGAGAGATGTTCCAGTCCTTTAATTATCTTTGCCATTCTCTGCTGGACCCACTCCAGGAGCTCCATGTCCCTCTTGTACTGAGGAGCCCAGAACTGGACACAGCACTGCAGATGTGGCCTCACCAGAGCTGAGTAGAAGGGCAGGATCCCCTCCCTTGACCTGCTGGCAACACTCTCCCTAATGTACCCCATTGGCCTTCTCGTCCCCCAGGGCACTGCTGGCTCAGGACAGGCTGTTGTCCACCAGGTCGCCCAGGTCCTTCTCCACAGAGCTCTTTCCAGCAGGTCAGCCCCCAGCCTGTGCTGGTGCAGGGGGTTATTCTTCCCCATTTGCCTTTGCTGAATTTCAGACAGTTCCCATCTCTCCATGATGCTGAGGTCCTTCTGAAGGGCTGCACAGCACTCCGGGCTACCAGCCACCCTTCCCAGCTTTGTGTCATCAGTGCACTTGCTGAGGAGGCCTCTGCCCCTTCACCCAAGTCATCGATGGAGAAGTTAAACGCTACTCTTAAGTTAAACAATATCACTCCCTGCATCAAAAGTGGGAAGTTTCCTGTGAATTAAAAGGCATGATATGCATGAGAGTTGCTTCATCCTGTTTCAGTTAATAACATGAATATACTACACTTATGAAAATGTAGCCTTTTATTGATTTAATCTTCCAGCAGATCATTTTTTATGGTGTGGCTAAAACTGTTTTCTGGAAAGAGCTGTTGGTCATCACTATCCTGAATCTGGCTTGAAGAGTAACATATTCACTCACATCTTCCTTGGACCAGTAAAAAGGAGGATAATTTAATCATTTTCTTTCCAGTAACTTAGGCATTTTCCCCTCTCTGAACCTTTGTCTTATAACAGCTGAACCATAGGTCATCCTTATTTTTCTTTCAGCCTTTTCTAGGTATAACACTGGCTCTATCCCCTTTGAAAACACCTTCTTTTCCTCCTCTTTCTCTCTTTTATTATTTCATAACTAACTGTCTGGTCTAGACATAAAATCCTAGGAGACACATATTGTTTATTTACTCTACAGAATTTTTTCTCTCAGCTCTTTTGATAAATCCTATCCAAGTAAATAAAAATTAATCTGTAAAATGGTTGTTTTAAAATAATGCAGTCAGAGTTTTCTCTAGGGTCAATAGCAGCAGAAACTTGTGAGATAGTACAATTAAAAAAGGTTACTGAAAGACCATCCTTGAATGTTTGTTCCAGGGCTCTCTGAAGGGCCTCAGCAAAACTTGCTGTTAGTCCATCTGACCCAAGGTGACAAGCAGGCAGGGCACTGCTGAATTTATCTGAGGAATAGTTGGAAATTTCTCAAAACTGGAACAACAATGGAGAGTTGCTGGCAGAGGCATTTGAAACCTCATCCTTTTGAAGTTCAAGGCATAATTCCCATTGGCCAAAATATTACCCATACTATACAGTCAGGCCATAGGTAAAACACCATGCTCCCTACAATATCAGTTCATACAAGGGTCATTTGGTTTTGTGTTTGGTTGGGTTTTTTGTTTTGCTTGATTGTTTTTGTTTGTTTTGTTTTGTTTTGTTTTTTTAATAAGTCTTTACAGTCAAACAATAAAGGTCGTGTTTTACATTTGCAGGACTAAGTAATTTCTTCACTCACAAACTTACAGTTTAAGGGACAGAAGGGAATAACACAGCATCATCTAATCTGACACATGCCAGAGACATTTATCCAGCTGTTTCAGTAATGGGTCCAGTAACTTGTGTGTGCTTAAAATAATGTATCATCCAGTAAGGCATCTGATCTCGATTTGAGGATTTAAAAAATGTGCCAAAGCCAGCCTATTTTTGTACTCCATTCTTAGATTTGTTTAAAAAAACCCCAAACAGGTCTCATTTCTTGTCTGAATTTGTCTGTGTCTAGCTTAATGTTAGGATTTGTTGGCTCGTTTTTCTCTGCCCTACTAAAGACACCAGAAGCACTGGCCAATTCTCTTGAGGTGTTCAAAAATAAGTTAGTCACCTCTTGGTCCTCTCCTTGATAAGGTGGAGAGACTAAGATATCGATACAATAGTCTCCTCACCTTTGAGATGTGTGAGCTGCCCTCTGTCATGTTCTCTTCTGAGTCCAGCTTTCACCCCATGGCTGCTACAGAAACAACTGAGCAACACAGAGTCCCTGTGCCTTGCTGATGCCATCTTTGGTGCCTGTGCTTTCCCCAGCTGGGACTGAGCCTCCTGGCTTACCCATAAGATGTGCTCTCTGGAGCTGTTTAATTTTGGCTCATGTTCACAGCTTTTTTTGGGGGAATTCCGTCATATAACTGAGCCCAGCGATCTCTGTATGTTCCCAATTTCCTTATGTGAACAATCTGCAACTTCTTCTTAGAGGAGGATTCTACATAGCAGCAAGTTCTGGAAAGCTCTTTCATCCAGCTATAAATTTGAAGTGATTTTTTTTCTTGTTTTGAAACCTCAAACTTTGAAAACAGCTGTTGTCTCCATCTGAAAGAACACAGCTTAAATAAGCCATCTATGAAACTGCACAAGTGTGGAAAGTGGAATAATGTTTCCAGACATAAAGAAACAGACATTTGGACTGGGCTTGGTGTGAAGTTCTTTGCGGGATGAGAAGCTTGTTTATTTTGTTCAGACCAAAATCAGTCCAAAAATACTGCCATCAGCTTATCCAGTGTAAGAGGACAGTAGCCTTCCTCTCTATTGCAACTGAAGACTACTTGAGGCTGGTCTTGGATTCCGTTCCATTTGGAGGACTTTCACAGGCTTTAACCTATCCAGATCCCTGAAACCCTCTCCTCTTTGCAAGTCCTATTCTGCAATCTCCTTCGTCTGCGAGTCGCCTCACAGGAATTCCTGAACAAGTTTTGTTTTCACTTTTACCAATAAGTGATGCTCTTTGTGATCCCCTGTGGAGCTGTGAAGCTCAGGGTAGGTATTTGCTAGAGAAATGCAGGAGCAAAGGATATTGGCAAGAGGGCCAAAGCAACTCAGATGTGATGCATTTGTTATTATGGGGCTGTAGGAAAAGCCCTCTTTCCTTTACCCATCCCAATTTTCTTTTTCATTAGCCTCCTGACGCTAACCTCTGAATAACTTCTAAAGTAAACCACCCATAAATATTGCACGAGTCTCCAATACTAAAAGCTGATAAAGTTTATAGCACTTATAAAATAAATAGAAGGAAATGCTTTTCAGTTTCCTATTTATAGGTCTCAAGAGAGATCTCAGGTATGATTTATCACTTCAATTTTAACTGTATTAGTCTCCCCCTATCACATACACACAACTCTTTTCCTTGGTCATTCTTTTTTTCTCACACACAGCTGCTTCCTCTTTTCCCTGTAGACGTGCTCACACCCACACAGCCATTTGCCCTCCACATCCTTTGCTAACAGGCAGGAGACTGTGCTCTTTTACAGAGTGTTGAGTGCCATCAGTTTTCACCAGAGTCAGCAGGCATTGAGGGTTCTCAGCATTTAGTGAGGGGCTCTCAACCACACGTAATTCAAAGGAAAAAAAACCTACTTTTTTCAAGTGAACGTGGCACGCGGCCAAGGAAGGATTAAAAAAGAGGGAGGCAACATTTTGGACGTGGGTGGATCATTAAAGCACAGAGAGTATAGTTAACATAGGGTATGTTTCTTTTTAGGGCATTCCTATATGCTTTCCAAGTGTTAATGTTTCGAAGCATGCAGTATTCATCCTCAATTGCCAGTACATTGCACTTGAGCAGATAAATGGACTGTGGCTAATAATACCCTTTTTCTTGGAGGAAATGAACATCACTCCTTCTGTTTTAGAAAAGTGGAGGCACACTTCTGGCCACGTATCGTGTGTCTGAATTAGCATTTTATTTTGGTGCAAAGGTGCACTTCTGAAGTAAATACCCCTGTTGTCCCCATTTAGTTTATTTTCCCATTTAAATGGAAACCCTGCTCAAGAAATATACCTACTAATAGGCATTCAACCTACGGGGCCAGACTACAGCTGAGCCAACTTAAACTGCCCAAAACATGTAAATGTGGACATCAGATTGTCAGTGCCAGCTGTTTTGCTTTAGAGTTCCATTCCTACTACACTGCAGCATTAGCTAACGTGTCAAGCCACATCACTACCACAGCATTTGACACCACTGCATCTTAACTGCATTTTCCTGTCCTGGTTCTACATTGAAAACCAACCAAACAAAAATGCCTTTCATGACTGGGATTGAAATAAATACATTTATGTCTGAAATTCCCACAGACTTCACTTCCAGGGTTTTCCTTCCCAAAACCTTCAACTGATACTGGAACACAAAGAACAGCGAAAAAAAGACGGCAAATACCAAAAGTCCTCAAAACTGAAGTCTGATTTGCTCCAAGCAAATAAAGGAATTGAAACTGCTGCTTCTGATACTGCTTGTGTTAAGCTGCCCATCTCCTTATCACAGGAGGGAAACAAGGGAACTGAATTTTAGATGACATGAACCTGCTTGCTAGAAGGACCCATGTTGAATGGATAGGTGAGGGGGTACGGGTAATGGAAGAAAGGTTCAACACAGGAGAAAAAGGAAATGACAGCTGAAAGTATCTGCATGCAGTGAAAGGGGAATTCTTTAAAAACAAATTCTTCTCTTGCTAAAAAAAACCCCACAAACAAACTGATGTGGAGTGAAGAGTACTCTGTAGCATACAGAATTCCTCTTCCTGGGTGTCAAGAAATGGCACTTCTGTTTGAAATTTGCAAAGCCCTTCTTACAATTTCTTCATACATCCTCTGATATCAGTCTCTGCACATGAAAGGCCACTGAGAAAATGTTACTTTCAGTGACTTATGCTCAATTGTTTGGCTGAGGCTCTGCCTCTCTGATCCTCCCTGTTACAAAATACTGCCTTGTCAGCACTGCCATTCTCAAGGGCCTGTCCCCTTCCTCTCCAGTTCCCATCCCCTTCCTCTTCAGTTCCCATTGCTCTGGCTAAGGCTTTGCTGCTCTTGATGCACGAGCTCTCACCTCTACCACGTCTGATCAAACCATTGCCCTTTTGTTATTCAGCCTCTTAGGTAGCACAAATAAACCTTTCACCATTTACTGCTTTATACCCCACTGACCATGCTGTTGTCTCATATTGACAGCAACCACAGCTGCACTTTTCTACATGCTCAGGACAAAGACAACTAGTCAATTAGCATCAACTCTATTCCTTTCCAGTTCAAAGCTTACTCAGTCTCTGTGGTCGCAGAGAACCAGTTTTGGACACAAAAAGTAATATTCTGGTTTCATTCATAATTTATCATCTCTGACAAAATTGACCTGCTGGATAATATTGAGATATATTATCTTCAGGAAATATTGAAACTGCAAAAAGAGAACTGTAACTTTAAATGACTTATAATTCCACCATTTAACCCACAAGGTTTGTTTCAGGTGAGTCCAGCCACCTAAAACCCAGATATGTACGTGTGAAGTCAGAGTCCCTCTACAATCAGTGGGGAGACACAAGTGGCTACATGGGATGTTGCTTCCATCTATTAGAGATACCTCTTGGGATGAGATGAATGCTGCCTAGGCTAGGAAACCCATTTGTCCACACGGCCTGTATTGTTAATGAAATGCAGAGACTCCTTTCAGAGGTGTGATTCAAAGACAGATTTTGCTGCTTTGTGATGCAGGAAGAGGCTGGAGAATGCACAGAGAAGGCCAGTCTGTGGTCACAGGTCTGACTTGCAGCTACCTCTCCATGCAAATGCTTCTCTTTGTAAAAGGTACCACTGGAAATCAGAAGGGTGGTTTCTTTTGGTTGTCATCTAGCCCCTGGTGACTAAGTTATTGAGGATATTTATAGCAATAAGGGAAGAATTCCTGAGCTTCTTATACAGCAGCTGCACAGCAATTCTTCCTTCTCAACCTTCCTGACCATGGCTCACCCATCTTTGCAAGGCCCTTCTGCAGTGCATTTCTCCTATGGCAGCAAAGAGGTTAATGAACAAGCCACCCAACACAGTCTGCTCGGGGTAACAACACACTCGGGTGCTGAACTGCCTGGCAGACACTGCAAGGCCAAGTGCCAGTGAATACAGGAGCAAAGCAGAAGATGTGCCTGGTCACTGAGGGAGATGAACAAGGCCTGGACATGGCTGGGGGAAGCAGCCTGACCGACAGCCATCAAAATCCAGGTGCTTTTATTAGTCTGCCAAGAGGCAGCTTGGTGAGAGCAATATGTAAAACGTAAATGTCAGTAAGCAACATGAGCTATGGAGCTCTGTGAATGGCCTCTAAAGACCAAGCCCGACGTGCCAAAGAGCCTTTATTTGCAGAGATCAGTTCTCTCACCTGTCACTGAGTAGGGAGGATGGACTGAGCTTTCCAAGTCCAGAAAAAGACATGGTTCCTATCAAACCATTTTATTCTGCACATCCTTAGGGTAAATCGTGCCTCTCAATGAGCATACCACTGGTCTCAGAGAACTGGAAGCACTACAGAAGAGCCCAGTCAAGGTCCTTTGGTCCCGCAGACAAGACTGATAAGGATCACAACAAACACAGCTTTTCTTCCTGAAGCCTGAAAAATTTGGAACAAGATACCAAGCACTAATGTAGGGCTTAAATCCTCCCTGGTTCCTCTCCTGGAAGAATGGGTTTTTGCAAGCTCAGTAATCTTCCTTTATCACGCTTGGTCCAAAAGCTGAAAGATATTCTCTTGCTCTGACAAACAGATAGGAACAGCAGGCCATTGAGCCCCGTATTTTCCTTATTGTGCCTCAGCACAGGACTGGCAGATAAGAAATATCAGCGTGGAGACTGCTCCACGCTCCATTCAGCCGTGAGCCTCTCCACTGAGATTGCCAATGAGAGTGAATGTAACGAGCTCCAAAGAGCTGTGGTTTTAGTGGTATGGGCACCTGTCCACTTGGAAGTGCGCTGAAACCTCCGATGCATTTCACAGGTTCCACCAGAGACCCATCAAACACTAATAACATTCAATCACTGCTAACCAAGGCTGATTTTGGACCAAATGCTTGGAAGTGAAATACTACCTATCCCACCACCCGCCCCTGCCATAAGTCAATTACACATTGCAGTATTTGAAACCAATAAAACAGAGCTTTTTACTATATGTCACGGCTTTCTTTGGAAGGTATTGCAACCACAGTTGAGTTTGGAAACTCCACACATAGCTTATTTTATTTTCTTTAATGACTTTATAGATATATATCTTGTTACCAACCTTTTTATCCACATGATGTTGCTAATTTATTTTTTTTTTAATTGCAAAGAATGTTTTGTTTCCTTGTTTCAGTTTGGCAATGAACTATATAATCTTGTTCCTTATTTAGATGCATTTGCTCAGACAGCTTTCGTACTGCCCACAATTAGAATCCACTCTAATTCAAACACCATCACTTATCACATTCCAACCCACTCAATACAGTGCAGCGGCAGAGACGTCGAGGCATCTGTTGAGAGGACCTAATGCCAGAGTCTGAGCTGTGGTTTGGCCCCCTGCAGAGACCTGCACCAGCTCTAATGGTGTCCAGTCACTTCGGTGGGCAGTCAAGTGCCACCTGATGCAGATCTCTTACACAGGACCTATGGGTCAGCAGGAATCTGTAGATATGGCCGAATCCAGAGTTAGCTCCACATGGGGACAACGTGCTTCTGGGTTCAGCGGGCTTTGAAAGAGGCCCTTGGATGAACAAGGCAGATCTTGACTGGAGCTTAGGTAGCTCTGTGTGGTGAATAACTTTATAACCCTGATGTTTCCCAGAGAGAGAACATCTGTCAGCATCCCCTTAACTCCAGGAAGAAGGAAAATTTCAAGACAAAAGACAAAAAGTGGTTTTTCAGTTTCAGCTGCATTTATCAAATGAGGAATATCTACAATTTCAACGCTTCAGTGGGAAAGAGCAACAGTCCTTAAGAGTGAAGGAAAGCAAAAATAAGAGTGGCAATTTTTTTATTAACAGAGGAAAGGGATGAAGGGTGAGGTGATAATTGAGTACAAAACAGTATCATGTGAAAGCACACTAAATAAAAAGATATTCTACCTCTGTCCTAGAGAGCTTAAAAACAAACAAACACACAAACAAACACACAAACAAATAAACACACAAACAAAATCAAGGGAAGCCATTTAGTGATTATAAGGAAACACAGTCCTTGAGGGACAGGGAATTGTTTCTCTGTGGCAAGATGAGGACCAATTCCCAACCCAGGCTCCTCAGTGCTTCCTTTGCTTGACCCTCTCGCCTCCCTTCCCCCTTCACCTCCCCCTTCGCCAGCCTCGACCTGCCATCCCTCTGCTGCTGCTCTCCCCTCATCCTTTGCTGTCTTTTTGACTTTTCGCAGTTCCCTAGCAACAGCTGTTTGCAGCTGACAGGAAGAGCCGTGGACATTTTGCAGGCATAGCGACGGGCAGGGCTCGGCCTCGGCTCACGGGTGATGGCCGACCCCAGCACCAGGGGACACACAGCAGCCCCAAGGCAACAATTTCTGCACCGATCTCTGGTTACGACCTGAAACAGGGGGACATCACTTAATTCTTAAACTTCAATTGTTCTTCTTACTGGTTAACAAAAGGTTACTCATTCTGCTTCATTGGAAACACTTATTTCCCCTTGCCAAACACTGGGCTTCACCCGATGGAAAAGCCTGTCAGACATCATCAGTGTGGCAATCCCATGGTAGGGACACATGTATTCAAACACGGCACAGGCATCCTCATTCCTCTCGTTAAAAACAACAGCTCTGATTTTCATGAGCTGGACGCTTCTCTGACCACCCTGATGTCCAGCCCACCTCGCTGCTGGAGGCTGTTACCTCTGGAGCAGCGCAGGGAAAGGTGTGCTAAGGCTCAACTCTGCATGTGTTAGCCAGAGCCACCATGGGCTGCATGCACGGACAGCCAAGGAGCCGGACACGCGTCCCCTTCCACCCGCTCGGCTTCTGTGACAGCAAGGCTCTGTCATGGGGGAGGATGGGCAGCTGAGGGCAGCAGCATCACTGCAGTAGGTACTGGAGCTCAGCTAAAAGAGTGCTACCCTATCATTATTATTGATGATGTCGTTACTATTATTATTGTTATTGTTGTTGTAATCCCCTTTTAATTTGCCCCAAAGAAATCAAACTTATGTTACTTTATACAGCAGTCATTCCCTCACCACTCACAAACATCTCCTGTCAGAAGTGCTGGAGTAACTCTGGAATGTATGATGCAAGTTTTTAAACCACTTGATGAGGGCTTTTAAAAACTGGACTCCAAGCCATTACACTGCAATAATTTCATTACTCTGGAATGGACTAGTATACCAGCTAAATTTGTAAGGGGGGCACACACTTACATCAACCTATAATGCCAAGTGATCAAGGCATCTGAAAGACCACACAGAGCAGTTATTTCAGTGTAAAACAGAAGAAGAAAAGAGGCAAGGTTTTCTCCATTACCCAACAAAACAAGTGGCAATGTTTTTCATCAGGCAGCCACTGATGTTTGAATTCTGTGATAGTGCCTCAATCATAGGTTTTTTCCTCCTGATTATTTCCAAGCTTCTTAACGATCATGTTGAATAAAGGTGCAGAACTGTCTTGCATGATGGAAATTATATGTCTGGCTGTTGTGAATCTGACCTCATTTTCAGCCTTGTCTTTTTCCAGAGTGGTGTTTTCTCTGTGCCTTGCTCATCCCTGGATGGGCAGGGGCTTGGCAGCTCTGCCAGCTGGTGCACCTTATGCATGAGACACACCAGTTACCCCACCTCCCACCACCTGGCACAGTGTCCACATCTCTTATTTTCCCTGTTCAGCACTCCTCACGGTGTCCCTCTCTGGCACCCTGTGTGTCTGCCAGCCAGCTGTGTCCGGGGTTGGGGGTCTCATGGCAGGAGAGAGGCTGCAGCTTCCACAGCTGCTACAGGGTGTGTGATTTCTACTGCCCACGTGTGTTTTGGATAGGAGCAGACCTGCCCCTTGCAGACCTGCCCCTTGCTCATCCCCAAGTGACTTGGCATACTACAGTGACTTAGACTGCTGTAAGGTAGGCAGCAGTGTTAAGACAAAACTTCATAAAGGATAACCAGGTGCCTTTTCTCTCCTAGCCTGCACACTGCCTTTTCTGCCCTCTACATCAACAGCAATCATCATTTGCACTTGCACCCCATTCTCCTTCCTCTACCATTTCCACCTTCCTAGCTCTGCCCCTGTGGCTCCATTTCTATGACAGCAATCTCTGCTGCCTGGAGGAGCTGTTTTGTAGAGTGGGATAGGATACAGATGGATGATAGATGGGACGGAGGAAGTATGTGTGGGCAGAAGGCTGCTGAGGTAGAGAGAAGGGATTGTGTGGTTTAGGGAAGGTAGCAAATTCAAATGGAGCCCACGTACTCCAGAGAGTAAGAAAGGAATAAAGGGCATCGGGGGAGAAGTGGCAAGAGAACTGCAGGAAAGGTGACAGACCCCATCACCTATCTGTCATCTCCTATAAATCTGAAAATCCCGCTGCCAACCTCTCTTGTTCACACACCTCCTGAAATCTACTATCCTTTCCATCAGACTGATGACACCCAAAGTGCCACTGATCTTTCTCACCCTCCCCCGCTTTTCAGCCTTTGGAACTGCCTTCCTTGCCTTTTTCCACGGCTGTAGAAAATCACTTTTCTTACCCAAAATGTGCTGGCAGCAGGAAAATTCTCTGAGGCTGGAAAACCTTGAGATGCCGGGGTTGTGACCTGATGCCTGGGAGTTTACCTCCCAGCTTTTTTCTTTTTTTTTTTTTTACACCAGCCTCACAGGAGCTGAGCTGTGCCTGCTCTCACACCTCTGCAAACAGCATCTCCCTCTTTGGTCCTACCACGAGCCACAGCTGAGACCTCTCCACTGGGGTGAAAACAAGCCCATGTCCTATGGCCACACATTTTTGCCTTTTTTTAAACTTTTTCTGGTCCCTGTTCTTCTGTAAATCTGTGCTCTTTTTCTTCTTTGAGCATTTCCCTTTTTTTTTGGCAATATTCATTTTTTGTCTTATCTCCAGTCCTAACCTCGTCTCTTTGTCAATCACCCCGGCTCAGCAGCAAACTAGTTAAGTCTAAGTGCCCTCATTAGACCTGAAATGAGATAAATGGTAGAGGACAGGAGTTTGCACTTCTCAGGTAACGTTTTACGCTCTGCATTGTCTCAGGTAGAGAGCACTGCTTTATTTATATAAGCTCGTATTTTATAGCTTCTCTCCCAAATCGGAGGGAAAACTACTTTTGTTTCCAAAGAAATTCTTATATTCTTAGAACTTGAATATGCCATTTGGGCCACATAAATGTATGTTGGCCAGATGTTTAATATCCTTGTTTCAATGTGTTTTGCTGATACTAAAAGAATAATGAATGTTCCTGCAGGACAGCTTGATGTAGATTAGGATACAACAAATGCATTTTGATTTTTGAGAGTGCAGAAACAGCAGAGATGAAAAAATGAATGAAATGTAAATTCTGTTCTTATTTTTCCTCTGTGAACTTCATATTTTATCCATAGATTTGAGTACAACATGCATTATGAGTTGACCAGCCATATACTGTAAAAACAAGGCAAATATACACCTCAAGCCCAGCCACAATGAATGCCACATAAATCACCCCATATAATGGGTCTATGGAATCTGCCCCTCTTAGCTATACTCAGTGGATACCTTCAGCTGCCTACCAGCAAGGCTGAATTTGGTGAGGTAAGTGACAATCTGGAGTGTTTATGTGTTCCACCTATTGAAAAGATGAGCGTTAAAAAAATACCGGCACTACAAGAGATCAAATTTTGCTGTAATTTATATATCTTGAAATTCTCCAGGAGCTACTGGGTGTGTGTCGGTGTACCTGAAAGCAGCATTAAGCCTACGATTTATGGAAGCAGTTTAGTACAGCGATAAGCCTATCAGAGATTAACACACACACACAGAGTTTCTGCATTTTGTAAACTGCCATCAATCCCCTGTACTGCCACCAGAGAAGATAATATCTTCTTGTCTGCAATAAAATACACTCTTTCTAAATCTGGTACCGGAGATATTTATTCCTTGCACAGCTCAACCATACGAATAAAGAAGTCAGAATGACTTGATCAAGTCCAACACAAATCTGTTGGTATGCAGCGTATTTTTTGTCATACGGCGTTTTTCAAGTTACATGTTCAAATATGACACGAGACAACATATTGGGAACTTGGAATATGAAATCCTAGTTCTGCTAAAATCCTGGTGGTCTAGTCATGTCACTGCTTCCAACAGAGTTTGTCTCTGGGCAAGCCTCAGTTGTTATCAGTGCTGGTATCCTTCTGCAGAGAATGGACTACAGATGAAACTAGGGGGTGAACATTGGTGTACTTGAAATGTATTGTGCAGCTAGGGCTGGTCCCTAATGGTGTATTACCCTCTAACTTTTCACCTCCTTCACTCCTTAATGGCATTGCAAAAGGGAAGAAAATGGTCACGGTAATACAGAGCAATAACCACCACCAAAAGCTGAGCTGTTGTCCAGTGTCAGACAGCAGCGCTTTTCACCAGAGGAAAGGGCACTCAGATATGAAATCAGGAAGCACTTTTAAATGAAACAGAAAAAAATAGCATTCTGAGGTAGGGCTTCAAATGAGCCTGGGACTGGATTAGGTGGCATGGTATGTGAGGTTTGTGTGGCATCATTTGGGAGTTGAGAGATGTGAACTGTTTTTTTAGCAGTTCCAATGGGACCAACTTTTCCTCAACTTGTGTTCCCTCTCTGTTCTGCTGTATCTCATCTTGTGTTTATCTTCTTTTTTTGGCAACTAATTCTTGTGAGGAACAACTCCTCTTTTTTTCTAATAAGGTATTGCAGTATACATTATAATAAAGACCTCACCTCTGCTATGACACAAAGATCATACGACAAATTAAATAAAGGATAAATGGGTGGAGATGAAAGTGTCATCTCTGGAATGAGATATAGAGATCCAGTGTCATTAAAATCTGATGCCACTAAAACTCTCTTTAGGAAAAGCCTCTGCTTCCTGAAAGTGGGATTGCCCTGTGTATGTAAACCTAGAAGACTCTAGTCTCATCCTGCATTATGTAAGATTATATAAAACCAGCGACAGCAGAGGCAACCATTCTGTGTAGCCCAGAGTCCTCTCTCTGACAGTGGCCAACAGTGGTGCCCTGGTAAGAGTAGAGAGCAGGGCCAGCATAAAGCAACCCCTCCCCTGTATATTCTTCCAGTCTCCAGAAAGTTTTGGCTTAAGAACTCCCAGTATAATACAGCAGCAGAGCTGCATCAGGTAGCTTCTGATATTTGCTTCTTCCAGGACTGTATTGGATTAGTTCTGAAACTCACATGAAGTTCCAGTACCCATTAAATCCTCAGAAAAGGTACTCCAGAGCTTAACTGTGCATTACATAAAGGAGCTGTTTCTTCACTCCACTTTGAACCTGCCACCTGCCTGCCTTGAACATGTGCTGTGTGATTCCAACACAGTATTTCTGGCCTCTCCTGCAAGCTGAGGCAGAGGAAATCATGTTTGCAGACTCAGCAGTGTTAGGTAGCACACAGCAGCATCAGAGAGCCACACAGGAGATGCCGTCATTTTCATACCACTCCTTTTGGGCTTTCAAGAACCCAAATACTCCTGGTCTTCTGGTCCGTCTTCTTGACTGGATCTGGCTTTCTGGCTTTTGTGGATGGATATACATGATAGCAAGCCTTCCTGGCAAAAGGAATGTCCTGGCTATCCAAAAGGAATTTGAAGAGTCTGTTAGGATTTTCTTCTTTCCTCTGATTCACAGTCATGTTTCATTTCACCAGCTAAAAGCCCTGATGTGACACAGGAGGTTATTCAAGGCCATCCCATGGCAGTGCAGCTGAGTAAAAAGTATGGTTTACAACCCCACTAGCAGCTGAGCATGCTAAATACACAACACTCTTGCCAGCATGAAGAAGCCATGTGGCTCCAGCAGCTATTTCACTGTGAAGACGATGGAATAGATTTTCCAAGCTGTGCACAAAACTGTGCAGCACAACCTCCTTCCTCCCTCTGAATCGCACTGCAATGAGTGTAAAGAAACACAACAAGCACTTTTAGAGCCTTCTGATTTTCTGATAAAGGCTGTTGGTATAAACCCCACATCTATTACATACTTTTTCAGACCAAAATACTGTTTATTGCAGAAGGGCAAATGCAGGCTTGGGTCTGCCAACAGCGTGCCAGGGTTAATGAAATGAGAGCCTTAGGTTGTGCCCTCCCATGTCCTCTCATGCTCCTTGCCCCAGCACAGGCCGTCCCCTGCAGATACAAAACATCAGGCAACAGAAACACCAGCAAAAACTGTGCACCCATCTAGCATTACACTCTTAATGGGCTTTGTTGACCCTCTTCCAAAACGATCTCTGTTCCTCTCTGAAAGAAATTAGGCCTTTTCTCTTCTTCCTCCTGAACACCACCAAAAGGGGAAAGCACGCGTGGTAGTAAAAAAGTGTTGTTAAAGCACACTAGAGGTTCTAGCTGTTCTGCAATATTTGGGGAAATGTGTGAATATAGAACCAAAAATGACATTCTACAGGTTTCAAATATCACACACAGGATTGCTGCACAGAGAGTGAGTGAAAGAGGGTTGTATATTTGATGGCTGAATTACTGCCAGTCTCTCCCCCGCCACGAAACATGTTCGCGACGCCTAGACATAAAGTTCAGTGTTTCATTCCATCTCAATAGGGATTTTATGACTAAAGTGTCGGGGATAAGAAAAGACCAATTTGTAGTTTTATTGATCAGGCTAAAGGTCAGGGGCAGACGTGTAGGTCACGGTGCTTCCTCGGAGCAGACGCAGGACCAACCGCCTACCTTCTGCTGAAAGCTGAAGAATGAGGCAGGGAGGGGGAACTAACACTGATGAAACATGTCAGCTGAGATGTCAATCATGACCAAATTGGACAGGCTCAGAGATGGGAGGCCTCGCATCAACCACAGCTTTGCCCCCATGCCTGCGCGCTCTGGCAGAGGGGCCCGTGTATGTGTTTGCTGAGCTGTGATGTGGTGTATGGGCAAATGCCAGGATGCCATTTAATAGAATAGAAACATAATTCATGCTGACAAAGTTTATGAGATCAGGTTTCCCAGTCCTAGCTGAACCACATAAAGCATATACTGTCACTACAGGCATTTTGGCTGAAACAGCAGGGGCTTCTGCTTCACGGAGATAGCCTGGAAGGTATTTGTCACCATGGCCCACTCTGGGCTGGCTGCAATAGTAGAATAACACAAAACTACATTGATTCATTGTCGGGAATTTGGTTTAGACTTAAAATGCCATGAAGTGAAATGGTTTCCACAGCAATGTCAGTTTTTCTCCCCTACTTACATTAATTTTGTCCTCATTTGCTCCTGTGAATCACCACTGAAAGTGAGACTTGGTCTCTGTAGTATGTGCTGTCCCCGGGCTCTCTGTGTTATGCTTGCAGAGTAAAGCTGCTTATGGCTGAGGCTGTGCTTGCTGTGCACGGATTTTATTAAGGATGGTTTAAGCTGACTTTTGTTCCTGCTGCTTCTGAACTATGCCAAGAAGTCATCTTCATGCCTCTGGAAGGTCCCACGCCTGTTTTCCCTGCTTACCCCACCAAGAGTAGCAATAGAAGGAGGCCTTCATACTTTCCTACCATTTAGGACGGATATATGCAGGCCAGGCAAACATAATTTTAAGTGGCTTCATTTAGGTGTTGCTTTTCCTGATCTTATTTCTCAAGATGTAGTGTGTACAAAGCAAACAATGGGTTCTGTTTTATGGCAAATTCAATCTTCATGTACAAAGAAGAGGAATTCCTAAGGCACAAGTGACAGGCTAACACAGCTAAGCTCTTTGAAGAGGAAACAGAGCTAAAACCTTCCCTTTTGCTTCTTTTCCCTACATTACACCGAAGGCAAACTAAGACTGAAAATAGGCAATGCTCCAAGTCCTGAAGAAGGTTTATCACTGCATGTTCAAAACATCTCTTAGGTATTGGTCCCATCATCCAGACTGTAAAATGGCTTGATTAATATCCCACTACTTCCCTAACTTTGTAATGAAGGTAACAATAGTGGTCATTTCTTGGTATTTGATCCAGTCTCGTGGCAGGGAAGGTAGATGACAGCTGTGTCTGTATACTAGTATCTATTTGAGTCTTGTTTTCTCTGATTTTGGAATTAACAGAGCCAGTTAAAGGCCCTGAGAAGTATAAATTCAGGAATTGCGTATGTTACACACCAGGTCTGTCAGGAACTAAGATGGTCTAGCATACACACTTGCACATGCTGAAATGGAGAAAAGGCACGTTCACATTTTATTTCATTCACATTTTCTTATTCCAGATCTCACACTGGCTGAATTTTTTTCTGCCTATATCATCTTCACCCTGATGGCTTTTGAACTCCAGACAAAATATGGCTTTATCACACATATTCCTTCTAGCAATCTAATTCGTCACCCTTCTTTTCATGCTATATTTCTCTCTTCTACCTGTTGATCAGCTGAGTTACGAAGTTCCATCACAGGTTCTGGTGATTTTGAGACCTGAGTTCTCACGTCTTGAGGCAAACAGTGGCGTAGCTAGTTCCACAGCTCACTGCTACACAGCTTGGTGGCTTCTAGGTGCCTGCTGCACCATCAGTCAATTTTTCTGGCCACAGCGATTTCATGGCTGTGGTCAGCTGCAAGAGTCATAAAAACCTGGATGTCTTGTCTAAGAGCTCATTTTAAAGAAAGAGGTGCAGTCAGGTGGTAACACAAAATCAAATAATAGTTATCTATACCTCAGTTGCAATCTTTATGCCTGGCAGACTTAAGAATCTGGTGTAACTCTTAGCACTCATCTCCCCCTGATCCATACCTTTCCTCTGGACCGTGGAGCTGGAGAAATGTCCTTCTCTCCCATAACAAGGATTGAATAGCCTAGGCTCTGTGTGTATTCAAATTATAGCCTCAGTGCTCCATTAGTGTGCCTTTCTATCACCTTCACTACTTACATATTTGAATGTCTGGTAAATAGGTTGTTCTAGGAAAGAAGAAGAAAGGGTCATATTTAATCAGTGTAATAAGAAAATAGAAGAGGAGCAGAAAATTGAGAGCTGCCAGCAACTCTGCCCAGCATTTTGCAGCTGAGGGGGTTTGCATTTAACAGCCAAGCCTATTAGACCACATCAAATCTTCTAATTAGCTAACAGCAGTCAGGGAGAGATGTTCCCTGGGTGAAGCCAAACAGCAGCTACAGTGTCTGTGCTGTATCTTATTGGGGAGTGACCCATCAGTGTGAGGGTCTGGGAGGACAATATCAAAGAAGGCGATCCTACACTGCGAATAGCTCAGGCTATGGAGGAGACGGGGTAAGAGGCAGAGATCATTAGAGGGAAAACACATGGAAGGAAAGCTGGGGGCCAACAGGCATCAGTTTGATTTAGGAGAGCAGAGACAACAGAGTAGCTTCATGTACACAGGCAAAATTTTAGTCTCAGAAGCATCGTATTGGTATGGAGAAAGGCTCCTTTTGATCTCTGATGTATCCTGGTTAAGGACAGAATGAAATATTACAGAGAAATTGGGCAGAAAGATTTCAGCAGCCATATAATCAAGGACACGAGATCAGGATGAGATTTGGGAAAGTTGAAGAAGAAGGCAGAAGATAGTTGTGGGGCTAGAAGAAAAGAGAGTTACAAAAGACAGTCAGGTCCAAAATTGGGGCCCTACTTGGACCTTTCAGGCAGAGCAGGTGTAAAGAGTCTCTCAGAGCTGAAACTGCAGATAATGTTTTGCTAGCCAGGACAGTACATTTGAGATAAGGGTGGTAAAAAAAGAGACATGATTCACTGTGGAGAGTAGGACATCGTAGCTGAATTTCCTGTTTTCAACCTACTTTTAGGACATCCTTTGGCATATGTTCCCACCACCAGGCCAACTCTCCAGGCTGGCACACAGATGAAAGCAAAGCCTGACCTGTTCCCACAGGATCTGCTGTCACCTGTGCATTTCGTGAGGGCTTCTGGAGCCATTCCCTACTCATGCTGTGCAGTGCAACTCTTCCCCAGGGAGCTGTGAACAAATTTGCCTGTGTGGGCACACACTGGAACAGCGCAAAAGGATCTTCAGTGCAAAGAGGCTTGGGTGGGCTAGTGACAACTTTTACCACAAAAAGGATGTGTTACAACCCCAAGTGAAAGCAACTTCCATGTCTCAGTCTGTATCTCAGGGTAGGTCAATGCCACCTGATAAAAACAAACAAACAAACACACCCCCCAAAACCAAAAAAAGAAAACAAGAAAGAAATGTGTGTAAGAGATTTTCTTTTTTTCAGTGGACAAAGGACAACTTCATCACCTGAGGAAAAACCTGGTTCATCTCCCCAGAGAAGGAAAGCTCTCACCAGAATATAAACCTGTAAAATGTAGACAAGCCACAAGGGTTGGCAATTACTGCCAAGTGTTTGTTGGAGGGGCTATAGTAGCAACTTGTGACATTTCTGGGGAGTTTTTCATCTGAATGTCTTCCTCTTGGAGGTGAACAGAGAGGAAAACAAACCCCTAAGCTCAGCTCCACATCCCACTTCAGGGCCAGCAGACAGCTCAGCCTGCCTCAGCTGCACCTACCTCACCTACACCTCTGTTTTAGAATCTTAGAATTCTTAGTATTGGAAAAGACCTCTAAGATCATTGAGTCCAACCATTAACCCAGCACCACCATGTTCACCACTAAACCATGTCCCCAAGTGCCACATCAACACATTTTTTGAACACTTCCAGGGATGGTCACTCAACTACTTCCCTCAGCAGTTCCAATGCTTGTCCATCTCTTCAGTCAAGAAATTTTTCCTCATAACCAATCCAATCCTTCTCTAGTGCAACTTGAGGCCATTTCCTCTTGTTCTGTTCCTTGTTACCTGGGAGAAGAGACTGATCCCCACCTGGCTACAGCCTCCTTTCAGATAGTTGTAGGGAGCGATCAGGTCCCCCCTGAGCCTCCATTTCTCATGGCTAAACACCCTCAGCTGCCTAAGCTGTTTCTCATCCGACCTGTGCTCCAGACCCTTCAGCAGCTTTGCTGCCCTTCTCTGGACACGCTCCAGCACCTCAATGTCCTTCTTGTCCTGAGGGGCCCAGAAGTGGACACAGGACTCGAGGTGCGGCATCACCAGTACAGGGGGACAATCACCGCCCGAGTCCCGCTGGCCACGCTATTGCAGATGCAGGCCAGGATGCCACTGGCCTTCTTGGCCACCTGGGCACTTTCAGGGCATGTCCCAGCCCCTGCTCCCCGCTGCAGCGGCGGGACACGCCGGGACGCGTGGAAGCAAAGGGGCTCCGGGGCCGGGCCGCGGCTGCCTCTGGCACCGCCTTCCCCGGCGACGCCGCGGCGGCCGGGGCGCAGCCG
>VZTA01010965.1:80698-111322 GCA_013398855.1 Mohoua ochrocephala
GCGCGCCGTGAGGGAGCCCGGGGTCGCCGGGGCGGCTCCGGCTCCGGCTGGCACGGCTCGGCGGGACACAGCAGTTGGGCTGCGCCCCTAATGCAGGGCAGTGACGGGGTGTGCTGGGGAGGAAGGGGAGGACGAAGAGCACGTGGGGATGCTGCTGTGCCCGGCTGTCACTTTCATGGACGCCTGGCCGGGTGACTGCTCAACAGAGCCATCCTCCGTGGAGATCTCCCGCAGCAGGCTCAGGGAAGGCATCGGCCATTCTCCCCGTTAAATATTTAGCAGTTTAACCCAGCCGCATCCTCTGGTGGGAGCGCTGATGGTGCCTGTGGTCACGCTCCAGTGTCTGATACAGGGTGCGGGAAGGCGGTCGTGGAGCTTGGGGCAGTGGGCAAAGCCCCAGCAGGGCTGCACATGCCAGGGAAACTGCCCGTGTGTGAGTACACGGGCCTGGGCTTCACACGGGAGAGAGTTGCACAGTTCAGGGTGGTGGTTCTGAACAGCAAAGTGCTTGTCACCATGGTGACCAAGCAATGCCGCATCTTCCTGGGAGTGGAAAGCGCCAGTCCCAGAGCTTTGCTGCGTGAGACCAGGGGGTTAAATGCAGCTGGCTTCACCTTTTGAAGCCAGGGATCGCAATCTCGGTTCGATTTGTATATGTGCCTGTGATGTAAATTGGTTGGAATCAGCCTGACACCAACCCAGTGACTATGTATGTATACAAGAGGGACACCAGGAAAGTGTGCTGGTGTCCACTGCAGGCTGTGCCTTCCTGAAAGAGCCTTGCAAAAGTGGAAGCAGCAGCAGGGAGTGCAGCAGGGCACGAGGGTGGAGGTGGCAAAGCTATTGTCTGTCTGATACTTTGAATAGTAAAATAAGTTTTATCTGAAGGCTAAGATGTGTTGGTGTCATTGGGTAGGAGCTGGGACTCACCGAGTTTTAGCTAAGGGCCTTCAGGCCTACAAATTGTTCAAGTTTCTGTTTTAGGTAGTATAAGTGCATCAGTGTATATTTACATATCAATTTAACACAAATATGTTGAATGTTAAGCCCAAAAGTACCTGATGAAACTTTTTTGGTTGGATGTTAGGGGTTTTTTTTCAAATTTTTGTGATGCATTCAAGTAACACTTCTAGCTATCCATCTTCAGGCATACCAAGATCTTTCCTGGTATTTTGGAATTTGGGATTTTTTTTGTTTGGTTAGGGGTTGGTTGGTTGGTTGGTTGGTTTTATTTTGTTGTTGGGTTTCCGTTTGTTTTGTTTTGGTGTTGGGTCTTTGGTTAGTTGGTTTGTTTTGGGGGTTTTTTGGGGTTTTTTTTGCGGGGTTTTTATTTGTTGGTTGGTTGGGGTTTTGGGGTGAGGTTTTTGTTTGTTTGTTTTTTAAATTTTGCCACCAGCATCCCTTAACTTGATGAAAGTTATTACTGCTCCATGCAAACTTTGTTCCTTTTCAGGAAGTCCTAAATATTCATTCCAAAAGAAAAGTCTTTAAAAGCTCTCATCATTGGTGGCTCCCAAGAAGGTTTACAGCAAAGTCTCCTGACCCTCTGGTAGAATTCTCCATTACTGCATGTCTCTGTAAGAAGAGGGTAGCTCCTAAACATGATCTAAGAGAGTTGTCTGGTTATTCACTGGTTCTCATGTGTAGGGAACTCAAAGGCTTTCAACCAGAAGGAGGGAAAACAAAAACCAAAAAAAAACCCAAACCAGCAAACATTACAAGGAAGGGAGGGAAGGAAGGGAGGAGGGAAGGAAGGGAGGAGGGAAGGAAGGAAGGAAGGAAGGAAGGAAGGAAGGAAGGAAGGAAGGCAGGAGTGGATTCATCCTTATCTGTGTTTCCTTAGAATCATGGAGAATGAAGTATGGCTGATGGAAGTAGTGGCAGATTCTGAGAGGGACTTTTGAGTCCAAGAACTGCTTGCACTTCAGAAGAAAATGCGCATTAGGGAGGTGAAAACCACCACTCCCGTATGAGCTCCTCACAGTGTGTTCAGCTGGGTAAGGCACTGCTGTGCTGTGAGTACTTGAGCGTGCCCCAGATGAGCTGGGATAGCTGTGTGTATCCAGGCAGAGGCATCATCCCAGGAAGGAAATTAGCCATATTAGCATCGGGTGACATTGAGGTTAATCTCCCCCATTTCTGAGCAGGATTCGCTGGGTCTCGAAGCGCATGTGGCTATATTGTTTCCAGCCCTGCAGTTATTTGGGACACAACTGCCCATGACCAACTCCAGGAAAAGTAGGCAGTAGCTGCATGAGGTACTGAAGCACCACCAACCCTGCTGTCAGCTCTGCCAAAGCTGGGCTGGCAACACCCCTTAGAGAAGGGCTGAGTTGTGTACAACATTTATGGCTGAGGCTACTCAGAAACACCCTTGTTGCCTCTGTTTCCTTACTTCTGGAGTCTTGAGAGATTCAATTCCAGTTCCTTTCAGCCTTCTTTCCTTTCCCAATCCTTTTTTGTTCTTTCTTCTCTTCTTGCACAGGAAGAGTAAATCAAAAAAGAGAAATCTCCAAATCAAAACGGAATTTTGCCTACACTCCTCAGAATCCACCAGCCACCTCTGGCACTGCCTTGGGAGATCTCTGCTTGGTGTAGCCACATCATTTGAGACCACCCAGCTCAGGTATGTTTGCTATAGCTAAACCTGGCAGAAAGCCCTGCTCCCTGTCACCCTTCCTCCCTTCCCCTTCCCAGGACACTGAGGGAATGGCAGCTGCAGCAGAATTACCTGGCTGCTTTTCAGAGGAATGTATCCTAGAGCAAAGTGAGGTAGTGGCCTCAACCACTCAGTATAATTAAACTCAAGCATCATTTTTGTGTAGCCTGTGCCGTGGCAACCGCTGCAGTTACTCCCATTCAGCTGGAAGGTTTAGAAGGCAGAGCTGTGGTATTTCACAAAAGATCTTCCTTGCAGGCAGGGCCTTAAACCATTTCATTGAATGAAATACACTCGAGAAGCAAAGAGTGCCAGAAGGAGGGAAAGTGGGATGGAGAAAAATGCACAGGATAGGACGACACTATTTCTGGCTGTAGTTCAATAACAGTTCTTGAGGCAGCACCTGATATACTGTTAGGGTGAAAAAGGCTTTTTATACCTAGTGCTTTGACACCCCGATAGCATCTCTGTTTTTTCTCTCATTCTCTCTTGAGTTCCCTGGAGAGGCAATATATTGTCTTCCCTCTAGTTAAAGGGAGAAGGGGCTAATTGCATAGACAGGTCACTCTGTTTCTGCTGAAGGTGAAAAGCAAAGGGCTTGCTAATTCATGCACACAGACAGGAGGATATAGCAGCGTACTGTCAGCCATTCCAGGTACCATCAGCAAGGCAGGGTGAAGCAGCTTGGCACAGTGTACGGAGCACTTGCCAGAGCAAACCTCTGAGGCAGGGTAGCAGAAAGAGTAATGCTGATAAAGAAAAGCCAGTCAGAAAGGAAGGGAAAAGCAGAATAAAAGAGGGGGGGGGTCAGATTGCTTGGTCGTGATATATGACCCTAAATTCTTGTAGCACCGTTATGGGGAAGGAAATGGTGTGACCACAGTACTTTTGCATCCCAGCTATTCTGGACTCTTAACATATTCAACATACAAGCCAGGCAATGAAATTGCCAAGGACAGAGCAGAAAGTACAATCCGGGACATGGCAAAGGGACTGTGAGATCCCTTGCCGCCCAGGATGGGCTCTAATGTGTTATGCTGGAAGTCCTGAGACAGACAGCCAGAACCTGGGTTACGATTTGCTGAAGGGAGCAGCAGAGCTGGAGAGCCTAGAGTTGGAGCTCCTGCAGTCCAGGCTTGGACTTCTTCAGGGCTTAAGGTTTGAGTACTGCTGCCAATGAATGTAAAGGAAATTCGACAATCACCCTCAGCTAGTGCAGGAGAATAATATCAGGTGAGTCTTACACGGTGCTTTTCATCAAGAGATCTCATGTCTGTGTTGTTACTGATAGTTTTTTATGTCTTAGGAAGCAGATATGTGGAAAAGGCAAGCGAAGTTGTCCAAATTTGCCCAGTAAACTGGTGGTAAAACAAATAGGAAACCTGCTGCCTCACACTGCCAGACTGAGTTCACTTGTCACACACAAGGGAACGAAACATAAGGCTGCTGTCTTTCTCTCAGTCCTTCTGAGCTAAAGCAGAAAGCTCTCTCTGAGGCTGTGGATACTGAGGTGTCCTGTGCCAGGATGGCAGATGCCTGCGCCGTGTGGGTCCCAAGCCCTGTGAGGATCATTGTCCAGACAGCATGTCTCACTTTGCAACTGGTCTGAAGTGTTCCTTCCTCACGTGGAATGGCAAATGGTGGGGAGGTAACTAGATTGATCTCCCTTGTAGGCCTTTCCCTGGGACTTGGTACACAGGTTCCAGATGGTACAAAGCCCCTGCTGCTTGGATCTGCACAAAAACCTGTGTCTTCTTCAACCTATTTCACAACAGATTTGGCTCGCTCTTGGTCGGTTGCTATTTGTACAAATTAAGCTGAGCTGCCAGGAACGTTTGCAAACAGTGAAAAGCAAAGTGGGATGCACAAAGCAAGTCAAAATAGGTCTCAAATCTGGCAAAATGCCTGCAGGTGCTTATAACATTTGACTTTCTCTAGCCCATGTATTACCCACCCACACACTCATTCATCCAGCTTTCTCCTGCCCTCACACCCACACACGCTCACCCTTCAGAGATTCATTCACCTTCTCTTCTCCCCCCCATTTCCTCTTCCAAACACAGTCATTCCCACACACAAATATACCCTAGACACACTCTTTGTTCCCCACATACAAGCACACGCACATTTTTGAGTGCTGAGTGCAGTGACTGTAGGTGGTGTGTATACATTCATAGAGCAGACGATGCTGTAATCTTATACCTAGGCTGTGAAAAAGCCTTTGGGATTAGTGAGCTGAGAGCTCTGACTGCTCTCACTTTCACATAAAATACCTCTAATCCAGTTTATGGGGCTGACTGTTTCCATCCTTCCCTGAACTCTGCCATTGTTTTCCAGGGAATCTCTCTTTGTGCTCGTCTTCTTCTTGCTCCACTTTGCCTCTTTCTCCCTGTGCTTTTCCTTTTCCACGTTGCTGCCCCAGACCGCAGTGTTTCAGAGAGCTCGGCCATCCCTGTATCTCTCCATGACCTAACAGTGGCCCTGATTACCTCACTGAGAGGATGAGCAGGGATGAGCAATGAGCCTGCCATGCAGTGTGGGGCACAGGGCAAGAAATCCTGCAAGGTATGGTGAGATCAGAGGCAGAGACGGTAAGTGGTGGGGTGGATCTTGCTGCCATCCGAGCAGCGCTGAGTCCGCCTGGCATCGAGCCTGCCTCTAATGGAATGTGACCCACCGCTGGGAATGAGCTCATCTGTAATCCACTTAATTGAGTTTTATGAGCAGGACTCTCACATCAGGGAGCCAGCCTGCCTTCTTCCTAGCACTCACCCTCCTTTGCTTGCTGTCTGGGGAGGAGAAGGGGAGTGGGGGGTGCGTGCACTGCTCCACCGAGCTGGTGATTGTCTGGCTTCTGATTTTCTGCCTGCCCTGGAGAATGAGCAGGGAGCTGGACAGACATGCTCTTCAAGACACCCACTGCCTCATGGCGTAATGTTGTTTTGCTCCTGCTGCAGGATGCTCAAATTTCCATGTGACTATTGGTAATGCTGTCAGGATTGCAGAGCCTTAAGTTTTCCCAACATTTTGGTCTGTGTGCAAGCACTGGGTACTCAGAGGAGATGCTCTAATGTATGCACGAACCATCTTACCTGTGAGTCCAAGTGTGATGGGACAGAGTCACTGTGATCTCACTCCTGCTTTCAGTGTGCAGTCATCTATGTGGTGGAGCTGTCAGGATCCTGTAAGAGCCTTTGTTTACACTGTAATGTCTTGCCATCTTTAGCATTTGCGCCATCATTTGTTTGTACTCTGTGCATTGGTCGCATAAGAACCGGCTAACAGAGAAATCTGGCTGCTGTCTGCCAAGGGATTTGCAGGATTGACTCTGTCTGGTGAAAGATACAGCCTTTTCCCTTGGTGAAGCAGAACAAAGGGAAAAAGAGAAAGTGAGGGAGGGAGCCTTCTCCCCAAGGGAGTGTTACTCTCCTTGGAAAAGGCTAGTAGAGACCCTCTGGTGTGTGAAATTTGGGATGTATTCCCTTCAGTGCTGGCATAAATGTCTATATTTGAAATAGGTACTGGCTACAACTGCTGCAGCTTTTCTATCACTTCCCATGTACTTTGTAGAAAAAAAACTTTTCACCCATAACTTTAAGGAAAGGTCATGGCATATGGAAAGGGAAGTGTGCTGACATGTTAGCACGGAGACTGTAACAGACCTGTTCTGGGAACAGCAGTGTCACCACTGTGTATTGAGTGATTCCTCAGGTGTTCCTTAAACTCCCCAAACACTGGATTCATGGAAATACATGATAATCAAAGATGTCATTTTTGTAAATGTGTGCTTTTTGTCCTCACGGTTGCAGACATTACTGAAAAATCGGACCAGAGGAAATCTGAGGATTCAAAACTCAGAGAGGAAATAAAAAGAATCTGTATTATATGTGGGGTTTTTTTTTTTGTTTGTTTGTTGGTTGATTCATTGGTTTTTTTTTTGAATGGCATGATTTTTAAACCAATCTCACAGAGAGGTGCAATGACTTTTTATTGACATCCCAACACCGAGCTGCTATGATGACTGTTTAGGATGGTTCATTGTAACTGTACTGCAGATGAAGTGCCTGTTTTCTTCCCTTCTGCTTTCTGAAATTCAGGACTCCCTCAATTATAAAATCATAGAATCATAGAATAGTTTATGTTGGAAAGGACCTTTAAAGGTTATCTAGTGCAATGAGCAGGGACATCTTCAACCCGATCAGTCTATTCAGAACCCAGTTCACCCTGAACCTGAATATGACTTCACTCTGAACTCATCCTGAGCCTTGAATATTTGCAGGAACGAGGCATCTACCACCTCTCTGGGCAACCTGTTCCACTATTTCACCACCCTCACTGTGAAAAATGTCTTCCTTGTATCTAGTCTACCCTCTTGTGGTTTAAACCCATTACCCCTAGTCCTGTCATAACAGGCCCTGCTAAAAAGTCTGTCCCCATTTTCTTATAAGCCCTCTTTAGGTACTGAAAAGCCTCATTAAGGTCTTCCTGCAGCCTTCTCTTCATCAGACTTAACAACCTCAATTCTCTCAGTCTTTCCTCATAGGAGAAGTGTTTCAGCCTTTGGATTGTTTTTGTGACTATCCTCTGGACCTGCTCCATCAGGTCTATGTTTTTCCTGCACTGAGGACCCCTTAGCTGGATGCAGTGCTCCAGGTGGGGTCTCATGGGAGCAGATCGGGGGGTAGAATCACCTCCCTCAATCTGCTGGTCATGCCGCTTTTGAAGCAGCCCAGAATGTACTTGGCTCTTTGGGCTTTAAGCACACATTGCTGGCTCAGGTCCAGCCTCTGATCCACCACTACCTCCTTCTCAGCAGGGTTGCTCTCAATCCCTTAATTTCCCAACCTGCATTGATACTGGGTTGCCCCAGCCCAGCTGCTGGATGTTGTACGTGTCTTTGTTGAACCTCCTGAGGTTTACATGGGCCCACTTCTCAAGCTTGTCCAGGTCCCTCTGGATGGCATCCCATCATTCAGGCATGTCAACCATGCCACTCAGCTTGCTGTCATCTGCACACTTGCTGAGGGTGCACTTGATCCCCTGATTGCATTGATGAAGACATTATGCAGTACTGGTCCCAGAACAGACCCCTGAGGGACACCACTTGTCGCTGATCTCCATCTGGACACTGTGCTTGTGCTAGTAGTTGACTACTACTCTTTGGATGGGATTATCCAATCAGTTCCTCATCAGCTGTTGTTTTACAAAGAAATATTTTTGTCTCACAGTCACCTAGAACGTGAATCCAGCTGGGTCAGTAATTCTAGTGTCTTTCTTCTTTTTTCCCAGACTTTTGCAAAATAAGCACTGCAAGAACGAAACGTTCTTGTAGTACCCAGCATCTCACTCTCACATTTCCCCTCTGTCCCAGCTCCACGTACACATATGCGAGGAAGGGCTTTACTCACACACAAGGACTCTACTACTCTACTGCTACCAACGCAACAGATAAATTTGTTGGAAATCGCTGAAAGACTGGTATTCAGTTAGACAAACTTAGACAGAGACTGCCTCGGAGTCAACAAAGACACTTTTTTTTCTTTCATACCGTTTACTTTAAAATCTGCAAACAGTCATTCCAGCATTATGTGAAGTCCCCAAATGGCCATGCAATCTGGATAGAGGTGACACTGTTCCAGTGAATCCAATGCTGGAAATATCTTGTCTCAACTTAAATACATTCTTCTGCCATGTCCTTTCACTGTGAAACTCCTGACATGATGTTCAATGCTATTTTATCCCTCGAGTAATACTTAGCTTCAAAAATGGCAGGAGACCCTTGCTATTGCCTCCGACTCTCTCTGTTTGTAGGATCTGCACAAAACATATGGTACATGGAGAAAGGAAGAGCCGTTAAAAGGATGAAAGCTGTTCCAGTAAATGTGGTTGTTAGGAGCCAGTGGAGTATCTGTCATCGATGAAAGCAAAATATTTTTAGGGTATTTGTACTTTATGGCGCAAACATTTTTTAGAGAAGTTTGGTAAAAATAATTTTTTCGAGAAGTACACTGTCCAGGAAATTTCTGCTGTCATGTCTCGTAGCACTAGAAATGTCAGAGTTTCTGCAAAGGTCTGCACAGTGTTTCACTCCACTGCCACTTCAGTCCCAAAAAGAAACTTGTATATTGTTTCCTACCTGTCCATAATAGCTGGCCTAAGAAAAGACCTTCTCCACAGCATTTGCCTCATGTTTAATTGTTCAGGCAATAGCAGGAGATATCTTGTTTATCTAGGACAGAGGCAATCTTGAAGTAGCTGAGACTGTAATAATTTCTGTTCTTTCCTTTGTCTTCCCCCACTAAACATCTCCCTTCCGTGGTGATTTCCCAGGTTTGCTGGTGTGGCTGAGCTGAAAGCAGGAGACAGAGTGCTGACGGGGCTGTGCTGTGCTGTGGAGGTCCATAACGCGTCAGCTGTGGAAGGTCGTGCATCTCTCCACTGTCAGTAATAAATACCCAGCTTGGCTCTTCAGCCTCGCCCTCCCCCAGTGAGCTCTGCACACACATCTACAAAACACCCACTCGCGTGCATGCCTATAAACAAGCAAACAAATCATGCCACCCAAAAAACTAATTGAACAATTCCTCCTACAGCCTGAGAAGGAAAAGAAGAAAAGAGTATGCTGTTTCTTTCTATTTCTGAAATATTGAAGAGCTACTTAACTACTTTTGTGACAGAAAGGTAGATAACTAGGTTGATTACACAGTAAGAAAGGAAGAGGAAACTGTGGAAGACAGAAAGAGAGAGGAAGAAGCTTTGTGTTGCGTCTCTGTCAGCTTGATTAGTGGCTTTCTCCTGAATCCTCAATGGAGTGGCCTCCATGGGTCAATCTCATTAGAGATAAAAATGGAAGAGCTGCAGGAGCCCACACTGAGCTTTACCTAGAAAGTTTGACAGCAGGGCCACTGCTCAGGCTTGGAGGAACAACAACAAAGTGAGGAGGTGACTGAGGTGGAGATGACTGTGACAAAGTGACCACCACTGACCAAGTGACCTGTGGAAATCTATTGGTTCAGGAGGCACCAAAACCCAGGTTTGTTCCTAACAACAAATCAGTGGCAAGACACACCATGACAAGTAGATGCTGAGCAGACAATTTTCCAAATAAGCTGACTAACCCACAGGTGACATTTTCCTACAGGTCCTTGGAGAGTACATCAAAGGTGATTCTAAGAAATGAATCTGTTTCACAACCGGCAAGTAAGGTTTTAAGGTCAGCAGCCCTCATGGGGCAGCGCGAGGCCTACAAAATTTTCTCAAGGAAAGACATCTAAATATCATTCAAAATCATCAGGATCCCTAATCTCATGGTATTTGATGTCAGAAAGAAATTGTCAGGAAAGAGGAAAAAGTCTGGAGTTTCTTAGGGCAGCTGAACTAGTAGCCCAGTCTGTTTTCTAGGGAATGTTTTCCATGCAGAAGATTATCAGGTGGCTATCACAGATATCAGGAAGGGGGTCAGGAAACTCATGTGCTGTATTCGGCCTGCAGTTGCTACATGCAACTGCACTGGGTTTCTCCCTGTAGAAAGGGAATGAGTGATGCTTGCCTACCTCAGGGGTAGAGTGACATTGGGTCCTGCTTGTGAAATGCTCTTTCATCCTCTAGTGCAACACATCGTGCCAGTGCTGCGAACAGAGTTACAGATGGGATTGTGGACACTTGGCATCTGCCCCAGGGGGCAAGGGGGGGAAGAGGCACATGAGGGTATGTGCTGTGTGGGAGAAGTTTGTAGTGCATCTGCTCCTGCTCTATCAATTCTGTGGAGAGAAAGAATCTGACATTAACTATAATTGCATGGATTTTGCAAGGTCTGTGGTGATATGGGCTTCCTGCAGTAGATTAGAGTCAATTTCTGTATTGTCAAAAGTGGTCATGTACTTTGGTTTAGGTATTTTTGTGGTAGCTGAAGGCTGGTTGGCAATGTCAGAAAACCACTGCTTCACACTTCCAATGGGATTATAACCTAAAAAGGAATGAAACACTGCTGGGCATGGGAGTTTCCTGTTACTTCTTCAGTGCCGATTACAATGCACCTGTGCTATCTATAGGCATCATAGCCAGGGGTACCACACTTATCCCCTCAAACCCTCTGAGATGCTCCTAAAATGGGATCTTGTGTCTATCCTGTTCTTTGCCTACATTCCTCCACTCCAGTTGCCTGTGATTCCAATTGGTCTTGGCTCAGCAGTCCTTCTGTTTGGAGCTGTGTGGCCCTGTGCTGACACAGGCAGTCAGTGTTCTCAAAGCAAGGTATGGTTAATCAAAGCAGTATCGTAGGCCATTAAAGGAAAGCCTTTCTTTTAGTCCCCTCTGGTAGTAGGACAGCTGCTTTTGCTTTTCCCATCCTTCAGTGGATCAGGTTTTTTCCTAAGTTTGGACTCCACAAAGGTATTTCCTTTCTCCTGTCTCCACAGAAATGGTCCTAAAGCCATATTGATGCTTTGGTCCAAATTCTTATGCAAAATTCCCCTCATGACATAGAAGTAACATTTTCCCAGGAATTATAGCAAGTTACTCTCTGTTACGGACCCTAGTTGTGTTCAGTTAAGGTGCTTATTTAGAACTAAGACAATACCTCTGAAGCTGATTTACTGGTATTTGTTTAAAAAGAACTCTTTCCTCTGCAGTTTTTCCTGCTCTATGGAGGTAATAAAAACCCTTGTAGCCCAACATGATCCTGTGAAAATGTTCCCGTTTACCTGCTATATAATATCCCTGATCAACTCCAAATCCTCCACTACATTTTCATTTTAATATTTGGTTCTGTTATGAGATAATGTGGAGAAATCAAATGAGGATATGAAATTCAGTTTTGCAGAGGTCCCCCCAAAACTGCCAGCCAATTACTCTGGCTCTGAATCAATGGCATGCAAGAGAAGTGCTCTCTCTTGCATCCTCTAATTCTTTCAGTTGGCAATCTCCATTGTGTAGAGAAGCTCGCAGAGGCAGACATTCATTTTAATATTCCCATTAGAACAATCCTGCTAATACAAGTGATTTAAGCACAGACTTTTGTTGTAGAAATAATAGCTTAAGTGGAGGTGGAACCTCCTCTATACATCTTTCTTTTTTCTTTTGAAATCTCAGGGCCCACAGCACATTATATGTCACAGGAAATATCGGTGTAAGTGCATATTGTAATTTGCTTGCAGCGCGTATTGTGGAACGTATCAATGAAGTGTTTGACAATGATAACAATACAGAAAAAAATCTTTTTTATGATCTAGCAGATTTTTTTTTTATCAAGCTGTTTTAGTCTCTTGCTATTTGTTGGTGGTGTAATATCATAACAAGAAGCACTGTGTAACTAATGCTGCATCCAAAGTGAAAACATTGCTTATAATGTCTCCTGGCTTGTAAAATAAAATCTTGCCAGAAAAGGCCTCTTTACCTAAGAGACAGGCGTTTACGTGATCAAGGACTTCCCTCCACATCCTCCCATCTCTGCAATCAATTGTGTAGTTGTGAATGATGGAGTCTACAAATGGAAATGTCAGGCAGAAAGTGTTTATGCAATTTTGAAAATAATGTAGATACTGTAGTTGAATCTCAGGGAGATAAGATTACACTGTATGTGTCTGTTTTTGTGTCTGTGTGTATGAAAGAAAGAGCAAGAGGGAGATTACATTGTGTTAGAAAAAAGGAATGACAGTGTGTATTAGAGAGAGATAAAATTGTGTTTTCAGGGCCTCTGTGTCAGAAAGATTTCATTGTGCAGGTGTGTGCGTAGCTGTCCTTATGCTAAAGAGAAGGTCTGAGTGGGTTTGGAGGGTGAGATGGTGGTGTCTGTGCATTGTAGGCATGCAGAGTGTTAGAGAATGTGTGCATGTGTGTGTGTATGCACGGGAGCAAGAGAGCCTGTACTGGGCATTAAACATTTAAGAAAGTCATACCGTGTGATGCTCTTGCAATTTTGTTTACAAAGGAAACCACTGTCAGAGTTTTAGAAACATTTTTCAAAAATTCTGAATTTCCTAGAGCATCTTATACTTTTTCCCTCAAAGCAAATTTAGAAGTTCCTGTTAAAGTATTTGTTGAAGAGGCAAAGCTGTATCTAGGGAAATAGGAATGATAAAATTCCGCCTGAAAAAAAGTCAGTTGGAATAAATGTTCATTTCATTGATGAACAGCGCTTGGAGTAAACAGAAAAAAACCAAAATTATCAGAACTTGCATTTTGCCCAAAGCAAATTTTAATGTCACTTGTTGAGTATTTCATGATAAATTCATTCAAAACAGTAAGTTACCAAAAAACATCTTTCCTTCCAGGAAACATGAAAATGTAGTGGTGATTCAGAAGTTGGGAGCTGTGGTATATATCTGCATTTTTAAACAGAATGCATTATATCCTTTTTCAAAAGTAATTTGTGAATCTAAAGTCCCTGTTAGAAGCAGTCTTTTTTTTTTTTTTTTTTAAATACAGAAAGTAGTCATGTGAATTGTGTATTTATCTCTGTTGAGAAGAGGCAACATTTTGGATATGCTTGAGAAAAAGTATGGCTGACACATATGATGGGGAATTAAGATGTGCTGATGAGAAAGAATGGACTTCTACTGTCTTCTTCACTTGGACTTCTCCTGCATCTTGACAGCAATGCCTCTGCTTCCTCATATCTGAGTCATGGCCAGCTCTCAGCACCAGACACCCTCTGTCTGTACAGCTCTGCTAGGGGCACATGGCCCCTTTGGCTGCGCCCACGTTGTGTTCTGCTTCCACGGACATGGGCTGAGTCTGTGAGGCAGTGTGTCACTGGGACACACAAAGCAGAGCCCACTTTCTGTGGCCTGCAGTTTAGTCACTTTAGCTACTGTCACCTTAATCAGGAATAAAGTTGAAGTGGACCACTGATAAATGCTTAAAAAAGTTTAATCTGACCTTGGCTTCGTCATTTAGGTGATTGAGGCTGCTTGTGTTGCTGTGGTTTTGTACTGCATGCATACATGTAAGAGGAGGTGTCCCTGTCCTCTCCTGCTTACCATCCCCAGGGGGGCTGGGTACTCCCGACTACCTCACATAGTAAGCAGGGGAGAGCTGAATGGTCAGGACTTGCTTCTGCTAATCTGAATGCAGCATCTGCACGTAGGCTGGTGTTCTCCACAACTGTGATTCATGTGCCCATCACTTCCATGTGACGGCAACCTTAGACAAAGCTGTTGGACTGCCAGGACTGTCACCACACAGGTTTGTAGAGAAGCACTTGGCATCCTTCACATCTGCTTCTAGCAAGGGGGAAGAAAATCTGCCTTGAAGTGGGTAGAGGCCTTTCAGTCCTGCAAAGACCTGTGCAAGAGGCAGGAAGAGGGTGGTAGGGGGCACAAAGGATATTCATGTTTGGTCAGCAATGGTTCTTGTCTGCCTGGGATGGAGTCCAAACCTTAATGCTGGCAGCCTTTTACTATCAACAGCCATAAATCCATGAACTCCTTGTTATTAACTGAGATCCCTCAGTGTCATTCTGTAGGACCCTCATTGCAATTCAGCAATGGTAACTCCTCTCCATAAGTTTTCCTTCTTGGTCTACAGCAATGTCACTTCTGGCTGCAAGTTTGATGACAGGCTCAAGGCATGAGGAAGGGTGAGACTCTGAATACTGAAGAGAAGGAAGTAAAGACAGCTCTTTCATCTGCTTCAGCACTAACCCAAATGGAAGCCATCCTGCAGCCGTGCAGGGTAGCCAATAAACAAACATCTGTGCCACTTTGTGCTGTCCCATGATGAAACTTTCCCTACCTCTCATGCTCAAGTAAGATGATGTGCAGACATCTACTCAAACAGTTAACTCTCCCTGGGCTCGTTCCCCAAGAGAGCTAGGCTGTGTAATTCGGGACCATGCAGGTTTCAATGGTCATGGAATGTGGCTCTGCTATACTTGGACAACACCTGCACCTCTTGTCTTGGTGGCCGTGTCTCTCTGCACAGTAACACCCAGCACATCCTCCCCTTCGTACTGTCATGCACTTTGCTGCTTCTCTTGTGTGCTCTCATGTTTATGTGCACTGCCAGGTTTGCCACCTGTCAGCACCTTCTTGTGATTCTTCTTACATTTTCTCCTTTTTTGCAAAGCCACAGGTCTAGCCAACCTCCTAGAGTCAGGTGGTTGCATGAAAATGCTGGCTGTCATTTAAAAAAGGATACAGATTTGTAGCTTTTCTGGTTGTGGAAAAAGCTCGTAAACGTAGTGCTATAATGGATTAAAAGAAACAAAATGAAAAGACACGCTCTTTCTTGTTTATTTGCTTGATTTTTACGTCAACTTAATGATTTTTTGGGGGTGCACAGCTCAGGTTTTTATTTACCCAGCGTAGATTTTGGTACACCTTTGTATGCACATGTACCTTCTCAGCTGTATATATAAAAATACACATGCATTTGATGTAGATATACATGTGTACACCCACACTTACCAACTGCACATATTCCCTTCTCACAGAAACCTTCTCTCCTGCTCTGCCTTTCTTCCACACATTTCCCTTTCTGCAGCTTCTGTCCACCACCTTCCTCTGAGTTATGGAATCTCCACTACTGCTTGTACCGAGTAACCTTCTCCCCCGCTCTCCCTCCCTCCTCTCCTTCACTCCAGGAAAGCTCTTTCTGATTCTCTTTTCACCGATGTCTGGCATTCGTACCTCTGTAGACAGAGAATGGCAAGAAGACAGTGACGTGAGCAGACAGAATAACCGGGGAATAAAAAGGAGTTGGTTGAGAATCTGTAATTAGAAGCCCAATTTCCATTTCCTTCTCAGGCACTTTAGAATCCCTTTCAGGGGTTTCTTGACTGTCTCAAAATTGAATGTCATTGAAATTTTTTTTTCTTCTTTTTATTTTTTTTTTTTAATTTTGCATCCTCTTGTTTCCTTGGCAACAAGTTGGTGATGCAGGAGCTAGAAATGTGCTATGTCTCCGTGGAGATGTTGGCGTGGGTGTGCCATGGTGACATCCACGATGGACGCACAGCTCTGCCAATCCTACCCCACCCCTTGCAATAAGCACTATGGGCCCAACCTCAGAGGTGACGCTTTTATTTTTAGCTGCATAGGTGTTAATCTGCTCTCTTTTCATGACGATGGGTCCAGACGTCTCATTAGTTACCTCAGCACAAATTGACTGACTCGAGGAGGGCTTTTAGGGCCAAGCCTTTAGGTTTGTATTCAGGAACTTCATAACTCAGGAGAAATTACACTCCTATCAGGGACTGTACCCATTGCAGTGATCTGAATCCTTCCCATTCTCTTGGGGAAGAAAGTTACCAGTCATTAATGAATAGGGCTGTGAATCAGAGCTCCCACGTTTCATTTTATTCTAAATGAAGTTGTTTCACTCTTTTATACCTCAAGGGCTGCTCATTTGGAATGCAAGGAAGCAGCTATCACTCTTGGCCTGGGACATGGGAGATTAAATTTCACTGAGAATGTTTAGCTGGGAGGTTCCAAGGCAACTTACCCATATACTTCCATAAGACAAAACTGTCTCATCTGAAGAGTCTGTTGCTCAGATGGCTTAGCCCTCGTCCGGGTCTGCCCGAATGACTCAGTGTGATGTTCTCACACCCTCTGGTCCAGCATGCTCAACATCTTTACAATATGTATATTTACTGTGCATATAGCCTGTTCAACCTTCTTATTCTGTATTTTGTCTTCATCAAGGTTCTGGCTGCAAGCCAAGACCCAGACTCTCCTTTGACATAACTCTTGACGCATGCAATAGTGGAGTAAGGGCTAGCCTCAATCTCATCAAATATCCAGAGGTCCTGCTGCTTTTTTTGTTTTGTTTTGTTTTCTAGGAGGCTTTATGACATCACGCAGAAACTGTGATGTCAACAAGGAACCCTCTGGGTAGGCTTTTGAGAGGTTGCTATGGATCTTCTTACTGCCAAATGACTGTAACTTTATCCCAATGGGATTTGCAATAGGGCTCATCCATGCAGCAATAAAGCCAAGTATCGAATTCTTCTTGCCAGAAAGACCAATTAAAGGATTAAATGTGAAAAGCTAAAACCCATAACAACCATAGTGACAGGGTTTTCTTTTCCTTTTTAGACTGTAATCATCTTTGCAGCATATTGTTCTGGGGTCAGCATCCTCAGGGATACATTGGTGCAGCAAATGATGGAAAGAAGCTGGAGAGGAAAACCAAAGTGAACCCAGCCAAGGCAAGATAAGCTTCTCTTCCAACCATGCTGGCAGATTTCTTTCGCCTTCTTTCCTACACCTCTTATATGTTTCGAGCGCAGGCTGAGTTTATTCAGCTTCCAAGATGTGTGCTTGTTCAAAAGGTGTTTTATTGTGTGGAGCCAGAGGAAACATGAGGAACAATCAGGCACCAATGGCACATTAAGAAGATGTGTCGTTGACACAGCAAGTCAATGAGAAGTGAATCCAAATTCTGTTATTTGAGGACATTACGTTCCAAGAGAGGCACATAAATCTGACTAAAAATGCCTTGCTCATTGGATCTGAATCTAGCATTTAGTCCCGACTGCCACTGAAATCCAGGTCAGATTTGTCTTTTTATTTGCACTCGTGTTAACAGATGAAAGGAGCTGACACATCTGTCTCGCACCAGCATTGTATCTAATGCTGTCTAAAGGAGGTCTCCTGCCTCAAGGAACCAGCAGCCCATAGGTGTGATCTGATAAGATGCAGAACACCATTAACAGAGACGTTTCCACTAAGTTTGGTGGGGAAGAAGGCTGCATGTTTGGCGGCATGTTTTCTGGGAATGGAAGTGATACAGCAGTGCCCCCAGCTTAAAACCTATTATGCGATGAACTACCTGGAATAAACAGTAAAGACAGTGGGAGCTGTTGTTGGAATACTCGGTAGAGGGACTGTGTCTAAATCACGTGACTAAAACTAAATAGAGAGAAAGATGAGCTCAAAAACTTAGGCAGAACTGTTCTATGGGACTTTCTTTTTTCTTTAGTCTCTTTTTTTCCCTGAATGCACTAGCAGAAAGTATCTGCAGTCTGCAGAAAATTTTAATTAAAACACTGCAGTGTTTACGTTTCCAGCCCAATAACTGTTACTGATTTTTCAGGAAGAATCAAGTTTTTCCCCAAAGAAAAAACCCTCTTTTTCCTCCCCATCTCTCACCTCTGGAGCTGTGGGAATGAACTCTACACTTACCAGGAACACTGCAGAGAAGATCCTGCCAGCTCAGATTCTTCTCCATTTTGAGTAGCTGCAGGGAAATCTCAGAGCAGTTTTACCCATAGCAAACAGCAATCGATTCCCCATGTCTTTTGAAAAGAGGGTATAACATGAAATAAAGTTCAGTCCAGATTCTTCTGGCACCTTTTTGTGCTATGTCCTTCTTGTTCCTGTTAGCACCCCTTAGTGCTAGACACTGTGTGCACAGAAGACATGAGAGACCTCACCCAATCTCTTGTCCCCCAGAGATTAGACAAGTATGCACCAAGCATGGGATTGCTTTTGATTTCTCTTCTCTTCCCCTTCTTCCCCTGACTGAGATTCAGCAGCTTCTGCAACAGGGAAAGTTCCTGTCAGCTGTCAGGGCACTAAAATAAAGCTTTATCTTGTCTCCACAGCCCTGAATGACAGGGCTGGCAATAGGTGCACTTCAGCCAGGCAGCCACTCCTGCCATATGCTCTTCCAACCTCACTGCACGCTAACACAGCAATCTGTAGCCTGGCAGATTTGCTGTTTTTCCTTGCAAGACCTACAAAAGGAGGCAACCCTGGTTCCTATCTCCTCTTATTGCAGTATCTTATTATGATGGATTGCAACCCAATTCTTTGACCCTCTTCCTCCAGCATCGAGTGAGAGTCAGAGTCAGACTACCAGTCCAATGCTGGAGAATGGAAAATCCTGCTAATTCTTTTAAACTAGAATTGACTGAAAAAATGGCCTTGGGGCACACATCCCAAATTGAGTTGAAGCCATGCACCATGAAGTTGGAGGAGAAAAAACGAAAACAACCTAACTTCCTTTAGGGAGAGAGGACATTGGGCATTCACACTTCAAGCATGCCAACTAATCCTCCTTATTCCACAAGGCTAATTTCAAAATAACATTTATATGGCATGGTTTGCTGGGGAGGGCACTGATGAATCAGTTAGCTGCCCTTTATAAGAAGCACAACTGCTTCCTAGACTGCTCTTTTCTACTGCCTTGTCTGCCAGTCATCTCTGTGCCACATGCTCCTTATTCAAAGGGCACCTGTTGAATAACCATGAAGCAAAGTTACAGACCAGGAGCAATAAAAAAGGTGAAGCACAAATACATAGTACAGTTTAAACCACTATATTTCTTTGGTCTTGCTGTAGGGACGTGGGGATTCTGCTGAATGACTGTGCTGATGCTTGAATGAGGAATGATAAGCCTGTAATTTACTTGCACGGCTGTGCGACTGCTTCCTGCTGAGTAGGAAAGCCTGGAAGGGTGTTTTTAGCCCTAACAGTGCTGCAGCTCAGAGCAGTTCTTTGCTGCACAGGCATCACACACATCAGTGTCTGTAAGAGCCCTACGCCACACCATTTCGGTTAAATATTGCTGTCCAGTAACAGCTGGGATGTCCAGAAACTGCAGAAGGAATATGTTTGCAGCCAGCTGCCGTGGGAGTAGCTTCTGGTGGGTCTGAAAGGCTATTCATTGATTTGGAAACTCATCCGTGGAGCAACTTATATTAAAAGTGCACTACATTAGCAAAGAAACCTACCCAACATGCTGGTGATTCTGCTGACTCAGAATGTCAGTCTCTCCCTGTCATGAGGAAACTTCAACCCACTGTCTCATCTCACCCATGTCTGACAATGAGGCAGCAGTCACAAAGACAGCTCACCCTCCAAGAGTTTCATAAATATAATCTCTGGGTAGATGGCAGAGAAAGATTCAAATTAGTGAAGGAAAGGCAGGGAAACGCAAGTATTACCCAGTCTCTTTAGCAGCTTGAGAATGACCATCTTTGGGTAGACCAAAAAGATCCATCTTGTTCACTCTCTTTATTCCGGAGCCAAAACTAGGGACGGAGAGAAGCAATGAAGAAACAGCAAAGATGCTTCTCCCAGACCCTCTTCCTGCCTCTAAGAGTTTTCAGCTCTGATTCTTTCTGAAGTAGAGAATGTCTGACTAATCAGCAGACACTTAATTCTGAAAGAGCCATGGCAAGTTCTGTTTCTTCCCTTATGGATAGGCCAAAAGAAATTATTCGGGGTTGCAGGAGTCAAATGAGGGACCCATGCAGGTTCAAGGAGGTGGCTGTGTCAGGGAGAGTTCATGAAAAGTACAATGGAGGGGAAATTTTAAGAATATGGGGTAGATTTGGGGATACTGTGTACCACAGGGTCACAGAAAAAGAGTTTTTCCACGTACAACTTCAAAAGACTCAGATTTGAGACATTTCAAAAAGTGTCTTCATCAGATGAAGTAATGTTAATTACCTTAAGCGTGGATATGTTTGGCAGTGACTAATAACAAAGATGAACTATGATGTATTTCAAAGGGACTTGAATAAAGATCAGTGAAGATTTTGTTTTCTCCTTTAGCAATGTGGTAATTGAGAAACTGAAGTAAATTGATCAAGGTCCCAAAGCATGTTAGGAGCAGTAAATATATCACTGCTGTGAAAAACAGATATGGAACTGTTTGAAATTGCAAAAGAAAGGAGTGAGTGCTTTCTAAACACTGCAGTGAACGCATATAGCTTTTAAATAACGTGAACTCTGGGCTAAGCCTTAGAAAAATACATAGTGCTGTTGCCAGGGCATAAGTGTGCACACATTGAGAAGAGGTTGTTGTTGCTCAGCTTTATACATGTTCCTGTTAAAGAACTGTTTCCTGAAGTCTGTGAAAATGTCCATTTCTTTCAGGAGGTAATGTTGATTTACTTTAAGCTTTACTTAATAGCAATTGAACACCAGGACCAGAAGAAAGCAGCCGAGTCTATTAGGTCCTTGACTGGGATGACTGAGGAGAGAACAAAGCGTGCTCAAAGTCAACGATAGTGTAAGTGAATTGGATTCATTAGGATGTTGCAAAGAAATTTGAAAAGCTGAAAGCAAGTGGTTCTGCATCCAAATTTGAAATGCACTTGTAAACTAACATTTATCAAGGCATCTTTTGGACAGTCTGAGGACTTCTGACTTTGATCCTTCTGTGGATTTACCTCCTAGGAAGAAGGAAGAAGGATCTTAGAAAGACAGGATCCACAGCGGATCCAAACATTTCCAGTGAATCAAAACAAACAACAAAAAACCCCAAACCAAAGCAAGCAAAAAACCCCACAAAAAACCAAAGCAAAAAAACCCCGATGGGTTTATGATTGGAATGCTTGGATAGACTTTACGGAAATGCACGATTGCATTGGATATAATGAAATAATTTTAAATCTTCAGTAATGTTACTGAATTTTGCTTTTGGGGGTTGAAAAGCAGAGTGTGACTACCAAGTAGAATCTCTCCACTTAATAGCATTTCAGGAGAGGGTAGAAAGACTTACCATCTCTTATGCCTTTTAATAATGTCTTTGTAGAAACTGTGGTGAAATTCTCACTATTAGGTGAAATGACATGTCCAGCACAGACAACTTTGATGTGTAGATTACCTCACTGCTACAAGAAGGACAGAAAGTATTGTACAATAGCATGTTGGAGGAAGTGACAGTAAAATAGGATTTAAGATCAGTTTTAAGTCAATGAAGATAAAATAAATGCTTCCTGAATTTGTTGTGTGTAGAGGAATAGGGCTTTAATGATGAGCATGACATAATTTTTCAAAGTACAAAACCATCCTTTAATTTTCCTGGGATGTGACACCTGTGTGCTTACACAGAAAGGACCTGTTGATGTCCTGGGAAATAACGAGACAAACTTTGGGTCAGTGAGGTTGGACTGCATGTGAAGAAGATCTAATAGGAGACTTCAGGAGTTTGACAAGATGGTAAAAAGGGAGATCCAGCAAAGTCCCATTTTCAGTGGGCACAGTATAATCAAAATAAAGTCAGAGTATCTCAGCATCCTTTGGGAGACCATTTTGACTTCTCGGATGACTAAACATACAAAGGAGGCAGCTTTTGCCAAAGATCTAAGAATTAATAACCTTCACTGGCTTCCAAGCAACAATACTAAATGAGCTCTGTGTTTCAGCAGCTTTCCTCTCCCTGCTGAGCTCAGTTTTAGCCTGTTAGTTCCCAGGGGTTGCAGGAAATGCTGGAAGACCTTGAGGGCATCACCTTGCCTCAAGCCATGGCTTGGTGACTACTGAGCTTAATGCAAGAATGAAAATGGCCATGATGCCATTTTAACATTTAACATTTTAACATTCCTTGTTATTGGCTGACAGCTAAGCAGGGAAGGGCCTGGCCTGTGTCATGTGCAACACGGAGATTATCTGACACTGTCGGGTTGTTACATTTTTGTGTTTTGTGTTTCCTGAGGACTCAGTGTTTTGTTTTCTCTGTTTTATGCTTCTTTTAAGCTTCTAGCCTTAAGAAGGAGATTATTGACATATAAAGTTTTAGACAGAACTCAGTACTGTTCTTGGACAGAATCATGGAATGGTTTGGATTGGAAGGGATCTTAAAGATCATCTAGTTTCAAATTCCTGATGTGGACAGAGGCATCTACTAGACCAAGTTGCTACAAGCCCCATCCAGCCTGGCCTTGAAGGCGTCCAGGGATGGGGCATCCACCAGTTCTTTGGCCAATGCCTTCCAGCGCCTCCCCACCTGCACAGTAAAGAATTTCTTCCTAGTACCCAGTGCAAACCTACTCAGTTTGCAGCCACGCCCCCTTGTCCTGTCCCTACATGCCCTTGTTAGAAGTCCCTCCCCATCTTTCTTGCAGGCTCCCTTCAGGTACTGGAAGGCCACAATTAGGTCACCCTCAAGCCTTCTCCTGGCTGAACAATCTCAACTCTCTCTTCTGCCTTGAAGGAGAGGTGTTCCATCCCTCCAACCATATTGGTGACCCTCTCTGGACTCGTTCCAACAGGTCCATGTCCCTCCTGTGCTGAGGACCCCAGAGCTGGGTGCAGCACTCCAGGTGGGGTCTCAGGAGAGCAGAGTAAAGGGGCAGAATCCCCTCTCTCGCCCTGCTGGCCACGCTGCTTTGGATGCAGCCCAGGCAATGCCAGTGTTATTTTTGAACTGTGACTAACTTTGAGAAAGCTGGACATATATAATTTGCTTTTCTAACTTTATAAAGACCTAACACAGATCCTTGACTTGAAAGGAACTCTAAAATGAGAAAGCTCAGAATTACACTTCCCGAAGCAGATAAAATTGTATTCTCTTGTATGTATTCTTAACAATGGAACCTTTCAATATATGATGATATGATACAGATAAGATTGTCAAACTCTCCATCATTTACTGTGGAACATTGTTCATATTTGAGCTAAGCTTTCATAACAAACAGAGAACGAACTTCTTTTTCCTCCTCTCTAGCTGAATAAATTAGGGCAACAAGGAAGTATTATCCTTCAAATTTTATAGCGTACGATATTAAAATAAATTTTAACTTGACCCCACTGAGATGAACACACACGAGAAGACCATCAAGGTCAGCATGCTTGCCTCCTCTTATGTAGGCAGTAAACGAATGCCTTTTTCCTCCTTTCTCCCTCGAGCTGAAGGAGACCTTTCCACCTCCACTGAGCCCTGCATCTGCTGTGTCATTACCAGAGCAGGCATAAAGGTCTCTGTGTGCTTGACTGTGGGTCCTCATCACCTCCCTTGCTGCATCCTGCTGCCTTCTGTAGGCTAAGAAACCCTCTCTGGCCTCTGCTTTTGTTAGATTGTGCCTCAGCTACTGGACAGAGGGGACTGACAGCTACGGGTGGCAACTACACCAGGGACAAGCTGAGTGAATTGTGCATGCAAGTGGTAGGGCAAACAAAGGGGTGCAGCAGGTGGGAAACAAGACTGGCTTCTCTAGCATGTCACAGTGCCAGGTGTGCATGGGATATGGCACTTTGTTGTATAAAATAGTTCTGTCAGCTGTTGGGTGACAGAGAGTGGGACTGCTTTGAGAAATTAGGCTGCCCCTCTCCAGAAAGTTGCTCTTTCTCCTTGCCACCAGAATTGCTTGGGGAAGGGGCTAATCCCTCAGATTTACACAGAAGATTCACCATTGTGCTTGAAGCAACTCCTAAACCTCCAGAAAATCACAGTCCAGAAATACAGCTCTGTATCCTGTAGAGCTGAGCTAAAATAGAGCCCTTTGCTGTAATGCAGTTTCCATGCATGGGGCAGCAGATTTGGATTCCCGCCTGCAGAGACCTGGACTCTTAATAAAATTCCATCTGTGTTTCCTGCCCTCTGGGGTGAATTCCTTTGGCTAACAGTGAGGTCTTGGAAAAGAAATAATAATTGCTGTACCAGGGCACTCTTAAGAAGGTAGGGTATGGTGTGGATCTGGTAATGTAGAACTCTTAATGTATGCACACAAAACACAGCTCTGATGTGGCTGGATGATAATCCATGGGAATTTTAGCTATGAATTTCCATTCTCCACTACTGATGATTTTAGGGATGAAATGGAGTACTTTTTAGCATGTAAGAGTGTTTCAGTCCCAACATGAAATTCATATAGGTTTGATACTGAATTGCATCAAAATCACTATGGGTCTATCTCCCACTTGTAACAGCATTCTAATTAAAGGGAACTGTAACAAAATTTTAGCTGTGGTGAGACTGAACTACGACCCATTCCCTGTCCAAGCCCTGTGCTCTGCATTTTGGACTGGGGAGCTCTTCCATTTTAATTAAATGCAGTGAGTTTTGCGTTGAGGATCCTACTGCAAGGGAGCAATCCTCTGCAGATACCATATCTGCCTGGCAGACTGAGGGATATGGACTTTCCTCTTTCCTCTCAGTGGGTATCTTGTGGCTAAACTAAATGAAGTCAAGGCAAGGAGAGAGTCTTTTTAGAGCCTTAAAGGCAAGTGGATGTTTACAGTTCTCCTGCTCATTTAATTCTTGGTGGATCTTTGTTATTCTAACTCTCCCATGTGCAGCTGTGGGTAAGTGAAAGGGTCCTGTCAGCTCACTCCACCACTTCTCCAATACAAATACTTCCTACATCTTTTAACAGTCTGTGTTTTGGAGTTTGCTGCTATGATCCTGATCAAAGTGTGGCCTGGTCACCATGTACCTGTGAGTGAAGTATGACCATGGTTAGAAATTTTGAATGCCCTTTCCTGGAAGGCTGAAGGCTAAGGCAGATTTGGCCTGTTGGATGTTCTTCATTTCTGGAAACTTCACTCTACAGCTAGCACTGGAGTGCCAGTTAAGGGCATAGGAAGGTCTTCTTCAGCTTTTTCCCTTCTCATTCAATTCCTGTCAGGATCCATGGTACCTCATGTACCTTCCCTCATGCAGGCTGCTTCAGCTCGAGTCACCTCTTTTGCTGGAAAGAAGAAAGAGTCTGGTCAGCTGAGGGGACAGCACAGAAGGAGGATGAACCCGTCCCTGCCCACTTTCCCTCCCAGTGCTGAAGCATCCAGCTTATCGTCCCCACCCTGGCATCAGTGAGGGGCGTTGTGGGCACGTGCAGAGCAGGACCAGGCGGTCCAAAGAAGGCTCAGGAAATTGTGCCTCACACCATAATACTGTCATGTCATCATACCCGTGTCACTGGGCAGCTCCCATATTCAGCACTGCAGTGTCAGGGGAATGGCAATATATCACCAGAGGAGGCCAGGAGGGGAGTAAAACAGAACTGAGGGAGGTTCTTCTCCAGTCGTGTGTGCAGTCAGCGTGTAGGACTCACACCTCAGCGTTAGTCTCCATCTCAGCCCCATCACACCCCGCAGCACAGCGCAGCACGGACAGCCCCACGTGGCACTGTGAGGTGGTGAGCCTGGATGCTGACAGCAACTTGTCATGGCACTGCAGGACTTCGAGTAAAGGGTGGAGCCAGCCTGAGAAGCAGGGTAAATTGGCCCATGCTGAGCTCCTGGGTGACGCTGATTCTCCTTCAAAGGTTGCTTTTCTGAGCCTGTGCTACAGCAGGAGGGACTGTGTACAACAGCACATATTGAAGGGTCCCTGGAGAAGAAGAAAGGGGCTTCCTGGGTCATCCTGTCTCACATTTGGTTTGGCTTGTAAAGTATCACATTCCTCCATGGCAGACTACAACTACACTGAGAATAATAGCTGATAGGTTGACTGCTTTCTGTGATGACATTTTTCTTTTTGACAGACAAGCAGATGAGATTTCATTTTATTGAAGAGTTACAGTTTCAGCACTAAGCTGTGCTGGGATTTAACTGTTATGTTTGCATTTTTGATGATTCTGAAGCTCAATAATAATTAACATTGACCCGGGGGTTGTACAGACCATTCTTTGTGCATGTTAAAATTATTCTACCCTTGCTCGTAGCCAGGTATTCCAGTTTGTACACACCACACAATTTACAGAAAACACATTTTTTCTAAAATGATGAAAACAGGGTAATTATTGAGGCCATTTCTTATTATGTGTGATGTTTTAAAGTCAGGTGTCTTCAGTGCTGTGAGCCCAGCTGTGCAGGCATGGGAAGAAAAATGGAAATCACAGGGAATAAATGCAGAGCACCTGTGCACATCTCTGTGACTAGCTCGATGGCAACAGGTGCTAATGTCACGTGAGTTCAGCATCGTGCAGGATAAGTAACCCAGCAGTCATTAAAGACACTGAATGAATTAGAGCATTCCCGGACTCGTGTTTTCTGAAGCCTTTTCTGCAAGAGTAAGTGGCATTGTGGCTTTTGAAAATCGTGGCTTTAAAGCCTCTTATTTCAGTCTTAGGTCAAAATAAACTAGGCTCTCCTTTTCTAATATTAATAATTCAGGATTAACTGAAATCCAAGGTAAATTGACATAAGTGATCCTCATACTGAAAAATGGGTACTCCTCCAAGGAGATTCATGACTCTGCCTAAATCATTTGGAAAAGGAGTTTGGTTGTAGTGTTGCACTGCACTGTTTTGTGTCACTAAGACATAAATGACTGAAAGTGAGGCCAAATAAGACCAGAGCTGCAAAGCTCCTGAGGAGAGACTGAAAATGCAAGTGGTCCCATGGTGGGATTTTCAGGAATGCCTATTCAAATGAGGATACCAAAAACTCTTTATAAAATTGGCTTTTTTCCCTGTAGCATGAAAGTTGGCTAACAAAAGGCGAGGCTACCACTATATGTGGAACATATGAATAGAGAGAAAACCCAGTCTATCTCCCAATGAAAGCAAGTCGCTCACTTTAGAGTTGTTTTTACTGAAGCTTTAAATATCCCTAGTAACGGGACTTTCACAGTACTTCTCTCAAAGAGACGCCTCTTCAGTTTAGTATGGTTACCACTGGGACAGCTCTTATAGGCAAACTGTTTTCTTCTTGGTTTCATTTAGTTTTGGTTGGCCAGGGAATCAACCTGATTACAGTCCCAGGAGCAGGTCGGAACTATGTGCTTCTTCAAAATGAAACTGAATCTGTTCTCTCGCCATTGAACGTAAATTAGCGGCTGGACTGAAGATGCTTTTTCTTTCAACCTATAGGCACCTCGAGCTGCTGGGGTAACCTTGCAGCAGAACTGAATAGGCTTAAAAAGCACAGCTTTGTGTCTCTTACTCCACCCACCTTATTTTGTAATAACCACTAATATGTCTCGTTACTTTGAAATGATCTTTACCCTTTTCAATTAAAGACGTGACTTTGAATTAAAGGAGTCACCTTAATAATTACTTTATATGAACCATACCCTCCTTCACGGTGAAGCAACACGTGGCATACACCAAACAGTGGACTATATATCACTCCAAATGATTCCCTTCTAGAGGCTTATAGCTTTTGAAAATATCACGCTTATCCACCTCTTTAGCTGTCATTCAGTCAAGTCTCACAGATGAAGCTTTTAAAATCTATGGTCATTGTTCACCCCCTTCGTGTAGCTCCCTTCCCTGGTCCCCCATTCATGTTATTCTTTGGAACTGCTCTTCCTTTTAGTTGTGTCGATTCAAAAGCCAAGGTCAAAGGGGCCTTTCAGGGCATGTCTGCGCTGCGTGATGCAGTGTTATCCTGCGACTCCGAAGGAGTGCTGAATGAGCCGGAGTTGGCAGTGCCCTGGAGAGACAAAGGTGTCATTTGGATGAAAGCATCCCATCTTGACTTGGGCACTTAAAGAGGTGGAGATTCACGTGTTCTTCTTCCCTTAATTTTTGCTTCTGATTTTCATTGATTCCCTGGCTAAAGTTTGCGCCTTTATTTCCCTCTCATTCTCTTTGGCCTTTTCATTGCTGTGGACTTGTCCTTTCTTCCTTCTGCGTTTCGAGAGAATTTACCTTTCAGCTTGAAGTGAAAACAGCCAAAATGGCAGGGCAAGGGAGGCTGGGATATGGTTTTCAAGACCATATAATTTGCTGAAGAATTTAAAGTCCAACTTTTAAATACACTTAAAGGGTCCTGATTTGAAAGACAGCAGTGTTAGGAACTGACATGCCCTGAAAATTCGGGTTTTAATTTATGGCTCTTCTATGCAACAAAATTAATTCAGATGCGAGTCTACAGTGGACTGGCCACTCACCACTAAATCTATATGTTTGGGGAACATATTAAGGAGGTTTTGTCCATGTGCCAAAAGTTATTTGCAATAAGCTGGAGCATAGAGTGCTCGTGAGGCTGGGCATGAAGACTGCTGGCTCTGCCTTTGGCTGTGACTGATGGTGGTGAGCAACCGCCCTGCGTGAGCAGAAGGAAATGGCCTGACCCTCGCTGACTGCACCAGCACAGTTCTGCTGCCAGCCTGCTCCTCCTCCAGGTGGGCGTCTGAGAAAGATGGGGGCTGGGAAGGCTTTCCTCGTCAGGGCTCCCTAGCACAGGGAGGTTCCCTAAAAAGGCCCTGTCAGTGGGAAGAAAATAAGCTTCTAAAACACTTCTGAAGCGTGATTTGTCTGACCTAGTTTAGGCTCCTGCTTTAGGATGATCTGAGTCACACCCTCAAAGTTCCCGTTTCTCTTCATTGTCACCAAAGGGAGACCCGGTTGAAGCTCTCAGACGTATTTCGCCAGGGGACCCCCATGTCCCAAGGGCACGGGGAACAGCCGCGGGGGTTGCCAAGCGCCCACAAGCTCATGGCACGCTCTCTTCATCATGGACACGAACCCTCAGGAACCCCAGGGGCCAGGGCAGAGGCTCCTAAGTCCCATAGGTGTAATTCAAAATGCCATTGCACTGCTCCTCAGTGCCTTGGCATGGTGTCACCAGCAGTGACGTATGTCACAGAGATCCTTTCCTCAAATGTGATGTCCACTGCTTTCTACTGCTCCACTTCTTACCTCTCTTCTTTTATGATTGCACAGTTTGCCTTCTTTTCTCTGCATGCATTTTCTGAAGCTGAATCTGATTTTCATTACTTAATCCTTTGGTCTACTTCTGTGTCAGCTGGTACTTGCAACTCTTCCCGGTTTAGTATCTTCTCTGAATGTCATTACCATATCATTACTTTCCTTTTCTAGTCTGTAACCCAGGACTAACACTGATACCTTCTTGACCCCAAAAGGCACTTCCCTTAAACTGCATACAGATGTAGATAGCTAGCTAGATTTTCTTTGAAATGCTGTTTGCTTTTCTTAAAATAAATGGTGTACTGGGAACTGCAATGATATCATAGCAACAGGATATGATTATGTAGGAGTCTGTACCGAGGGGTATTCCAGAAACTATATCTATATACGTATGCATTTATTTGTATGAGCGTGCACGCTTGCGTGAATATTTGTGTTAATAATGTATTTAGATGTAATTAAAGAGCAAAGACCTTAGTAATAACCTAAGACAATTTTTTTTCTCTTTTGCAGGCAGTTTTACATTAAAAATAAATTAGAAGTAACTCCATGGTGTGGCAGAGAAGCTGATGTAGTGACATTAGTGCTAAATAGAGAACAGCATCTGACTGTGCCTCCCAGACTCAGTAAGTGAAATAAGCTAAATTTGAATTTTGGTAGATGAAATCCTAAAAATCCAGCAATTAAAAAAATATATATTTTTAACATGCTCAACATCGTCACACTTTGGTTTAACTGTTGTCTGGGATAATTTTTTCACGATGACAGATACAGCCACCCAGCTCACGTACACTCTGAGAAAACACGGTGTTAGAACTTTGCAGACGCGTGCTTGGGAGTGAGCGCACGTGCGCATTAATGCTCGCTGGGGCTCCTGCATCGCCATGATCTCCTGTGCCTGCAGACCCATGCACTCCCGCTCCCACACGTGCATGGGGGCTGCCTCCGTGTGTCAACACGCACATCTGCCTCCCAATAGTTCATGGCAATTTGCAGGCAGAGATCAATAGGCGTAGGAATTGCTTCGACACGGAAATTAATTGAGATCTATACAGAAAGGAAAGGGATGACTTCTGTGGGTTTGGAAGCTATTCTGTTTTAAAAAAAAAAAAAAAAAAAAGTATTGCAGGAGTGTCATTTTCTGTGCCTGTGCAAGGTCTGTGGGATGGACTGAGGGAACAAGGGAGAAAGTTGTCCCGTTTGGTGCTGCAGGACATCACTATTTAGGGTTTATGCCTGCACATATGGAGAAGGCGGCACGTGCATATATGTTTGCGAGTGTGCTGGGGAGAGGGGCTTTTACCAGCCATTTAAATGTATTTACCAGTTCCCGTTTAGCTCGCAGCTCCCACCTACGGTACATCACCTGTGCACGGCATATACTGCCTGCCGTGGCAGCACCTCCATTCCCTCTTCTCCCCTCCGTGCCCACCCCACCCCACGCTTTCTTCACGCATAAATCCCACTCCTGGCCGTGGCCGGGGGCTTCGGCTGCTCCGGTGGGAGTAGGGCTGGGGGCTCCCCAGGCACCCGGTCCCCTCCTCGCCCGGTGCCTCCCAGACACACCCCAGCCCACCCCACCCCTCCGCAGCCCGCAGTGTCCCCTCTCCCCTGTCGCCTCTGTACAGTGGGAAAGTCGTTGGGTAATTGGGTCCAGATTGAAGATTTTAATTATTCATGAGGCTGG
>VZTA01010965.1:112158-168967 GCA_013398855.1 Mohoua ochrocephala
GGAAACGTGATGAGATCTGGCTCTACCTTGGAGATAAAGGAAGCAATTCTTCATCTTATGCCAAAAAAGAACGGATGCCCAGTGAGCCTTGATCCCTGGGCAGAACGCTCTCAATTGCTCCTGTTTCTGATGAATGGGAGATGCTTTATGTGCCTGTGCTGAGAGGTGGCTCGGAGGACAGGTGTATTCATTTTTTTGTGTTACAACAATCTGAGCAAGAATTAACCTGAAGGAATTTTTTTTTAAACCTATGCTATAGTGAAAAATCCAATTAATTAATAACAAAAGCATTAGCCTAAGGAGGGGGAGAGGCACCCTCTTTGCAATACCCTTCATAGTACAACCAGTTAGACAACTGTGCACCAGCTGGTAAAGAGACAGAGGACCACGCCTCTGTTAGCTCCGAACTCGGGTGGGATAAGAGAAGCTCGCGGTGTGAACCTGTTGGAAACCCGTTCATTTTCTTTCCTGGTACCACCTGGCTTTTGCTGTAAGGGAATTGGGAGGATGAGAAGGTTTGGGTGGCGGCTAGTTTTCAGCGTCAAAATGTTTGTGTCCAAAATGATAATGAAATTAGAAAAAAAAGCTACTTAGATCATTTCCCCTTCACCCTTCCCCCTTTTATTTTGTGTGCAAGCCCAAACCTGCTTCTGATTAAGAGAGCCTATTTTGGCTGAACCTCTTGGACTTCCTCGGGAGGATGCTGGATTTATGCAGTTGGAACTTTGAGGCAGGAACTGACCCTAGATATCTTTGTAAGGCATTTTAGAAACTTCCAAGAATTAGGGATTTGTAGGCGCTCTGGTCCTTGTTCTGAGCACAAAACTCAACTCAGTCTTAGGCACAGCACCATCCTGGTTACTTTCTTTATACATGCGTACATTTCTGTGTCTTTTACAACGTGGCACTGCAGTATTCTGTTCACACGCTGATGTGAGTAACTACAGTTCCTGTGGCACAGCACAGTGTTGAAAGAAGATTCAGGTTAAAGTGTGCTTCTGAATGGAGATGTGTGTGTTTAGCAAACGAAGGAGAAATTTGTAGAATAATGGGGAGGGGCAAGTGATTGGGATAGAAAGAGACCCTGCGTCATCCTGTGTTTTTCCTCATGCAGGTTTTTCAAATGCTTTGCAATTAATGATATGCTCACTAAAATCTGGAAGGAGGGGGTGAAGGCTGGGGAGAGGGGGAACACGTTGCAGTCAGCCAGCAGAGCACGTTCTGATGGCAAATACGGGATGAAAAGAGCAGAGGAGGAGAAGGAAGGCAGACAGGGAGGCAAAGTGACAGAGCAGTGGGCGGAGGTGCACAGCAAATTTTAAAATAAAGTAGGAGCTCTGGGGTTCTTTGGAGTCCGAAGACAGCTACTGGGGAAGAGGGATCATTCTGCCCACACCATCGCAGGTTGGGCATTAAAGCTCCCGAGTGCTATTCTGATGTATCTGTTCTTTACATCTGTCTGGGTTTTACTCCTGTCGCTGTGTACTCCGTGGTATTTAGCGATGCGTGGCGTGCAGGTACCTCGCTCGCACGCATCCCTCCGTGCCCGCTGCCACACGGATGCACCGCATGGCACACACCCCTCTGCGCGTGCACGGGCAGCTCGCAGCCCCGCTCCGCCGGCGCTCGCGTCCCTACTACACGGCTACGCACGGGCGCTCCGGGCGCTCGCCGCACATGCTTTCCCGAGCCTCACGCCGCCGCACAGCCCGATTGTGCCCGCCCGAGCGTATTCCTGGGTATTGCTGGGCTCCGAGCCCAGCTGCTGCTCCCGTACCTGAACGCGCGCCTCAATTGCCAAACTGGCAATATAGCAGCTCGCTCGGGAAAGCCGATAGTACACTAGAGAAAGCTCTGATTGGGAGAAGAAAAAAGACCTCGGTTTGCAGCTTGTGCTCTTCCTCTGTCCCCACCCAGACCTTTCACAGAGAGAAAAAGATGGAATGGGTTCTTCAGCACTGGCAGGAGTTTTCTTCCCAAAATAAAGACAGCTCTCCTCAAATTATTTTTCAGGGGAAGTCCCTGGTGTCCCGCCTTTCTGGCAGCTAAAGAGCAAGATGTTGAAATTACAGGCTTGGGCGTGGAAGAAATCTCTTCACATTTGTGTCTAGGTGTGCCTGTGTGTGTCTGTCCTCCCACCCCTCAGAGACAAATATGTTCACACGCTCATACCTTGCAGATTATTCTTTCTTGTGGGTGCGATGCCAGTGTGAAGAGTGAAGTATTTGACTGACTGACTGACTGTGCCCGCCCATGAGAGATGTAGATAGCTAAGTGTTGTCATTTCTGCCTACAGCTGACTGCAGCTCTGAATCTGAGCCCACAAAATATTCAGCTGAAAGGTAGCATAACTGAAAAGGCTGGGTTGAGCTATAGCTGAAAAACTGAACTCAGCCTTTACTGCCAGCGAGAGATGCAGTCAGTAACACGCAGGGCTGGGCAGGGAGATAGGTGGCTAGAAATGCAAGTGTTGCATGCACTGCATTCTAGAACAGATGGACATTATGGGGGTATGTGCTCAGTATTGGATTGCATGAGTGATTAAACAATAACCCGCAAGCAGGTTTCCCACTTGTGGGTGAGATGAGTCTCATTCATCACCAGTCATAGACGACGGCTTCCCTCCCATTCGGTCTTCTCCTCCTCACCCCAGCGCCGGAGAGCCAGCGGCTGCAAAGGTTTAAACCTGCCACACCCATCAAATCAAAGGAGGGAGAGGGGAGAAGAGGCAGTCTGCATTTCTTCCCCCTTCCGCACGAGCAGCATGAATAAACAGGGCTGTACCTCTAAAGATGCAGTTTAATGCAATTGGAGAAGGCAAAAGCATTAGGGAACAGTTCTGGCAATTACAGCCAGCCGGTGAGGTGGCTTGTCATTCCAGGAACTGCAGAGGTGTACAAGGAGGAGGAAATGGAGAAAAAGAGAGAGAGGAAGATGCAGGCAGAGTTAAGGTTTTCTTGCCTCAGGATATTAAAATGTCTCAGGCTTCATTTAGGATAACTTAATTATACTGCACAATCCAGATGCTTCAAAACTTGCAAGGCGTGGTCATACCTTTAAGCACCGCCGTGAACAGAGGAAAAGGGGTATTTTAAAGGATCCACGCCCCTCCTCCCACCCCTTGCCAGCATGGTGTAAATCACCACAGACTACTGACTTCAGGGCAGAGGCACTTCGTCTGCACCTAGGGAGAGTCTAGCCACTGCCTCTGCTTTCTGAGAGACACTGAGCAGCTTCTCTGCTTCTTCCAGCAAACAATTGCTCCATGGAAGTTTAATTACTCCAGGTCCTCACTATTTCCCTTCCTGGGGCAATACCCCTGAGATTTCTCCTGAGAAGGGTGTCTCCAGAGAAACACCCCTCCCATCACCCTATCCTTCACTGCCTTTGCTGACTATTAGAGACATTGATTTCTCCTAGATCATGTAATGTAACTGTTCTTAATGGCACAGACAGGCCCCCCCTCCTAGGGAACTAATTGCAGGCAGAGATTCCAGTGGGAGAAGGACAGCCGTAGTGCTTAGTGGGAAAGAAAGCAGTCTGTGGATCCAAATTGTCTGTAGCCACTTGCTCCTGAATTGAAGTCCCAGCAAAAACCAGTCAGGCAGTACCTGCTGGTATGCAGAGGCATCCCTGCCTAGAGGGCTGCACTGAATCTTCTGTGTGACCATGCCAGGCTGGGGACACGTGTGCAGCCCAAGGAACCAACATGTATTATCTGAGGGCTTGTCCTGGCCCGATGCTGGGGCTGCCTGGATGATCTCAGAGCTGCTCCTGCCTCAGGATAAGGATGTGAGCTGTAGCTCCAGACTCTGCCCATGCCATGCTGAGAGGGTGGGCATTGCTTGGGGATGAGGATGAGAGGGACCCCTCCTTTGCTCATGTGGCTTTGACTGACTAAAATGAGAAAGTGCAAAGAGTTTTCACCCCAAATCCACTCTCATTTCAGGCCAGCTGTCCTGAACCCTGAGATTAGCTCAGTTGGTTAGAGCATGGTGCTATTAACACCAAGGTTGTGGGATCAATCCCTGGGTGGGCCATTGACTTAAGAGCTGGACTTGATGATCTTTATGGATCCCTTTACACTCGGAATATTATCTGATTTGGATTCTGTGATGCCATCCCAGGATCCAGTAGCCATCCTGCACAGACATTATATTTCCCTCTCCTCATTTTCCAGAGAGCAGGAGTTTCTCACTGCTGGCAGCTGCCAAGTTGCAATGCCTTCTTGGGCTAGTGGGAAGGTGAACCAGGCCCATAGCCCCTTGCAAGATGAAGGCAGGCTGATAGCCTTGCATGATGCAAACAAAGGATGTGTAGTCCTGCTTGGATTTGCTGTGCTTGTGCTGTGAGGCATGTGCTCCTCATAGTGGGCTCCATGTGCTGTCCGTGGCAGAGGACATGGGGCAGAAGTGGGTTCTGCCTAATCTCTACCAAGCAGGCACGTATCTGCTGAGGGATTGGTGCATTAACAGGTAGAACAGCAGCTCTAGCCTGAACGTTGCCTCTGCTTTTGGCTGAGATAATTTGAAGCAAAAGCACCAGAATCACAGAATATTCTGAGTTGGAAGGATCCCCCAAAGATCACCGAGTCCAACTTGACAGTGAATGGTCCCTATGGGATTGAACCCCCAACCTTGGAGTTATTAGCACCATGCTCTATAAGCTGAGGCCTCTGCATGGTTGTGGAAGGCTGGTGGTGCATTGCTGACTGCCATTTGCTCAGTGCATGCTCTGCTGGCCCATGCATCCTTCCTTCTGTACAACTCTCCCGTTGTCATCTTCCTTAGCATAACCAACTTGTGATTCCTTTGTTGCTTTGGGCTTCCTCCCTGCATGGGGAGGGCTGTATTTGGATTTGAGAATGAACAATAGCTCTGATGACAGTGCCAGGCTAAAGACACCTGAGGATGAGAAACCTTTGGATGGCAGCTCTCTGTTCTCTTTCAAAAGTCACTGTGTGCTTCCCCTGTTTGCTGTGAGTCTGACAAGTCTCAGAGGCAGATTTGGCAGCAGTCCTTACCTGTCTGCATCTAAGTTTTGAAATCCCGGTGCTCAGTGTTGTAAAGAAACAACCATAGCCCAGTAGCTCTACTCAGAGGAATGTCAGGCTGATAAGAGGAGGTTGGTCATCCAGAAAGGCATGGTGGAAGGTACAAATGCTTGCTGGTGGAGTATCTTGCAGTGGGAGTACCAGAGCAGGTATCCAGATGAAACACCTTTCAACATCTGAAGTCCAAAATCAAAGTCTGGAATCCATCCATGTTCATTTAATCTGTAATTCCAAGATCCTCCTGGGCACACCAGGAGGTGACATATAACCTCAGAGCTCTGATGGCCTCATGTGGAGAAGGTGTTTATATTTCCTTAGGGCTCTCTCTATCACCTGCTGAGTGTGTGTGTAAAACTCGATGGCTTTTCATGGTTGTGAGCACCACAGGCCAGTATCTAGGAATTGGTTTAGGGAAAGCTAGTTTCTCTTTCTAGCAGTGCTATTAACCTGCTTTCTGACTTGATCTAAGCATACGTTTTCTGACTGTTATGGCCATCTCTGCAAGATGCTTCTTTAATTTGGAAACTAAACAATTAGTGTGAGGGAAAAAAAAGGGATTCAGAAACCCTCAAGTGAGAGATGCTTTAGACAGGCAAAGCTCTGCTTTATCCATCCTCAGTCTCTCCTGCAGTGCTAGGATGTTTATTAGCCCCTTGAGTTCCTTTAACACAAACCATTGATTTTCTTCCCAGACCCAGGCTTTATTGTAATGGACCAGAGCCTGAGAGTAGGGCTGCAACTTAGTTTTTTCCCCACTGTTCACCAGAGTGGTAGCTCCTCCCTGACCAGCACAGTGATCCAGCCTACAATATGTGTATGGGGGGAAGGAATAATGTAACGAAAATAGTGATTTGTTTTTGATAGAGCAAAAGGAATTTGTGCTTTTGGAGTTACACTGATCCTGCTGTCTCTGCCTGTTACTCATTGTGTCTCTTCTCCCCATCTGTTCTGCTCCTTGCCTTCCCCCTGCTCCCTTGACCGTGCAGTCCTCCTGCTGCTCCTTCTCTCCCCGGGCTGGGTCCCAGCCCTCCTTTATGCTGTGTTTCTTGGGGACTCCTGCTGGCAGCATCAGCCACTGCCGCCAGGATCTGGCTCCCTTCGCCCTTCCTGGCACTGGTATCCGAAGGAAAACTGGGTTCCCTCTTTGTGCTCCAGTTGCTTTTGTATCTGCCCCAGTTCTCCACTTGGGCAGGGGTTGCAGCTGCTACAAACGAGCATCCCTAGGCAGAGACAGCCAAGCGGGGCATCTTCACCTCTCGCCTTGCCGTTGGCACAGGTAGAAGGGTGCCCAGCCCCAGCGGCAGCTGGGAAGGGTATGGCTGCAACAGGAGCAATTCATGCGGTACAAACCAGTGTCAGCATTCCTGCTTTCCGGATGGTTCACGCTCCTTCCAGGCTTGTCCCTCGGCTTCTAATGCCACTGTTGGGTGGCAGGCTGTGCTCCAGCTGTCTTGTTGGCCCAAGACAGGATGTCCTGAACCTGCCAACCGGGGTTGGTTGGCATTTATGTCTCAAAAGGGAAGCCAGGATGTACTTACAGTCTCTTAAATTATGACCAATAAATGTCAGTCCCGTTCATTACTCATCTTGCCTCTGAAGTTTCTTGAAATAATTCCAGCCATAATCACAGTATATCTCTATTTATAGAAAGCTGGGACATCTCACAATATTTAGGCATTCTCTCTGGAGGATACACCTTTCTGTAAGAGCTGGTAATTAGTAAAGCTAAAAGGCTCCAAAAGAATCTCACTTACTTGGTTTGAATGGTCTTAAAATTCAGGGGTGCAGGGGAGCGCGTTTGGATCTGAACCCCTTCTCATAATTGCCTAGAAGTGCTACTGTGCTCTCAGGAACTTTAGTTTTTTTATGAATTGGGATGATTTCTAATAATTGCCAGTGTACAGAATAATTTACACTTTCTATTACTCTTAAAATTGTTAAGCCTATTATCAATTAGCATTCAGTTCATCAGACTATTGAGTGGAGTCTAATCCATTTATTTTATTAATAGCATCCAATGACCTTATAAATCTGCAGTGTTAAGTACTCCAGGGTGTGCAGGTTGGGCACCATGGTCCTGTGCTGTGCTCTGTTGCAGAAGAGGCCAGTCATTTGTATTAATTCAGATTGAAACCATCAGGATGTAAACCACCACAATGGTTTTGAACTGACCATTGTTCTCCTTGTATCATTCCACCTTCCGTCTGCCCACAGCTTTAGGAGTAAGGCATTCAGTGGTGGATTTATAGATAATTTAACAAAAAGTCGTCTAGGATGGGAAGGGTAGACATAAAGAAACAAGTGTCAGTTGCTGATTTGCTGACAGTAAAATTGCAGCCATTTGGTTTCATGTGAGAGTGAAATCCAGTGCTAGAAATCACTTGCTGAGAAAATGCAAGGAGGGCATCACCTGCTCGGCTGTGCCTGAGAAGAGTGGTGAAGCTGGGAGACAGTACTGGAGTGATGGGGAACTGAGGCAAAGGGGCTTTTAGAAGCTGGACTAAAAGTTTACCCCCAGCAGGGATGCTTCACCGTGTTCCCTAGAACTGGGGACGCCTTTCACCTTTCCTAGTGTTAAAATTTTAATTCTTGGCTTGTTATGTTGGATAAGTCAGACCGGCAGCTTGCAGCAACCTGGATTGCACAGGCGGAGATGATTCTGTCAGAATGGAGACTTTGCCTGATCAAAGATGAAAAACTGTGGCTTTAACCCTTCCTGCTGTTTGCATTTCCAGTGGAAAACCCAGGAATTTCAAGTCCTACATAGAGTTTTGAGGACTGATAACTGCAACAGCAATTTGATGTTTAATGTTGGCTGTTAAAATTGCAGTCAAAATCATGATAGGGATGCAACCAGTCCTGCCTAAAGCACAGCACTGGCAAATGGCCTTTCCCTTGTAGCCTAAATTCCGCTCAGAATACGAGCTAGAAGAGATAAAACCCTAAGGAAAGGACAAATGGAGCAAGGAAAAAAAGATCTCCCCCCAAAATAACTGAAGAACTGAAGCCAGCTGAAATCTCCATGAAGTAAACAGAAGTTGGATAACTTCCAGAGAATAGTTAGCAAAGTTAATATGTGAAGCAGTACTTGAAGCTCGCTCTTGTATGGTAAAACTGGATATGCAGCAAAAAGAACCCTCCATTATGATGCCAGTGTACAAGATTCTGTAGAAGACAAAAAAAAAAGACACATTAGTGAAAAAATGACCCCCAGTGGCTCATAGGAACTTTTAGCAAATCTTCTTTTGAAGTTCAGTTAATTCTTACTTAAATTCATTGTTTTCTTCCTTTGAGTGGTATGGTTCCACAAATCAGGAAGAGATACTACGAGACAATGTCTCATCTTGTAGAATTTCATTACTTTTTAATCAGGGCGTGACTGTCAAGAGGAGTCTGAAATGTATCCCAGTATCTTACCATTGTTCTGAACTGAGAAAGAAGGGATTGTTCTAAACTGAACTACGTTCTTAGAGGTGTCTGTCATAGGCTGTAGAACTTTAGAGCTTCCTTCCTTTCTAACTGTGGAGGTGCCTAAAGCCCTCAGATAATTATACTTACAACTGTAAATTCCCCATAACGTTAAAAGGCTGCGTACTGGCATGCCTAGATGATCCTTAGTTTTATAAGCCATAATCAGCTCAATACACAGACAAATAAAATATTAATTGAGCCGAGCAAGAGAGTGAAATAATATCATACTGACTCTCTCTGTTTATGATGCTCATGGAGAGGAGGGAAGAGCTGTGGTTGAAGCTTTACATCAAACATTGTCAATAAGGCCAAAGCATTTTATGCCCATTTTGCATATGTTCAGCAACATGATCAGCTGCAAGTTGATGGTTAAAACAGTTAACAGGAGCCACAAAAGAGGAAGATCAGGATCCAGGAAAAGGGCAGAACGAGTCAGGATGTACTGATGTGAGACGGTTCTTTCAAGTCATCCTAGCTTATTTACAAAGGTGAGGGAAGCAATCTCTGAACCATAAGCTTTGAATGCTTTGAAGACTCATGAGGGCTGGATGAGGTGTCAGAAGGCTGAAAACAAGCAGAAGATAAGAAATTGCAGACTACCCGGTTTAACTTCATTCCTGGGGAAAAAAAAAATGGTGGAAATAATCAGATAAAGGAGATTATTAGGAGCCAGCACAGATCTGTCAAGAACAGATCACGTCAAACTAATTTAGCTTTCTTCTGTAACAAGCCTTGTGGATACAGAGGAAGTAGTTGTCATACCTTGTCATTTGTAAGGATTTTGACATTATCTCACAGTCTTTTATCATAAATGAAGCAAAGAAACATGTTCCAAAGGAAAGCATTACAGCAGGGATGCAGAACTGCTGTAGATAATTTTACTCAATGAGCAATTCTCACTGATTTCCTGTTGCAACGGAAGACTCTATTGAGCAGGTTGCCACAAGCTTGTGCTGTGGCCTGCTAGCGCTTCATATTTTCATTAAATACATTGTACTTTATGTTGCAATTTTAACCTGGATTACTGTCTAGAGGAAGTGTTTTATAAAAAATCTGCAGATGGCATAAACCAGGTATAGGCTGGGGGAAACAGCTGTAATTCAAGAAAAGCTTGTCAAACCAGGGGCCTGGTTTGAACAGCATCAGAGTGAATGTGAAGTGCTCTCCCTGGGAATGATTAATAAATTGCAGCCAGTTGTCCATGGGAGACCACAGGCTGTCCTTCAGGAGGGAAGACAGGGTCTCTAGAGGACCACAGGTTCAGTGTTAGTCTAGAACGTTGTCCTGTTGCCAGGAAGGGAAAGAGCATCTTACCAGGCTGTGCAAGTGGGAGCACAGGCTGTCAGACACATCTCAGAAGCCTCCAGCTCTGATGTGCACGTGTAGGACTCAGCTGAAACGTCCTGCCTTAGTCTCGTACTGCACTCTGAGGAAGTGCGGTCCAGTGAGAGGGTGTGCAGGTTGGGACAGTGAGAATGGCTTGAGGTCAAAGGAGAAAAGACTGAAATAATTAGTGTTCTTTAACCTAAAAGGAATAAGGCCAAAAGTGGTCCAGATGCGAGTCTAGCAAGTACAAGACAATAGGACTAATCTGTTCTTGCTGCCCATGATGTATAAAACTAGGAGTAATGGTCTTTAATGGGATGTCCAAAAAGCCTGCAATGTACTGGGGTATATTGAGTAAACTATGGCAGCTCCAATCCCTGAAGGGCTGTAAGAAGTACCTCTGGACCAGAGGATGGACTAAATGGTCTTTTGTGCTCTTTCAACACTATTTCATATGATTATTATCAAATATTCACTGAAGCAGAAACTAGACCCAGTCTGTCCTCTTGCAGATGTGTGCTTAACCGGTAGGATATAAAGTGATATTTACTTTGTATGCTCTCTGTCTCTGGCCTGGTGCTTATTTAATTCTTCCATGAGAAAAGCCAAGGAGCTTAAGCAGGAAAAGCTGGGAGCAGCTTGCTCTAAACAGTCCTTTGTAGGAGGGAGGTAAGGCTTGAGATCTTTTCAGGTACAGCAGAGAGTTGAATCAACATCTTCCATAATTTAGGGAAGCTAGTGTGTCCACTGAGATACTGAATAAATACCTGTCTACTGCACGTTGTCAGAGAGGAACTAGAGTTGTTTCTTTCAGTGCAGGGATTCAGGGCTTGGAATCCAAACCAGAAGATAGCTCCCCAATAACCGGAGCAAGATGTCTAAACCCAGACTGTTTGGATGTCCCTCTGTCTTCAGCATTTGTTATAGGCAGGTTCCAAAAGCATTCACTTGGTGTATTATGGTACTGAGCTGCCCAGTTCTACCCCTATTTTCTAGTGGACTTAAGACTATGGTTTCAGCAAGACATCTCACCTTCTTCCTAGACTTAGCTCCAACATCCATCTCCTGAACCCAGACATCTGCTGGAACTCCACACTGAGGTGCCCTTTTCACCATCTTCACAAGAGAATTATTACAAGAGATTTATCGATTGGTGGCTTCTTCTACCTGCCTGGCATGAATTGTCTCAAAGCATTTGTCACTCAGAAATTCCCAACCAGAGTGCTGTACTCCTAGTAGAAGTCACCTTCAGTGCTTAATCCCCTCTGCTGCCATTATGATGTGTCCTGGTGGTCGCTGGGAATACAGAATAAAACATACTGAGATATAATATTCACCTTCACTGGATATATTGTCATGCAGCAGAAGAGCTATTGCTGCACGGGAATACAGAAGAACTAAAGCTGATCTGTGCTATCTTCCAATATCTCATGCTAAATCCATACAACCCCCAGGAAGATATCCTTTGTTTATTCCTAAGTCTTTTCACAACACAAGAGGGGGAACAAGACACCCTGCCTATAGTCAGGATTACCCAACTTCTGGGAGATGAGATAAATTGCAATAGTCAAAGACAATCTTTTCATCTACATCAAACTTTGCTGAGCTTTTCCTGTTTGGACAAGAATTTTCTTGGTAGGGGTCTTCTTCAAATAGACGCTGTGTTTTTTTAATTTGTTATTTGTCTGTTGAGATTAGAGGAATAAAGCTTTGAAAGCACAAAGAATTTTGCAACCGTTGAATAGGTAACAGTTGCACCTTTACAATACAAAGAAGGAGAATGTTACGATTTCAAATGATGAAATTTCCTATTTTGTCCCTTTTTAGTTTACATTTTAAAAAAAATTAAACACCTTTATTAAGCATATATTTAGTTTTCAAAGTCAAACGCTTAGAATACAGAAAATTAATTAAAAGGGTTGCCTATCCATCTTTAATTTGTCTCCTCTCATGAATAGACATAAAAATGTGGTTCTTAATTATAAGATCAAACACGGGTACCTTTTTTTTCGATAGGATCCCTGTCTCATTCAGTGCACAGAATGGAATATACTTAGGGACTGAATGAGTTTTGCCATAAACGGAGCTGATTTCTATAGGTCTCCTGTTTCATTTACTGCCAGTGATGAAGGCTATGTATTGAATTGGGCAGGGGGCTGTTCAGAAACAGAAGAATGGTCTCATATTTTGGCAATTGAATACTGCCCTGAAGAATTAGGCTTTTTCCTGCCTTTTGTCACAAGTTCCTATGTGATATGAAAAGGCCACATAAATGAGGTTTTCCATGGGTGGCCACTAATTGGTGTGTTCTCATTTTCTGGGTTCTCAGTTTGAGACACCTGGGGTCTGACTTGCAGAAGTGCAGAGCTGGTATTGTATGGAGGTTTGCTGTCAACACACACAGAGAGCTGGGGAAATACTAATCCAAGGCATCACAAATTAGGGACCCAAAATTCGTCGTTTCTCTGGCCATTTTGACCTCAGCCTCTTTTTGTTTGATTTTAGTGTCTGTAAAACAGAGATAACAACCCCACCTATCTCCGTGGGAGAATATCCATTAAGGCTTGTGAAGCAATGAGATATTATGGCAAAATAGCACCACAGAAAAAGACCATGAGGAAATCAGTATTCTGCATTCAGTGATGGGTTTGAATGGTGTGTGGCAAATAAGGCACTTTGGTGTGCTTGAAATTAGGATAACAGGAAAATACTGAATTGCTACCCACTCTGTGAGCTCTGTCTGTCCTTTGTAGTAGCTGAGGTGGGGGAGACTTTCAAGGAAAAAAAGATACAATAAAGACTATTAAAAGGCATCTGTGCAAGGAAGTCAAAGTGCAGTTTCAGAGGCAGTCTCTATTTTACGTTTTCCTCTTCTGCTTTTAACGTGTGCCCAGAAAGATGCTTGTAAGACAGGCTTTTTATATAATACGTGAGTCACATTACTTTTGACTTGTGCCTGTGAATGATGGGTTGCAAAATAATTGGGAAAAAATGGGCCAAAGGTGTTATCACTGAAACTAGTACTACACTTTTCATTGATGTTGGAGGATGTCAGCTTATCAAATCAACCCTGGAATACTCATGTTATTACTCCATTTGTATGTGAGGAAACTGAGGCACAGAAGAAAGTGGAATAATCTGCTGCAGTAATTCTGCCTGTTTTCTCTGTACACAACCAATAGATTTTAAACTAGCATTCACATTCTTTGTGAATGAATTAATCTAGAAAGGACAGAAGAAAGATAGGTTTGTTCCTCTCTTCTTCGCCTCCCTTCTCCTCACCTGGAATAAATAGTTTGAGTAACGAAAATAATTTGTTTGCTTTATTTGCCAGTCATTTTTTATTTGTGTCTGTGGGGTGGGACATGTATCTGCCCATGGGACTCTGTGGGAGGATCTCGTAAGGAAGAACTGACCATGAAGTAGTGGAAGCAAGCAGGTCTATGCTATCCTAGGTCCTGTATTCTGAGCTTGTGCTGTGCTCATGAACTTCAGGCTCTTGGTTGCTGCCCTGGAGGATCTCCAGGTGGGGAGGGTGTGCTCGCAACAGGGTCTGGATCATAAGTTCCACACCAGGATGGGCTTAAGAAAGAGACCAGAGCCTTCAAACTGCGCTTAACAGGGAGCCTGAGAAGAGGCACGAACCTTGGTGGGACACTGTCATACACTTTTATTGATGAGAGCCTTCTCCATACTCTGAATATGCTGTTGCTATTGTGGACACCATGAATATTTGCATTGCCTTTCTCCAATCGCTGGTGTATGAGATGGGACACGATTTTCTGGTTGGGCACAGGTGGGGAATTTTTCCTGCCATGGCTACATGTGCTGGCTGAACTGTTGTGTTGCCTCCTAAGCCCCTGTGTCCATGAATTATCTCCAGAAGAACGTTTACTTCTCCAAGGGGTGCACAAAGCAGCCTAACATGCTCAAGGGAGAGTTTTTCTTAGCAGAGACTGAAATGGAAATGCAGAAATCTCAGTACAAAAATTCATTAATCTTGGGGGGAAGAAAAAGCAACTCTTGGGCACTGCGTGAGCGTGGAAGAAGAGCAGTGCCTGTGTCTGTAGCCCTGAAATGTGCCAGCATGGCGTGACACTGTAAACACATCAAATCTAATCCCTGGTTATGGTTAGAAGCCTATGCCTCATGAGGACACCCTGTCTTTTATTTGAGGACCTTTCTGCTGAGATTTCCCTCCGTGGTAGCTTAAGACACCCTCCTCCTGCTCCTCTGGAGTTAAACCTCTGTCTGCCAGGACTGGTGCAGAGCTGATAGTCAAGACAGAGTGATCAGAAGAGATATTTCATGCAGGCAGTGTTGGTGGCCAAAAGAGAAGGTCTTGTTGGCCGGTCTGGAGGAAGGACACTGTCCCTCTGCAACTTAAGAATGGAAGTGGAGAGGCTGTCAGTGTAGGGAAGAAGGAGACCTTGTTGCCAAGTGAAAATGTGGTTGTCTCTCTGGGCCAAACCTGATGCATGTTTGCCAGGAAGGCAGTGGAAATGTAGGTCTTGTGTTAGCTTTTGTGAGATGGTGGGGATTTTATAGTCCCTACTGTTCCCAAATCAGATGGGACTTTGGTCTAACCTTGCAGCAACCCTCGTGGAAATGTGCGCTGCCACAGCGCAGAAATGGAGGGGGTGGCAGAAAAAGCACCGGACTAGGTCAGGAGATAATTTTAATGGAAGTATCTGTGATCATGGGGCTTCACTGGCTTCTTATCCCTCCAGAAGGAGAAGCACTGACCACAGCAGATAATACTGTAACTTGTAAGCACCTGCTCTGGAACTGAAGAGGCCTTACCAAGCTAAGGTCAGCCTTCCCATCTCACAAAGTGCAGTAAGGGGCCCCATTGGCAGGGCTTGCTTGCTTCTCTTCTGGGGTTCTGACCTGTCCCTGCAGAGGGCAAAATGTGCTTCTTGTTGCTCTGCTTCCTTATATCCATCCAGTTCCATCTTTCACTTGCGATTAATTTTCTCTCAGCTTCGTGCAGTATGGTATCATCGATGCCGATATCCCCAACCTGTAATTTTTCAACTTCTCTTGGGTACTTGCCTCTAAGCTCTTGCTGTCAGGTGCAGCAGACAGCAGAGGATGCTGAGTACCTCTGAAGGGTACCATACAAAGCAATTCTGCTGTTTGGAAATCCATTTGTGAAAGCTTAGCAGCACAGGAATGCCTGGAGAAGTTAATCAGAATTGGAGATAGGCACAGTTTTTAAGGAAAACACAAGCTTCTAGTACTGTGGTGTAAGCAGGAGGTCATTTTACTGCCAGTGGCAGTGAAATAGTGCTCAGTTATACAGAGCATGGAAAGTGCTAAACAGGATTTCTGCCATTCCTTTGCTCCACTTTTATCAACGCCCTGTGCTTCTGCCCTGCAGCAGCCCTGCTATTCCAGCTCTGATGTTCCAGGGTAGCTATGGAGCTGACAAAAACTAGGCAAGGGTATAGCTGATCCTTTGAACAAAGTAATCCTCTGTTCAGTAGCTTTTTTGTACATATTAAATGATTAAATCTTCAGGGGGCTTTTCCCTGATGCAGTAATTGTGCATTCATTAAATTGCCAGATAAGATGTACTTTCTATTAATTTTTTTTTTTTTTGCTGAGAAAAACCCTTCATTTTCCACTGATAATCCTGCCTCACCTAATTCAAGGATGGACAACTTGTGGCTTTGGACCAAGAGGCAGATACTGAGTGATTGACATATAACTCCCACAATGGAATCACAGAATCACAGAATCATTTAGGTTGGAAAAGACCTTCAAGATCATCGGGTCCAGCCTTTGTCTGATCAGCACCTTGTCAACTAAACCATGGCACTGAGTGCCACATCCAGTCATTTCTTGAACACCTCCAGGGGTGGCGACTCCACCACCTCTCTGGACAGCCCATTCCAATGCGTGGCATCCCTTTCAGTGAAGAAATTCCTCCTCACGTCAAACCTGAACCTCCCGTGGTGCAGCTTGGGATTATGGATATACGCTGTATTACTGCCAGCACACTGCTGGTGTTAAGACTGCTTTTTTATCAGTATCTCCATGTAGTATTCTCCCAGGGCTTCTGAGGCCACCAGCTTCCTACAGGCTCTGGGACTCAGCTGGGCACCCGGCCTCATCCCATCCCACACTGGATGCTGGCACCCTGGGGAGCCATTGCTTGTTTCTGCCTGGGAGCTGCTTGTTGAAAAATCCCTCACCTTGCCTAAGGTACTGGGTAGGGGGTTGACACCTCTTGGAAATTGAAAGTTGTTTTTTGGGTTTTTTTGTAAGATGCTGATGAAGCCAAGAGGTTTGAGCTCCCATGATGTAGTTAATTACATTTTAAAAAGTGAAATCTGGCTAAGAGTTGAATTATCCCACATTATTGGGAGTGGAAATAGATTTAGACTTCAGCTGAAAGATGAGCTAATAGATGTGTGATAAAGACCATGGAGAAACTATGTTAGGAGAAAGTTATTAAAGATGCTAAGGCAAGTATAAAAAAATAAACCAACACCGGGAATGTAGTTGCCTGTGCAACCTCAGTACGGTCTCCTCTTGTGAATGCATTTCAGTACACTTCTAATAACAGGAATACATTTTTCTTTTCAGGGATTTGGACTGCATTCAGGTCACAGAATGGACAGTGCTCACTTAATGAGCAGTTATTCAATATTTTGAATTCTCATAATAAGTCAGTGTGTGACCCCACAACTTTGCTTAATAATATTCAAGCCTTGCTCTGAAATCAGAAATACTAATTTTCTCCTGAGCTGACTTGTGATTCTGAGCACATCCCTAATATCACTTAGTAAATCTTTGCAATACCCATGTGAGATAACTGAGTATTTTTTTCTCCGTTTTTGCAGGTGGACAGCTGAGGCACAAAGAGTTTGGTCAGCAGGATGCCCTAGTTTTATGTCCTGAATTTCAGAAACAGGGCCTGACCTTTATTCATAGTTTTTGTTTTCAATTGCACATCTTTGAAAACATCTCCCACCACTGTCAGCTGCAGCTCTGAGTGCTCGGCACTGCTCCAAATCAGACTCAAGGTGTCTGAAGTCAGCTACTCAGAGATGCAGAACTTGTCACTAGGAATGACCCCATGAAAAGCATGGGCCAGGATAACCGAGGAATCAGCAGCAAAGGTGGGGCAGGGGTGTAGGACAGCCATCTGTCAGCTGCCCTAACCCTGGGATCCTCTGTTCTCCTTTGCCAAACTTCTCCCTCCTGCTTTTTAACTTTCTGACTTCCAACTGCAAAAACTAGGGCCGAGATTTTAGTGTAATCCCTTTATACCCCTGAGTTTCCTAAGATCCAAATATCCAGATTTCCTACTAATGCTTTAAGTCTTCTTTAAGCTACTTTGTTTTACTTTGCAATCTCGCAGCAGATATTTACAAGCCTTTTTCCAAACAGTGGCAGGGTGGTATTAGGTAATTTACAGAAGTGTCCTAACAAATAAGATTTATATAGGCAGGAGCCTAGCAGGATTTTCAGAGAGCCTTGGTGCCTAATTCGCACTGGTTTCAATAGGATTAAGGCAATGAGGCATTTGTTAAGATCCCAGCATTCATTCCTTAAAACCTGGCCCTTTAATTCTTCTTTCAGTCAAGTTTATAGGGAACCACTAGAGCTAAAGCATAGGAATGTGTACTAAAATGTTAATAATTCATGGTAAAGTTCTGTGAGAGTACAATCTGTAAAGCAGGCGTCTTGGGGGAACGTGTTATATTTTCTTCAGGCTTCAAAATAATTGCTTCTGCAACCAAAGGAAATTACATGGAGAAACTTTTTTCTCTGCTTTGCACTGAAATCAAAGTCTTAGTCACCTGAAAGCCCCAACAGGTGCAATTCTACAGGAGTATCCTCAGATATGCTAAGGATCAGGCAGGTTCCAAAACCTTAGTGTCTGGTTTGAGAGAGTACAGAAAGTGTTTGTACGTTCATATCTCATTCTTTCTGGCAAGGATCAAATGAGTCTTGTTGAATTTGATCTATTTAAAAGTATTCTCTATCTAGGGTTCATTTCTGATTTAATTTCAGTAGGATTTAGTGAATTCATTATGCAAACTGACTTCAGGCAGTGGATTTGTTGCAATTTGCTCACTTACTCCACTCTGTTTATACATATGTGTGTTTGTGACATGCAGTTTATGATAAATCTCCTCTCTCTGACTGGGAAGGAGGGAAAAGAAAGAGTTACCAAAAGAAAACAAAAAAAAAAAAAAAGAAAAGAAAAAAAAAGAAAAGAAACCAGCACACTCCTGGGCTAAAATTTTAGATAGATAATCATTCACTATGATGGAATTTGCATGATTTGTGTCTATTTTCCTGACTGAGGGACCAGTTAATCTGAAAAGTATAGTACAATAGGCATTTGCATACCATAATCTGGGTGGTGTGAGCAGACCTATGGTTTGCTTGGCTCCAAAGGTGTGTCTTATGAAGGACCTGGTATTTTTATTGTTAATGGGTCAATAAATTGATCTGGCAAGACCCAACCTTGTCCTGTGATTTCCTGAAGTAGCAGAATTATGTCTTTCTGCCAAGAAATAGCACTATATTTTAGGTGGTGCTAGGGGAAAACAAGCTGGCTGCTATAGTATCTGAATTGTTTTCCCTCTGTAAACCAGTGTGTTCCCTATGCCCTTTCAACACACTCCCATTGTCTTGTCAACCATTGCTTGTTTCACTGCTTCCTTTCCCACACTACAAGGGAGATCCATCCCAAGGATGTAGAAATAATAATGGTTGTCAGCTTTATAAATCCTTATGCATTTGGTTTTTCTTAGGGTGGGCACTTCTTCCTTCTTCTGGAAGGAAGAACGATAGGAGGAAACTCTTGGAGAACCACTGATGAGGGTTTGGCATTCTTCTATTCCCTCTTACTTTCCCTGGCTGCTCCAGCCCTCAGAAAACTCCTAAATGTGCCGAATAGCATTAGAGGGGAGCTGACAAGAAATGGAGCAGTCAGACTCAGGACAGTGTTTACCAGCCTGTGTGGATTGCTAACTATCTATAGGACATGGTCATTCATAAGTTCCTTAAAGCACTTTTTTCCTTTCTTTCTCCCCAAGTGCTTAGCTATTTTCAGCTCCACCTATTTTAATGGATGTAGCTTTTCCTCCTGCCTTTGGGAGTCTGATCCACACATTGATTTATTTTGAGCTTATTGCTAATTACTATTTTTGTAAGTATAGCGTTTCATTATTCATTAAAGCTAGGGAGACATTTTAGTAATTTCTCTGTAGAACAAATGTAAATTCAGTAATCAAGTAAGATATCTGGTTAGGGCTTAAGAGGGCTAGGAGGAGTGATCTGACAGAGAAGGCTGGTATGACCAGTGAGAGCTATTGATGTATGAAGGGGTGTTACTAAGAAAGCAGAAACAAACTAATGTCAGCATGGACAAGATGCGGGGGACTGGCCGAAACTCTGGGAGGAATTCTTTAGCTCACCAAGGGAATAAACTGCCACAGAAAACCAGAGAGTCATTTTTGGGGCAAATGTCCAAAGACTGGTAAAAACCACTCCTGCAGAGTGGATGAGCAGAATCGGCCCTGCTGCGCTGCACAGGGAGGGTCTAGGGGACCCTGGAGACTTTCAGTTATTTCCTCTGTAGTGTGTGACAAAGCTGCTCAGTGGGAACTGGCCCTTGCTAAGAGAAGAGGAAACACTGCCCATTTTCTGGTGTTATATCATCTGTGCAAGCTTCCCAGTGCTTTCTGTCTGGCTTTGCATGGGTTCCTGAGGGAAGAGGGTTCCTATTCCAGAAACCCATAAGTCCTTCTCAGGAAGAAAACCCTATTTCCGTATCAAACCTGCATCAGAGTAGAAAGAAATGGAAGCAGCTCTGTGCACTCTGCCTGCCCTGCCATCCTAGGAGTCCTTAGCAGGGTCCCTTTTCCCTCAGATTCTCTGCCAGGGGCCCACTGAGTAAAGCCCCTCGCAGGGTGGGCTCCAGGGGTGTCTGGATGTAGAGTACAGTTCTGCTACAGATGCACCAGATGCAGAGTCACCTAAACTGTGTGCCTGGGGAAGAGACATTACAATATGCAGTGCTTTGAGGCTACTGACATCCTTCCTGATAGAAGAATGGAAAAAACCTAGAAGACCTGATGACCAAGATATTAAATACTTACTGAAGTCCTTTTTTAATAACAACTTTAAAGTGGGAAGCCCGGGGAGTGAAAAAAATTGAAATAAATAACAGTTGTCCTGCAGCAGGAAGATTAGGAGAAGATCTGGATGGCTGTTTGAATGTGGCTGTGATACACCAGCCCTTGTAAGTGGTGGATCCAAAGACTTGTGGCTTTTTCCCTGGTACATCTATTCAGCGTGTTCCCTTTGGCTGGGGGTCTTTATAGCACTAAAATAGCAGGGTCCACAAAGGGTTTTTCGCAGCAGGCACTGCAGGCTTGCCTCCCCCTCCCCCCTTTTCAATTGGGTTGAATACAGTAAAGGAGCAAAGTAGGAAACAAAATGGCTCAAAGCCACATGTGCATTTCCCATAGCTCAGTGCCAGGGTCTAGAAAAAGTGACTAAGCCTTGGGGCTACTGAATCTCGTGTTCAGGATCTTCCCAGTCAAAACCATGCCTGTACTCTGGTGACAACCTTACCTGAAGAGGGGAGAGGGGTGCCACTCAGGAGTGACAGCTGCAATCACAGGCCTGATTCATCAGTTTTACAGACCTTTGGAAGCACTGGAGTTACACAAACTGGGCAGTCAAGCCCAGATTCTTGGGCGAAAGAAGCTGTGTCATACACATCCCCTCTGGAGACCTTTTCAGGTTCTGGCAGACACTTAAGTCCCCTTTTAGGATGTTCTCATCCTGCACTGACAGGAGGAAGTAGATAAGAGAATGGCTTAAATATTGCACAATGCTTTACTGAGTTACACACCGTGCAACTGAGGTTCTTGCAGCACTACAAATACTAATTTAATTATGTTCAGAGTCCTTCTGGAACTTAGCAATGTCTCCATTTGTAAGCTGTTTGGAGCAGCAAACCACAGAGGTCTTGTAAAAATTATCCCTGGTAAAATGTCATTGGAATCAGTGAAATGAAAACTCCACTTTCATCATCTGATATTGCTTTTGGCACTGGACTTCAAATAAGATTTCCATACAAACCGTTTGTTAATAAGTTGTACAAACTTTTGGATAGAAGGAATAGAAAAAGATGGTCTGTGTCTTCTCACTCTTTTCTGTAAGTCAGCAGTGTGTAAGAGCTCATAGAGGGACCAGTGACTTGTCTCTTGTGTTTGATATCTCAAGAGTAGGTCTAACTCTTCCTGTTCTCACCGGTGCTGGTGCCTAAGCAGGGAGGAGATAAGGATCTCTCTCCTTCTTTTTCTGCTTGTGCTTTAAACATGTATGAGAAATGAGAAGAAAATGTAGGCCAAGAATAATTTCACACAGGGTTTTCTATAAGGTCCCTGGCATCCAAAACATGGAGTTGCTGTGAAGAATTCAGATTCATAAGAGGGGTTCATGTCTGACCCACTGCTTGTGGTGAATTCATGCACAGGCTGTCATGACAGTCCTATCAGACACCTTGTAGAAGATCTGTGGGGCAAATGTCAACGCCAATGGTACCACTGAAGTAAAGGTGGGTGGAGACAATGGCCAGGGCAAGCCAGAGGATGCATGAGGGCAATCTCTGGGCCAGTCAAGCCCCAATGGGCATGAAGATCCACAGCACAAATCAATAAACTGAGCATCCATGAAGATCAGATCCAGCACTCAGCACCCTCATTCTCTGCTTTCCAGCAGCTAGGCTGACACCCAGTCCTAGTGAAGTTGAGGCTGGTGTTAACAGGGTCAGGAAATCCCATGGAGGAAGAAGCAGCACCAGCAGGGCTAATCCTGGCTGGTAAGGAGAGGCCATGCCAGTGAGACCTGTTGAATCAACCAGAAGCTGAGAAAAAGCCACCTGCCCCAGTGAGAAGATAGAGTCTATACCAATAGGTAGAAGCCTTTGCAATGGATTGCTGCTCTTTGGGAATACAGTATCACGGTGCACAGAGAGTTCAGCTCTGCAGCGGGGTTCTGGGATTGGCCTATTTGGAACAAAAGCTGAAGTGGCTATGAGAGAGGATGTCTTAGGCAGAGCTGTTTTGAAGCCAGTTTATCAAATTGCATAGACCTGCAACTCTGATTTTTTTGGGTTTTGCTGAGAGCATCTCTGAGGACTTGAAACATTGTATGGTGCTCCTCAGGGAACGGGGAAGCTGTTGGCTAAAGGTGATGCTTGGGGCTAGGCTCTCTTCCAAGACTTGAAAAACAAAAGGCAAAGGTCTGACTGGGAGGTTAATGGAACAGTAAGAAAGGCAGTACTTACTTTACTGGCCTTGCCAGATCCCCATCAAGAATCCCGGTTGCTGCCTTCTTCAGCTCACCCTGTAATTTCAGCTGGGATATACACCTTTGTCCCTCCAGAGACTGAATTGCTGTGTATGTCTGAAGGCACAGGTGGCAGCCACAGGGTTTCACCCCAGCCATAGGTGCAGTTCAGGAGAAGGAACCCCTTTTCTTTGTGCAGGTGCTAGGTATAAAGCAGTGGTGGTGTCACAAAGGGCCAGCCCTGCCTGACTAACCAAGTGGTTTTCTCTGATGGAGTGACTACACCAGTGAACAGGGGAAGGGCTACAGATGTCACCACCTGGACTTCTGCAAGGTCTTTAACATGATTCCCAATGACATCCTTCTCTCTAAACTGGGGAGAGAGATTTGATGGGAGGATTCTTTGGTGGGGGAGGAATTGGTTGGACAGTTGCCTCTAGAGGGTAGTGGTCAACAACTTGGAGTCCCTGTAGGCACTGATGACAAGTGGTGACCTTTAGGGGTCCATATGGGGACCAGTGCTATTTAATGTCTTCCTCAGTGACACAGACAGTGCACCATCAGCACGTTTGCAGATTGACAGGCCTGAAGGATGGGATGCCCTATGTTCCCATGGAGGGAATGGGGTGGGAGCAGGACATAAGCTTCTGCTTCCTGTGGAAGTCATTCTGCAGACCCTGTGTAAGCCTGGGCTCTGGGGAATCTCAGCAGCTGTCTGCCCAAGATCTCAGGGGAGCAAGTCTGAGCAGTAAATTAGCCTCTGTGCCCTGGGTGCAGCTAGATCAGAAGCAAATATGTCCAGCTCTCATGGGGGCAGGCACTCTGAGCCACCAGAGGCTAATAACAATTCCCTGAAAAATTGTGTGGAGTCCAAAACTAAGCAAGCAAGGGAAAAAAAAGAAAGTGAGAGAGAAAAGATAGGAAGGGAGAGACATTGATAATTCTGTGTTTCATTACCTGCTCATGGTCAGCAGACCATGGATTCAGAGTCTGAAGGTGCAGCAACCATCCTTGCCCAAACTGCCCCAAACACAACCAAGAAAACCACATAGTTTGAGCTTAAAAAGAGAAAATTTCTCTTTAGTCCAGTGACATGCAAGCTTGTATTTCTATCTAAGCACATCTGCATCAAAAATCAGCTATTCTTTGAATGGACTTTTCTAATCAAAGCATAGTTCAAGGGAAATTTTTCACCTGGTCCTTTTGCTGAATTTCTTCAATGTGGGCTGTTTTGAGAGTAGATTTACACAGTCAGCTTGGATACCTTCCTGCTTCCTTTCTAGGCTTTGATCCCTTGAGCTGAGCGCCTGCTGACTGGTTCCTTCTGGAGTGACACAAGTGTTTCTCTCCAAAAAGGAGACTAGACACAACTGACAGTACAGTACGCACCAGGATCAAACCTCAAGCAAGAGCACAGATGTTGATTGTGCCAAACACTCACGACCTTCGACACAGTCCCCACAGAGCTTGTGCCGTGGAGTGCCCTCATACACTTAGGCCACACCCCAGGGTATACACACACCCTTGGCATGAACTATAAAAGCACCACCTTAGCAAGTTCCAACCCAGTCCTGTCTCTGGGACTCTGGGTGCTTTAAATTGAAAGATGAGTGAGTGCAGCCTGTGCCCCACAACCACCAAAGTGCTGCACAGAGACCAGACCAGACCCAAGGCAAGTGTTTTTCCCTGTGAGCTTCTCTGCTCCAGAGATCATGAACATCATCCCGAATATCATCCACTTTGCATCCCCTTCAGGGGCAAGGCTCTTCTGTCTTTCACCCAGCCTGCAAAGGCAACGTAAGCAGTACTGAGTGCCTTTTCCAATCTAACTTCTGGAGCTGTTGGAGCTTCAGGGTGGTAGAGGACACCATGGTTGACCACCAGCTTAAGAAAAACAGGGTGACAAACTGAAGGGAAGTCACAAAACAGGTGAGGAGAGTATGGGTTTATTGAGAAGGCTCACTAGAAATATCTAAATAGGTCTAGCTTAGATTATCTTCTACCTCTCTTTTCAGTCACTGTACATGAGTGAATAACATCCATCCATCTGCCTGTCATTATCTTATTTTAATCTAGGCACCATAAAATAGAGGGGAAGTTTCCTATATATGAGAGGATCTCGTAGAGGAAAGGGTGGAAACTCCATTGTCAGAGGATTTGAAACTGGAGAGCTGAAACCCTGCTAGTTATACCCTGGGGAACAATCCTGCTTATGCCTTCAGAGGGAAGAATTAACCTTTTCTTTCTCAGGGGCGTTTTACCCACCATCACCGTAGTCATCCTGGGAAAATAAAGGAACTCTGCTTGTTTGCTCGCCTCGAAGACAGGTTGTGCTGACAGGTGCCATCCTCTAGCCAGGTGTCTTCACACCATTTAACTGGGTTAAAAAAAGCTGTTCTGTGTGCTAAATTGCTTCCTCACTTCACAAGGCGTGAAAGCCTTTTCTCCCTTTCACGTGTCCATGCTTCACTCCTTCTGGGGAGACAGCTGGTCTTTTTTTTTTAATACATTCTGCTCCTTAAATGCCGTCTCTGAGACAAATCAGGTCATGTGGAGGAACCAGGCCCATGAAAAACACTGAGGTGACTCAATCCTGGGAAATCACTGGGAGTTGGATGCCTAAATTTCTCTGAGTCTAGGCCCAAGTGACCTTGAGTAACATCGGCATGAACATACATTGCATTCTAGTCGAGAACAGAGCATGGGCTGAGACGCATCTTAACCCCACAAATAGCACAGGTGTTTGGGAGATTCAGCACTAGTTCACCTAAATAGCTGAAGGTAAAGTTTCCACACATGCTTTAGCACAGGTGTCATGAGAAAGGAATGACTTTGGGCCCTTAGTTCTTTGCACGGAGAACACAGTTGTTTGTTGTGTTTTTTGGTTTTTTTTTTTTCTAATAATAATCAGGTATCATATTTCCCTTGGGTGAAATGGGTGAAGTGGGTTATTGATGTGTCAATGGTCCTATGGATCTCCAGGCTCTGGCCGGTATTGATGCCTTGTCTGGTGAAAGGTGTGTGAGTCCTAAATCTGGGCTCCCAACACACAGTTTTCAGAATACTGGGAGAGCCCCATCAAAGGGCTCTGGGATTTGATGTCATGTTTAAGAGGAGCTCCTAACTAGGGACAGAAAGGAGCAGGGTACCAGGGTGGTGGCTGAGCATAGAGCATGGCTATAGCATACAGCAGCCTGATCTAGGATGAACATTAAGGTGGTTGATACATGCCATATATTGGAGGGCAGAGAAACATCAGGAAAAGGAGAGCTAGAGAGAGAAGCAGAGGAAGCTGTGTAATATTCAAACACCTTTCAGTGAAACAAAGTAAGTTCTTTCTTGGTCTCTCCATCCCAGCATTCGAAATACAAAACTATGTGATTATTTTTCCAAGGAAAGGCAATGAGGTACACCATGGGAGACGAGTGGACTAACAGCACGCAAGGACCAAAGCACTCAATCCTCTCCTTTCTTTGCCTATATGTGGCTGCAAACACGTGGAACATCTAGAAAACACCTAGTTTCTCCATTTCTCCTTTCCTGAAATACCAGCACAGGAGACATTTAAAAGGGTCTAGAGGTTATAGTAATACTTCCTTAATTCTTTGCTATAATTTGACCCCCTCTGTAAACTGTGAGTTTGAAGGTGGAAGTTGCAAAAGTGGCCAGAGATTAGAAATCTTCTTGTCATGGCTCCAGGAAACTTCTGCATCCCTGGTACCTAAGAGCTAACCTCTGCCCTATCTGTGTCTTAAACATTAATTTCTTATCTCCTACTCTCAGCTACGTGATAGCAAGGAAATCTCACTTACAGGAACAGTCTGCCTGGGAAGGGATGTCCTAGAAACCTGGAGGTGTGGCAGACAAGCAGATGGGGATGGTGAGAGGATCATCCCTCTTGGACTGGAAAGATGCTGTGGGCTGTGTAGACAGAGACATAAAAGCGTGTTTCATAAAGGCAAAGCTTTACACACTGGCTTCATTGGGTATGTGAGGATGGTCTGAATAAAAAAATGGACATGTTTGACTCTGTCCTTTTATATATCCATTTAGCTCTGCATCCACCTGCCTCAGTTATGTCCTGCCATTACAGGATCCATGATTTGTTTAACACTAAATGAAACAGAGGACATTTGCTCTGTGTAAAAATGGCAATACCTTGCATGTACCCTAACAGTATCATGAATATGTCAGTATTAGGTATTAGTATGAGTTTGCTTTACACATAAATGTGTAAATGAAGGGGAGGGGGTGGTGGAATACTAATATCTGAAACCGATCCCTACCTGACCTGATTCCTGGCTGGGAACTCTAGATTCCATGCAAACATTACTAATAATAGCCACTTTATTCTAGCCACAATACTACAGCCAAGATGTCATGAAAGCTTGGGAGATAGATAAGACAGACAGATTTCTTGTTTTCCACTGAGATGGTTTTGAATGCATCCTGGCAGGGCTGACTCACCCTTTTAGCTTTCCAAGGAAGACAAATTTCTTTCCAGGAGCTTCTGCTGTATACAGGTTATTTTTGAGCGCTTCCGTAATTAAGGTTTATCTGCTGTGCACATAATCCACAGATGAAAAGCCCTTGGGGCTTTTTTTTGTGTGAACAGAAGTTTCCCCCCGAACAACCTGTTTCTCATCCAACCCATTGTTACACAACATGACACGCATACTTTATGGATACCGTGTCCTGCTCCAGAAGTAGCTGCAGGCCAGTAGCCTGGAAAAAAAAGTAATTTCAAATGCCTGGGATGCTTTCCTGGGGAAGGACTGAATAGAAACAGGATTCCTGAGGGCCGCAGTTGGCAAAGACAAACTATTAGTACATTTCTTTCATCCACAGTCTTGAACTCCACCTCTGCCCCGGTCTCATGTTTCTTATCTTTTGTATCTGAAATTATGCTGAAAGCACCCTCCTGGAAATACATTTTGCAGTTGCACAACTTGGGATCTGGCAAGGACTCAAACAGATGCCATCCCAACTGGGAGAAGAGGACAATGATGTCACCGGAATAGCAAAAGAGCCTTTTAGCTCTGCCATGCCGTAGGTGCAGGGGAGAGGTTTTGGTCTGACCTCCCTGGAGAGAAGTGCTCTCCTGTCCCCTGCCAGGTCGGGGGCTGACTGGCAGTCACAGCTCTCTGTGAGTGCTTCTGTCAAAATAGCACAAGAGCCGACCCTGTGGCTCACTGTGCCCTGGGCTCTGGCTAGCAGGGGAAGGAGATAAACCTTTACAGGGTTGCATAGCCCAGGTAACAGGGCAGCTCCTCCGGAGTCAGAGAGTCGGGCATGCAGCAGTCCATGACCCTTAACAGCTGTCTTATTGGTGTAGGAGGTGTGTGGGTTGTGAGAGCAACAAGGCCAGTGGCAAGAGACATCTCCCTTGAGTCAATGGTTTTCATCTTTGTCCAGGGATTAACAATTCTGTCACATTCACTAATGGTTTTGCAGGAATCAGGCATGGGGACTGGACCCTGAGGGCCTTGTAGTTATTTCTAAATTGTCCTTCCAGTCTCCCAGTCTGGCTGCTGTTGGAGACTACCCTCAGTCCTTGGGGAGAAGGAGTGAAAGCTACAGCATCTAAGTGTTATACAGTGCTCTAAAGGAGTAGCAGTCTATCTTCACGTTGCTGTGGCTACAGTGTAATGCTGGCATACACAAGAGCTCCTTAAACCAGCTAGTTCAGGTATTAGCAGTTAGGTTGCCACAGCAACACAGGACTTACTGCGAGCTGCAAAACTTGTCTGAGGAACAGGATGGATGAGCCCGTGTGGAGCTCTGCACTACCCTGGCTAGTTAAACGTACTTCCAATTTGTTTCCACCTCCTTGTGCTGAAGTAGGCTGAAAAGCTTACCCCAGATGCTGAATAACAGTATTGAGTTAGCTATGCAAGACACACATGAGTGGTTGCAGCCTGCTGGTGCCTGCATCGTCTTTACACATAACCATCACCTGCTCTCTGACAAGCTGAGACAAACATGAAAGCCCACTTTCCATACTGTGTCATTTAATGCACCTGGGGAAGTGTAGACATAATGCTCAGCTGTGCCCCTGTGATTGCTGCAACAACCATTTTGTCCCTGGGCATGGTCAGGAGCACAAAAAATCCTTGTGCAGAATTCTGTGTATTAATCGCATTTACATATTCATTCACAGCCCTTCTCACCCCCTGCAGAAGCACCCTGGCACCCGGCGTTCCTCCCACCTCACTTCCTGCTGTATACGGACCCATCCACATCCCTGCACAGTTGTGTGGGGTGGCTCTTTTCCTTCACGATTTGGGGCTGCTCACTCCTTGGCCACCGTACCCACTTAAGGAATGATGGGCACCAGTGCTAGGGTGAGGGATCACTGGGGACCCAGTGGGACATTGTGGGTACCACCCATGGCATGGCAGTGGACACCCGCCTGGTTCCCTGGCCAAGCATCACTTCCACAGGTGTGCTTGACCCTGTCTTGTGCTGTGGAAATGATTACTTCCAGTCCGGTTCCCAGGGAGTGAGGCTACTGTGGCCACTCTTCTTTCCCCCTCTCCACAGCACGATGTTTCCAGTGGCACATCTGCATGTTGCAGTGGCTTCTTCTCCCTTCTTCCTGGCACACTTTTACTGAATGTGTTGTCCCCTCCCTCTGCTCTTCTGGTCGGGAGCCTTCCCCCAGATGGCACATCTCAGCTTCAATGGCCAAAGGAGCGGTTCTCTCTTCCTACCCAGGAGTAAATGCTTCCGTCTTTCCCACTCGGCTTGTTTCCTTTGTTTTGTGACCTGAGCCAGTGATGGAAACCAGGTGCAGACAGCAAAGAGGCCAGTGGCTCTGCTTCCGAGTAGGCCTTTTGAATGCTTCCCAATGGGACTATTAATAGAACAGTGTCCTTTCATCAATATGCAGCTGAGCTGTTACTTGCCCAAGGGCTGCTAAATTATTGGGGTGAAGCGTGATCTGTCCTGTAGATTCAATGAAGGTTTATAAGCTGAGCATTATCTCCCTGCAGCAGACCAGCATGAGGCACAGGCTCTGTTTTGGTCCCATTTAAGACTTTAATGCACAATTTAAGTCTAAAAAACACGGGGAATGCCTGCTCTTTGTTGTAAGGCTGAATTCCCCCCAATAGTCAGAGAAATAATAATAGTCTGCTGAAATTGGAAAGAGTGATATTAATCTGCCTATTAATCCTTCAGTGAAACCATGAGTGGAGAGCAAAGGCAAAGCGCTTGGAGCGCTTGCAGGCAGGGCGTTTGTGAGGAGTACATCCCGTGAATATCTGTGTGCGTCTGACAGCACGGAACTGCGGTGGGGCGGGCAGCAATCCTACTCTCTGTTGGCAATCCCGAGCCAAAAGGCCGTAAAAGACAAAGCACTTGGTGTCATTAGAGTCACACACCTGTGAAACAAGGTGTCATTAAAAAGAAACACCGACTCGAAGGCAGAGGTGGATTTGGAAGGACTGTGAAAATCCCCCTCGGGAGAGTGTTTCGAAAATGAGTAGGGGAAAAAATTGGTGTATTTCAAAATGAATGGGAAAATAAATCATGGGAATAGAGACAACCCAGCTGGTGCAAGCCTTTCCACACAGCCAAGATGCTCTCAGCATTGCTGACAGAGATGATGAGGTGCTTTTAAGCTCCTTTTACAAACCTCTGGCTGGAGGTTTGGCTGGAGACCTCTGTCTGTCCAGCCTTAGGATGAAATTAGGGCCACCTGGCTCCAAACCCACACCTAATGGAAAGGCTGTTTTGAACCTTGTCACTGGCTAGCAGGAGGGGAAGGCGGGGCATTCTCAATAAAATTAAAGCATCTGCTACATCTGAAGAAATCTTCACTTATCTCCCTCTTTTCTCCTCTGCCCTCCTCCCTTGTTCTTCTTCAAAGGTTGAAAAAAATGAGGACGGAGACCAAAAGATCGAGCAAGATGGCATCAAACCAGAAGATAAAGCTCATAAGGCAGCCACCAAAATCCAGGCCAGCTTCCGCGGACACATAACAAGGAAAAAGCTCAAGGGGGAGAAGAAGGGAGATGCCCCAGCATCTGAGACTGATGCCGCCGACAAGAAGGAGGAAGGCCCTGCCGGCGGAGCGGCCGAGAACAAAGAAAGCGAGGCTCCTGCTGCCACAGAAGCAGCCGCCGCTGACAGTGCCCAGCAGGAGGAGGGCAGCAAAGACAGCAGCGCGCCAGCGGAGGAGAAAAAAGGAGATGGAGCCGCTGACACAGGCTCAGAGCAGCCAGCCCCACAGGCTGCCACTCCCGCTGCCTCCTCAGAGGAAAAGCCCGCTGCTGCCGCTGCCCCCGAAAGGGAAAGTGCCACTAAAGCTTCCACTGATAACTCGCCGTCCTTGAAGGCTGACGAAGCCCAAGACAAAGAGGAGCCTAAACAAGCCGACGTGCCTGCTGCTGACACCACTGCCACCACCACCCCTGCCGCAGAGGATGCTACTGCCAAGGCAACAGCGCAACCCCAAATGGAGACAGTGGAGAGCAGCCAAACCGAAGAGAAGACAGGTGAGTGAATGCCTCACTAGGGAACAGGCCTCTCCAGAAATGGATACCTCCCTTGGGCTCCTGGGAGCAAGAGATGGTGGGGGGATTGGATCAAGAGTTAACAAGGGAATTCCCTTGCTAGTTTTTAGGGGCGGGGGAGATTAATTTCTTGCTTAACACCCTCTTTCCTGCTTCCAATCAGCTTTTGGAAATACTGCAGCTCCTGCTGAGGTTCCTGTACCTCTAGATGGAGGTGCCATCAGCCCTTTCTTCCATGGTGGCAGGAGAGTGTCTGCCAGCTGGGAGGCTTGGAGGGAGAGCTTCCCAAGCTCTGCATGTGCTAAAGATAGTGATGAACCTTCTCAGTCACACTAGCACAGACAGCTCCAGTGGGGCAACTTGAGCAGCTCCCTGGAGGCTTTAGCTGAAAACCTCACAAGACAAAAGCTCTCTCGTGCTGCAGGAGACCTTGCTGGTGGGATGGTCATAGAGTCAAAAGAGTCTTTCTTCCATCTGCTTGTGTATGGATGAGGTTCTTAGTACAACCACATCCTAGTCAGGAACATCTTATTATCAGCAGTGCTTATAGTTTCATCCACACCTATACTTGTAGGGTCTCTGCTTGGAGTACTCCATGACGGCCAAGCTTGCATGAAGCTTTTTAGATGTGTCAACTGATTCAGATGTAGATTGTAAGAGAATCAGGTAGGGAAAGGAAAGATTAAGGGCCCTGACAGCTCAGTGAGTGAGGACAGAAGAGAGGGTTGAATACCAAAAGTCACTCTAGGAGGTGTTTTCAATTCCTCACTGTTGACTGAGTGCAAGTCTGCTTAACCAGTTCCCCTGGGAAGGGGTGAAGAGTCTTGAGAGACAAAAGTGGACATTTTTTGACAAATATATAATGTTTACAAACTATAAAGAAGAGCTGATTTTAAATTGTGGTACTGAACTGAGTAGAAAATGCATCAAAGACCTGAGGATATTTTTCTCTCTTGTTCTTTACCTTTCTTGTTTTATCAAAGAAATAGAACATAAACAAAAAAAAAAAAGGTAACATTGGAGGTAGGCTCCAGACGAAATTCGATTAAGAGGCAGTACGAAGCAAAACTGGCCTTCACATTCATGAAATACTCAGTTGTAGAGGGCATTCTGCATTCATTAGCTGGTTGGGGAAAAATGTTGCATTTCACCTTGATGTTCATGAACAGCCTGATGTAAATGTTAGAGAGCCTCAGCACCCAGTCTTGTACTTACTGATGTTTCTCCATCATTTCATTTGGTCCACTCCTACTCCTCCACGAATTGCAACTCCCACTCTCCAATTAGGCTTCCAAGCTTCATAGCTAACCCAGGCCTTCAGGCAACTCTATTCCTGCTCAACCAAATGGGCAGATAGGAAAGAACAGATATCCAAAAGGACAGATTAAATACTGGGAGAGAAACTCAGGCAGGACATTTGTGATTTAAGGTACGGGCAAGGGGAGCAGCTTTCAAGAGCGTGAGTCTAAACTGATTGTACACAGCTAGCAAGGGTTGCTGGTTTTATTTCTGCTTATTTAGAAGTTTCTAGAAATAAGCCTTGAAATTGTATTGTCCATATTTGCTTTTTGTTGTCCAGGTCTCCAGCCATTTGTTCTTACTTTATATGATGAGTTAAGCAGCAAAATAAATGTCATGTGATTCGTGAGATATAATTTGCTGTGTTGCATGCTGCAGTTGTGTTGGTTTTATACTTGGGCAAAGGTATAAGCATCAATGGGAAGAACAGGACAGGGTGAATCGGTGTTTTGGGGTTCTCTGTACATAACGAATGCTATTCCCTATTATTTAAGACTTGGGATGCCTTATTCCTAAAAGCAAGAATGATTCTGCTTTGAATTGACATTCCGTTTTTATTCAGATTAATCTGCTGTAATGGATAGAGGTAGGGAATTCGTAGTAGCAAGCTATTTGATTTTAATTTTCATTTCATTTTACCTGGTTTGAGTTGTCACTCATGAAAGAATGGTTTATTTCTATGCAATATTCCAAATCATTTTCAGATATCTTCCCCGTGCTCTTGTTGGTTTTAACATCATTTGAAGTGGCCAACCATTCACGGCCACATCATTTGAAGTGGCCATTTAAAATGCACGATTGAATATGCATTTGTGCATGATACTATTACTTATGTAAATATCTAGCCAACAGAGGAAGCTGGAAAATCTACAATCAAACGTATATTTAAAAATGAGTTTTCAGTGATCGGGTGTTCGAGACCAGTATGTGCATCCATTTATACTTATTCAGTATGCATGCAGCAACACTCAAGCTTAGCAATGTTTGCAGAAAGCAAACATGGAAGGTGTGTGGCCAGAGTCAAGCTGATAGCCTCTTTAAAATGTTAATGAATATAGATTTTTCTTGAATTCCTATTCCTAGTATGATATCAGCCTTCCAGTCACAAACTTGAACAGCTGGCTAAGTGCCCCCGGAGTCATCCAAGAAAGAAATGCAAAAAAGATTAAATAGGTCTCCTTGTCCATCTCTCTGAGGATTCCGGGCTGTGCTCTGCAATACACCCTATAGCACAATGTCCACAATAATAGGAAGCTGCTTCCTTCTTAAAGAATATTCCTCTGAAGAGCATCATCACAGTACAAAAGTACCCACAGACAGGAAATATTTCCTGACAGAAAGCCTGCGTTTTCTTTTTACCATCTTCATCCTATTACTCTCTCTTATATCTTTAAACCTCTCTGTCTCTCTTGGTACTTACTCTTTCCGTAGACTTAAGCACATTTGCCAGGTTTCAACCTTTCTGCCAGTCAACCCCCAGCAAACACAGCCCTGGTGGTTGCTGGCATGGCTGCGATGGTCATTCATGAAAGAGGGGACATCTGCCACTTCAGTGCTTCTCCAGCCCAGGGACAGATCCTCTTTCAGCTTCATCAGTCCCCTTGGCCTTCAAAGGTCACCTCTTATCGTTTCTGTGATTGAAGACTGGCACAGTAGTGTGCAGTGTCAGGCTGCCAAAAATAAATCAAATTGGCTCCTGGCCAGTGTCATCGGTTGGCTGGTTGCCATGGCATGCTTGGCTGCTACTACCCTGAGGCGTGCCGACCGTGCTACTTTGGGGTGGTGATGTTCATCTGCCTTGAATTTTACTACAATGGCTGTATCGTGCTCTCTGTGCATACCTTCCCTGGTGCAAGCACAAGCAAAAGGCAAGGGCATTTAATTTATACCCAGGAGAGATTTTTGCCTTTACCTATGGGCAGGCCAGAAAAAGACTGTGGAGAAGGAAGTGGGGAAAGGAATAACTAACCAGATAAAGACAAATGCTCAGATTTTAATGCTTAATATTTCTGGAGTGGGGGAGAGACAGGGTGGTTCTTTGTACCAGTCAACAGTTCCCCTGACAGCCCTCAGCTCTCCTTGTTACCCAGTTCCACATGCTCTATCTGTCTGTTGTAATGGCCTAGGAAACGGCTTCAGACAACTGTCCCGTATCCAACAGTAGTTGGCCTGGGACCCCAGGCATTCCCAGTTGTACAGTAACGCAGTTCCTAAGCAATTCTCTGGGTAGATGGAAAAAAGAGATGGCTTCCAACCTGGATAAGGCATGAAATGAGCCAGTGGGCTTTGTTCAGTGGCAATGAGGGATTGATGTAAAAAGAACAATCTCTCAAACCTCTTCATGTCTTTTGGTGGTGACAAGAATGCCAAGAAATTGTCTTCTCATCTGAGCATCCTTGTCAAGATTTAAGTTTATGGGTTTTCTTCTTATGATCCAGCTTTTGCCTCTTTGGTGTTGGTATTATGCTTAGAGAGGCTCCCTTTGATGCCAACCTACTCAACAGGACAAAATTCAAAAGTGATAGGGGGGAATTTATACTTTACATATGGATGAGGAAGCAAGACTCATTCTAATCTTGGCTGCGTTGGCTTGAATCCAGAGAGTCTCCATGAAAGTTACTGGAAAGAGTCTGTTAGTGCAGCTTTGAAATGAGATCAGCACCCAGCACAGCAGACTATGGAAGAAGATGGGCTGCGATGTCCTCCCAGGGACGAGAGGAGGTGAATGTCACACAATGTTAGATTCGATTTGTACTTTCACAAGTTTCCAAGTCTCACCTCCAAATTTGGTTGGCTCTCACATCAAAGCACTCTCAGATTGTCAGATAGGAATACAAAGCCCAGAAATGCGAAAGAGTAAATTGTGCTTAAGGAAACAAATGGATCTTCTTTTGTTGGGTAATGAAGAATGTTTTTTCCTGCTTGATGAAATAGCTTTACAATGGAGCAGCTTCACAGCTGAAATGAAACATCGGCCAGGTGACAAGTGCTTTGCATGTAAGTGGGCCAGCAGTTCCCCCAGGGCCCTGTATCCTGCAAGCAAGGAGCACTGGGAGGCACCATCTTCTCTTCACTTCCTCAGAGGGAGCAAGTCCCTGAGGATCCTTTTTCATGGCTTACAATTGAATCAGTTCTTTGTTTTCAGTTCAATCCCCATATTGATGGAAGGACAATACTTGCTGCACTTTGGGAGCACTGGCTGTATAAAGATTTGGAAAGAGACACTGTCTATTGTCTTGTACCAGCCAGAATGTGCAGCCTGCACTATGCAAGAGGACTGCAGCTGTGTGACTTGGAATTTCAGTCTCGGCCCAGGAGTAGCTGGCACGAGGCAGAACAACCTCACTGCCATTCCTGTTTCGAGGGAGCTTATCTCTGCTGCTACACCTGGCAGCCAAGGAAAGCAATGCAAATACAGTAGTCTTCCCATGACTGCCCCAGAGGGAACAGCTCTAAGCAAGCATGGCAGCATTTTCTTGTCTCTAGTACTGCTCCAGCAACAAAGTAAGACTATAAATGCAGTTTAGGTTACCTGACACATGCTGAAGTATGAAGTATGTGTCTAGTCCTCAGTTGCTCTGAAATTTTTAATGTTTGCGTTGTGTCTACATGAGTATAAACATCTCCCGAGTATTTCATTGCTGGGTTTGCATTGGTGCAAATAGCCATGTTTGGGCAGGGTGTGAAAAGTGGAATGTCACTATTTTCCTACAAACAACCTGGCACGGCTGCAGGATTTCCTCCTCTATTGCAGTGAAATTCTGTCTCTTGCCCCATGTGTGCCCCAGGTCTGCTGTTTCCTAATGAGATGCAGCTTGCCCTGTAGAGGTGGGAACTGCACTAGTGGGCTGGTGGTGAAGCAGTACTTGACCTTTTTTAATAAAATCATTGGTGACATGAAGCGTATTTGCTGATGACAAGGTGTGGGCTGACTCTGGAAAAGGCCTCTTGAGGAGAGCAGGGTAACCACTCCTTCCTGCCTAAGGGGTACCAGTTCTTTTGAGACCTCAGCAAGAAAGGCATGGACACTCCAGGCTGGTTGACTGGCTTATTTTGTGAGGGCTGCAAATTATGGGAAAGGTGACAGCAATCTTTCACCCCTTCTGGTGTTGGCAACTACAGCTGTTGCTCTTCCAAACCACACATAGAGGTGACGTTGTTTAAGGCAGTGCCTGCCAGTGTCACAGTGTGTGCCATGTTGGACAGTGGTTGCTCACGCTAACCCACGGCTCTCTGCAGCCAGGACCAATGGTTGAACTCCACCTAGATTTTGCTCTAAGTCACTCTCATAACAATGTTTTGCACAGTGGCCCACTGCATCTGCATTCAGATCATCTTCAGAAAATGCTCTGTGGGAGGAAGCCTTTCTGTCATAAATGATAAAATTTCTGCTGAGAAAGGGCTCAAATAGCAGACCTGTGGACAGCCTGGACAGACAGACAATGAAATTTAAGTGATGACTGTTTGCTGTAGCTGCCAGAAGTGCTCTGCACCACTGCCAGTGTCATCTCTTTACACTAGGATCAAGTAGACTGGACTTTTCAGATAGATATGAGCTTGCAGAATATCAGCTGGGATTTACAGCTCCAGGGAGCAGAAATTTAAAAGTAGAAATACTGACTCTGTGGTATAGATTACTGCCACAAGCAGAGGAAAAGGATTTGGAAAGTTCACCAGGTCAGAACAGTCAGATTAGTTAGACATTCCTCGAGAACTATTTAATAGGTGCATTAATACTGGATTATCAATGTCAGTGCAGTGATCACTTCCAATCTCTGTGGAAATTGCATGGACTCTGGCAAGGTGAAGTTGTACTCACCTGGATCCATGCAAATAACTAGTAGAGGAACGTAGAAATTGCCAAGCCAGGCTGGAGCTAATATCCATTTATTGTACTTCTTGCAGTGGCTAGCACAAAGCACTGCTATGGGCAGATCTAGGGTAAGCTGCTTCTCTGCTACTGGGACTCATCCCTGTCTTCTACTGTCTAAGATTTGGTTTAATGAGTAAAACATGATGCATGATGCTCTCTTTTGATGCCAATATAACTGCGGTGTTATATGGCATATGTGTGTATATATATGTGTGTGTGTGTGTGTATGCACACAAAATATCTGATTGACTAGGCATCAACAGCTTTCCCAGCTCCAACCATGGCCATAAAGTTCGGTGACAAATTGGCCACCATTGCCTGAAATATCTTTCTGTACTTGTGCTGCATCACAGAAATAGCAGAAGCTTGTGATAGCCCTGCTTCATGCCTTTGATTACAGTATATAGCATCATACAGTATGCATTTATGCACAGAGGGCAGAGTATCACAGCCCTTGCTGTTCATCTCTTTCCTGAAGAAAACACAAGCAGTGCTTTCAACTGCTTTTTATATGAAACTGTTCCCATGCTTTTTAGGACCTCTGTTGCTTTTCTCTGCATTCCCTTTAAATTTGCAAATCAGTTTATGGGATGGAATGACAGATAGTCTTCACATTAGTCCAAAAAAAGGCTGTAATTTTATACACATATTTCCAGAAAGGCATTATTTCTTCTCTTTCATTCCTCATGCCAGTCCTTGTGCACACCAACCTCTTTGCTTTTTGCAGACAGCTACCCAATGAGCACTGATGACTGCAATGACTCTTTTTGTAAAGACACTGCTGAAATATTTTATTTAGCCATATGATGATCTGTGAGACTGGGCAGTGGCCAAGAGAACCAAGGAAAATGTAAGCAGTGACAGAAGGCTTACAAGTCAGGCCACTGGCATCAGCTCTGTGAGATAGTTTCCACCTCCAGTTCTGGACCTCCAATAAACCTGTGAAAGATCACATTACACAAGCTCAATTTGAACAGGTGTCTAGGCACAATAATTCTCAAGATTACATTCATGCTGCAAGCTTGATTTAAAGAAAGGCTTCCTCGTTTCTTAGCTTTCCTCTCTGGACGTCTTTCAGGTAGAAAATAGATGAGATATTAAAAATAATGTGTGTGGGAAACCCAAATGATGGAGAGTGCTGCTATTGAGTGCTTTGCTGTTCTTTGAAGAAGAGTCCGGTCTGGTTTTGCAGGTTACTGGAACTGTGACTTCTTCCCTAGGTCTGAATTCCCTGCCAGAGGCTCCCTTTACATATCCTTTAGCTCTAATGGCCTGTACCATGGAAAGAGCCTTGGTTATATCATCACCAAATGTGAATTTGATCTGTGCAAATGTTTCTTTTTTCTTTCTGTGTCCTTAGCTACATCAGTGTCAGCATGGGACACTGGAACAGAGCGGAAAATCTCAGCTGAAGTCCTGGCAGTCAGGAGTCTACCTTGGACACCTGCCCTTAGCCAGGCTGTAGCGTAGTCAAGAAAAGAACTACGGAAGACTGGACAGGGTCCAGAGATGTAAAGGAAAATGCTGTTCCCCTAATGACCAGAAAAGTGAGACTCAAAGCTTCATGCAAATAAGTCTTAGATAAAGGTCGTAAGGTGCCAATTATCCAGTGTTCAAAGAATGAGAGACTTCCCAGCTGTACCTTGAGGCAATAGCAAATGAGTCCTCTTTTCATTATGAAAGAAAGCAGAAGGTGGAAAACACTATTCAACCTCTCCATCTTCCTCAGCAAAACACAGTAATTGGTAATGCTAGTAATGATAACTGGACATTACCTGTAACCTACAGGGCTTAATGAAGAAGAAAATCTCTCTGACATTTGGAAGAGCATCCAGATCCCAACGCTGAAGTGGGTGCAGTGGTACAGAACCATAGCTGATAATGCATTGCAGGTACAGGGAAAGGGATAGGAGAGTAGGAACTGTGACCATTATGCAGGAGCATTTCCCAGTGCTGCTGACTTTGACAAAACTGTCTTAGCAGCTGTGAAAAATGTTTCAAAGACTTTACTTGATAACCACTTGAAGAGATGGAAGACAGAATAAAGTAAAAGTAATTTAAAGTTAGGGTGGTGGCAAGTACTTTTAAAAACCTCTTTGATGTTCTTAAAAGCTTGGGGCACACATTGATTTGGAAATGACACAAGCCTCTAACAGGGAGGTGTGAATGCAAGGTTGTGTGGACTAAGTCCAAAACTGTCTAGTTTGCAAATGAATATGGGACTCCATTCCGTTACTGGGTGTGGACTTAGAAAAAAGAAAGAGTATGTATTCCAGCTTAGACATCCCGTGTTACCTATCCTGCTTATGTAAGGCTGGGATTTCACCCGTGATTTCAGCCTTAACGTCGCAAGCGATTCAGAGTAACCTGCTGTCATCGGTGCTGAAACAAGGGATATGCCACAGGAGACCAAACCTTGTGACTGGCTCTGCCCCCCCTTCAGAAATATTTGTGAGTTGAAGGAGTCTGTCTTAATCTTAGATCTGCTTACAAGTGGTATCTACATTTCTCCCTCTGGAAGGCACTCAGTGCAGTACTGTAACATTGGTCCTCTGCTTTCCCCTGTTGTCAGAAGGGATGGAAGTCCCCCACATTCAGGAGATCTGATCAGAGGGCTGCTGTGAGCTTATCTTCAGTAAGGCTGCAACAGTTCATAGGAGCAGCAATTCTGTCTGGCCCTTTGTCTGCATTCACAGTCCCTTATTCAACTGGTACACCAGGGATCCAGGTGGGGAAAGGAGGTAACTTCTTTACTGCCAAACAGTGAGGAGGCATGAGTGTCACCTTGACCTTGGAACTCTGTACCACCCTCCTCAGTCCTGCACTGTCCCCTGGAGCAGCTCCCAACATTCAGCATGGACTGTCAGGGTGCTGCAGGTCCGCAAGCAGTGGCACTGGTGGGTGTTAGGAAAATACTTCAGCAGTGCAAACAGGTTTGACACCTGCCTTTAAGCTTGTCTTCCACAAAGCCATCCCAGCACTATTGCCAAGCTTGGCTGGGAGACTTGCCAGTGTGGCCAAGCATGGTGCCTGTTTGGACTAAACTTGACCTCTTGTCCATGACACAAGCTCTCCCAAACACAGCTGAGGCCCACCAGGAAGGCAGGGGGAAGAAATGCGCAGCACTGCTGCTGAGCAGCAGGCTTTGGTCTCCGGAGACACTAACCCAGCACTGTTCATTGCACTCAATAAAGAGACAGAAAATGAGAAAGAAAATGGTTTTTTGTGCCTCAAGATAGAAACCTTTTTCATTGCTGAAGCCAAATGACTACGAGAAAGATGGATGGAGTCACTGATTTTTACATCAGGGAAGAAGGAGAAGATTCCAGACACTCCTAACTGATGTAGCATGCAACTACTTCTTGGCCTCATTTCTAGCAAAACACAGAGACATGGTTCTCCTCCCAACGAGAGGAGTTAAGCCTGATTGCAGTTTGAACCACAACCATTCAGGGCTTCTGAGTCCTGCTGCACTGGAATTTTTCTGTGATAATCTTTTTTTCATTAAAGAATCCTTTAATTATTCAAACCCAAACATAATATATACCACTACACGAATTATGGGATTTGTAGATTAAAGTAGTAAGAAAACCTTTGCCTGCTTTTAGAGTAGCTAGCATGTGAGAGTCAGGTCCTCCCTGAGTGGGACAGAAGACAGGGTGGGCCTTATGCTAGGAAGCTGAAATCCAGTGAGCTTTGCAAGCAAGCCATTGGGCTGCTGGACAGATTTTCCCCTGATCCCTCCTGCTGGAGCTATTCCACTTTGTATAAATTATTTATTGTTTGCTGGAGCCAGGATGTGGCATTTGGTCTCCCCTATTCCAGATGAGTGCCCTCACCACTGGTCTACAGAGTCGATGTTTTCCTCTGGCCCAATAAATATTTAATGGTTTATGGAAGTGGAACAGCTCCAGCAGGAGAGGAAGAGTAAGAGAGACGTGTTCATTCACATGGATACCTCACAACATCGCTCTGTGACCAGCAGGCAAGACCCGAGCCAAGGACCTTTGTAGCGGGAGGAGACAATGAGAGCACAAAATGGTGGGGTGCCACTTCCTATGCCTCAGTGCAATTTCAGAGCCATTTCAGAGCAGCTCAGGCCTGATGAGTTCGTGCCTCATATCAGGGCCCTCTTCTTCTTGTGACCACCGTTGTCAAAATGATGGTGCTCAAGCCAAAATTATGGGCTGCTCCACCTTGGCCAAAAACTTGGGAACTCTGCATGTGGAAGTTGTGGCAACTGGCAGCCTCCGTGGACCAGTGCAGACCTGGGCTCCATGGCAGACTTTGGCTGCACACGAGACAGTGGAGGAGCGGCTACTGCTTGGCCCCACAGCTGAGTCAGGGCCAAGGAAAATGGCTTTTGATGAGGAAGAGAAGCCTTCTCATTGCAGACTAGCTCTGCAAAGGGCTGTCTTAGCTCCCTGGAAGGGTATTTTTTCCTACCATAGTGGACAGCACTGAGGAGCTGTTGACAACCCAGACGTTCCCGCTGCTCCAGAGAGGTGATGCATCCTGGCCGTGGCACAGCTGGCTGGGCACGGGGCATGGGGCTGCCTGCCTGTGCCCCTAGGTGGTCTCCCCAGCATTTGCAGCTGTCCCACCGAGTGCCCTCATGTCACGGCCGAATTCATTATCTGCCTGATGGAATTGTTATTGTGAAAAGCCAATTAAACCGAGATGGCTACTGTGGGACAGCTGCATTGGTTGGCTTGGCGCAGCACTCGGTGAGTTCAGAGACTCGATAGTCCCTCTCCAACTGGGAGAAATGGCTCTAAAAACTGGTTAAAAAATAAAATAAAACAGAGCTTGCCAAATTTGAATTAAAATCAGAATTACTGATGCAAGCTGCTGCCACCTTCACAGAGAAGACTGGTGCTGGCAATAAGAGCACTCATGAGAGGTTTTCCAGGCAGCTCCTTCCTTCCTTCCTGCTGTACAGCTTGGCTCTGAAAATGGCCAGTGCCAGGCTCAGGGCTGCCCTGCACTCCTTTGCCCTGGAGCTCACCACTTGCTGGACGAGCATCACCACACCTCTGGTCACAGAGATTTCTTGGGGCGGAAGGGACGACTGCACAGCCCAACCTCTCACCGTAAGTCAAACCAGGAGGATCTGGCCTTTGCTTGATCTGGGGAAAGTGTCCGGCTGCCCACCCAGTTTTGCAGGACAGGTGCTGTGACTGCTTATCTTTCCGTCCTTGGAAAAGCAGTTTTTAAGCAGACCCAGACTAGGGATTTCAAGAAGAGGGGAGAATTGCTCTGCGCCAGCAATGCCACTGTGATGTCTCGAAACGGGGTTTTTCCCACCAGTGCTCGTAGTTCAAAGTGCCTCTTCCTGTGCCTGGGCTCTCAAGCCTCCTCCTGATGAAATGAAAAGCAGAGGCTCTCAGGAGTTTCCCTGGGTACAGCACGAAGCCCGAACTGCCTTCTAGAGGGCAGTGCCTATATTTCAGCGCTCATCCTGCACAAAACGCGTCGGGATCCTATGGGCGTGCACCAGCTGTGCGTTTGAGAAATATTAGTAATTTCTTTGATGCAAAGAGCTAGCGTTGTTGATGTAGCAACTGCTGGGGACAGTTATCAAGAAGATGGCTGTGGAAAGCCTGACTACAGACATTTAATTAATTTTAGCATCCAATTTGCGGAGCCTTGGTGTATGATGATGGACGGAAACAAACTAATGATCTCTAAATGAAATTTCTCCTTCATTTAAACTCGAAATGGGAGGATGGCAAAGGGAAGAAAAAGAGACATTTTATATCCTCTCCTTGATTGTAATTCCCTGCCTTCAGCTAGATCAATATCATTTCTGCTGGAGATGGAGGCTGCCTCTGGTTTCCATGGCAATGTGGTTGTTGGAGGCTTGCAGGCTCCATGAATCCCCAATTTATCAGTCTTCTAGGCTTTAATAATGGAGACCAGCAGTCAGGCAGCTTATGAATGGCACATGTCTTTTGGGCTGGGGGAAGGGAGGCGGGCATGTGGTTTGTAGTAAGGGCTGCAGCAATTTGTTTTCCTGCCACCGACAGCTGAAGGGGGAGGAGTATGAGGGGAGGAGCAGCACATTAATTCTGGATGCACTGAAGGAATTTCTAGACCGTTTTGCCGCAATTACAGAAGATTTCCTCCTTTAGTTTCTTTTCCCTAGCCAGTTTTGCTGGGGAAGGGGAGGAGAACAGCTTCACAGCCAGTCCTGTGTGAGGAGGTGGGAGCTGTAGATGGAGAACCCAAAGGCTCTACCACTTTGCACGTTTCCTTCCTCTTCTTAACCCTCTTTATTTCAGGATCAGCAGTGCATGAATGCCAGCAGTCTGCCACAGTTTCAGGTTCATTTTTATCCCCCTACTGATCCTACCACCATTGCCAGGCTGTTCAGCAGAGCTGTGAGATGGGCAGACCTCTGAGGACCTGATCTGTCTGTCAAACTTCTGTCACTTGCTGTGCTGTTCTCTGTGCATCTGCTTGGCCTCTCCAAATTCAAACCTCCATCCCCAAAGTACTGTGAGCTTCATTCCCTGAATTAATTACTTTGCTAGGAATGTCCTGGCTGTAGAACAATCACTATCTGTCACTTCAATAAGGTCCAATGGGCATATATCTATTCAAGGTATTTCCATTTCTTCTTATCTTTCCTCTGATTTCTCCCCTATAATCTCACAGGGCAGTTGCTCTAAAGAAGCTAAAAAATAAAGGGATGTGTCTTAGAACGACCTTGCTCTTCTGTCCGCTCACATGCCCTCTATTTCTAAACCATCCTCCAGAACTTAACCAGCAAGGGAGAAATGATGGGTGACACAAAAGAATGCTGTTGCATGAGATGAGGAGATGAGGACATCCTGTTTTCCAACACATATTCCAAGAGCAGCTGTCAACTGTTACATTCCACAGCTGGAAGGAAGTTAAAACCTCTATATTCAAGCTCTTTGAATCATAAGGTATTTAAGGAATTAGAGAGGACCCTTTCTGGTCTGCAGAACCTTGTGAAATCAACAGGGGCAGGGGAGAAGAAGAGTAAAGAACAACTTATGGGCACTTTTTTCAAAGGTTTTCCTCAGGTGAAATAATGAATGCAGGAGATAGAGGAACTGGTAGCTTGGAACCACTCCTAGAGGGAGCCTTTCTGGTTCATCAGGACAGCTGAGCACCTGATTGTTCATCAGATCAACTCTGATCCCAGCTGATGGCTGGGGAGACCCTGCACAAGTCACTTCCCACTTCTCCCCTTCAAGCTCCCTGGCTGTGAAGACCATGGAACCTTGGTAGAGGTCTGTTGAGGTCACAACACCTCTGAGGTCACAGCACCTTTGATGCTGTTTGGTAGGAGGCCACTCGATGCCAGTGTGAAATATCTGCCTTCAAGGCACTCTCATCCCAAAAAAGCTCTTTTGCCACTGTCCTACAGAGCCTCCCACCTGCCCACCACTTTCAGGTGCGACAAAGCATCCCCACAGAAGCACCATGACAGATCACACTGCTGCCAGGTGGGAGCACCCTGTCCTCCCTGGAGCTGCCTTTGTTTGTAGCTGTGGCAGTGCCCGAGGGACTGGCCTTGCTAAAGGATATCTTGCTGTCTGAAAACCTAACCACTCTGGTAGGCTTCTTCCAGTTCTAGCTGGATTGAAATTTCCCCGTTATGGGTACAGTACACAGGAAGTTTGGGACAAAAGTGCTGGTAATAGGCAGCGATAAATGAACAGTCAGCAGTAGGCATGTTGTTTTTCTCAGCCTCCATGTCTGGCTGCATCCAAGGATATGGGAAAGAAGCAGCAGTGGAAGAAAGAAGGAGAGCTGCTTCTTTCCCATTCTCCAGGATGGGAGAATATTTGCAAACGTAGCTGTAACAGGATTAACACCTCACATTCACAAGGAACATCCTCCCTTTTCTCTCCCCACACTCTTCCTCCATAACTCCCATTTCTCTGGAGACCTCAATGCTCCCTCCCTCAGCCAAAGTTGGGGAGTTTCCGTGGCAACCCGGCAGCTGGTGTCTAGACACTGTGAAAGATGCTTTGCAATGAAGCTGTGAGCCTGACTCCCCTCGACACCCCCTCTCCACTGCCGCGCACCCTGAGCATCTCTCCCACCATTCCCTCCCTTTCCATCTACTGCATCCATGGATGCAGGCGTGGATTTCCTTGGTGGTGCTGGAGGAAGAAAGGCATGGGCTGGGATGAGAAGGAGTGGAAATCCCTAAGCCACTGGCTCTTCAGCCTGACAAAGCGCAAAGGCAGCTGGGGCGACAGAACTGGGTCTGGCTGTCCTCTGAGGATTTAGCAGGATCAGAAAAAGAGGCAGCTGTCCAAGCTTGGACTGAAGTTACCAGCCACGAGACTTGCAGAAGTTGGTGGTTTTTTCCCTCACTGCTGGGGCAAACGAACCATTCTTAGATGGTTCTGGAAAAAGATGAGGTGGTACAGGAAGAGGAGGCCCAAGCTACCATGTATTGGGGCCATATTAACCTTTCTGGTTCAACCTTAACAGGTTGACTTGCTTGCTTCTTTCCAGTAATCACTGGGCAACTTCCCTGGACCTCCTACGGGGTGCTTGCACTGGGGACATTCCTCCCCACCACCTTGTTACAGGGTGTGCCGAGGGTTTGGAGATCTCCCAGGTGCCATGTGCTCGCCAGGACCCCCAGGGCTCACAGGAATCAGTACCATGGGTCCGTCTGTACAGAGTGAGGGATTCACCACGGATTTGGGAGAAATCATACAAGTCAATACCCTGGACCAGACACAACCACTTACCTGAAATACCCAATCCCTTCATTTCTCAGGGTTTAGCTGGGGCAGCGTAAGTCTCCCAGTTTTCAGAAGCGGCAAGTCGGGAGGGTGGAGGATTTTAGCTCTGCGTATGACGCATCACAGGGCTGACTGCAATGGGCTAACATGGATCAGAGAGAGAACTGTGTAAGCAACAGCTCTGAACCTGAAGTGTGTCTTGTTTCAGCAGTCTCAGACCTACCATCGTCTGCCTGGAATAGACTTCTGGCTGGCTAGAAGGACAGATGGATCGGGACAGATGAATCAAGCTGTGAAGCCTGGATCCAAATCTGGATCCAAATGTCATTAAAACTAGGAGATGCTCAGGGCAGGGATTTTAAATGAGGCTTTCCAGTGCTCCTTACCCTCAACCAAAAAAAAAAAAATTCGAAATAGAGTCATCTCTGGGTCCTATGAGATCTCCTAATAACAGGGCAGGAAAACCCAGACTAATATTTGGGAGCAGAGTGACGACCGGATGAGGAACAGGTTTTCCGTTCCATCTCTGCCCAAGCTGTAGCTGGCAAAGGACAGAGAAAAGAGGAAGAATGACAAATGCTAGAGAGAGCAGTGTCTGAGTAGATCTGGGCAGTACTTCAGCATGAATGCACAGGAGAGTTCTAGCTGCACAATCAATATCAGCAATAATTATGCAAACAGTGAGAAAGCAGCAAAAGCAGAATCTCTGCATCTGTATTAGAATCCCGGAGTGTTGTGCAATTTCTGTTCTCTTGGCATTGGCTGTGGTAATTTAAAGATCTGCAGTGGAACAGAGACAAAAAGGAAAACAAAACCCAGCCACCAGCCACAAAAGAAATGATCATCAGAGAGGTTGCTGCTACTGTGGTCATAAGCTGATGTCTGCTCTGATTTAATTAATCTTGGCAAGTCAGACGGGAGCTGGGCAGGTCCCAAGAGACAGTGTTTTACCCGGAAATCCACTCAACCTAATTTCACTAATGTAGGGCAGTGGAGAGACTTGGAGAGGAGCCTGCACGCTCAGCCATTAGAGCACAGCGTAGGGAAGGCAGCTGGAAGTACCACCATCCAGCAGAACTGCTGCTTGTGTGCCTGCTTCAGCCTCACGGCAACCAGAGCTGCATATGTTCCAGGCGTTTGCTCCCCAGCAGGGCTCACCGACACGACTCTCACCCTTTCCAGGAAATAAATGGAGTGCTGAGGAGCAGGAGCTCTCTTAGACCCTATTGCAGCAAGGCTCTATATCTCATGTCCATGTTGTTACTCTTCCATGGGTAAGGCTGTTCCCCGGCAGGTGCCAGGTGGAGCTGTGGCTACGAAGCCTCTCTTCGACACAGGCCCTTCAGCTGGGAAGCAAACACACATCGGCCTCTCCCACCGTGCAGCTCTGCCCCTTAAACAATTCTGCAGCAACAGCTTAAGGTTTGTCCAAGGCTGCCCAAAAGGCTTCTCAACTTGACTGCACCATCCAGAGTGCTAAATGGAAGTGAGAACAGTGGCAGCTCGGCTCACAGATGTCTGTCTCTTTGGCAAAATTATCCTATGCTATAAGATGATCTGGACTGCAGCATAGATTTCCAAAGACCGAAATAAAAAAGCAAACTAAAATATCAAAGCTACAAGGGTGGGACCACAGGACTGGAGTAACCATGAACAGTGCAAGGGATGACTGGTGTGCATTAAAAGAACTGTAAGGGTAGTGATTGCAAGCACAGATTAGGTTGGTTTTGTTGTTGGTTTGAGGTGATTGTTTTAGATTTCTGACCTAGCCATTCTTGCCTTTTCCTTCAGGACCGAACTTGGTTTTGGCCCCTCCTCAAGTTTTTTTTTTGCTTTATATTACAGCTCTGCCTCCCCTCCTGTTCTCTTTCCTCCACTCTCATTTTGTGAATTTGGGTCTTTCTTTTTGCTTTGTAGCTGGAGGGCCCTAGAACAAATGTGAATGTCTCCACCTTGGCTTGCTGCAGGTGTAGGTATTCCCAGGCTGAAACTCGTCTTAAAGTAAGCATCTAAATAAGACAGGCTAATAGAGCCTTAGAAATGTCCTATTTATTTCCATTAATTAGGAAGGAGGGAGAGGGTGAGAAGATCAGCTGCAGATGTTTCTCTGTAGATGTCTGGAGTTAGGTGAGTTGTCCATCCACTCCGACTTCAGCTTTCTCATTTCATGATGTCACCACGTGCACATTGATGCTGCCCCAGTCCAGGCCCACCTGAAGAAATAGCTCACTGCTTCCTGCTTGTTCTGTCCCTTGCAAGTGGACACAGGGAGCTCTGATCGTGCAGGAGGAGATCTCACGGTGCTGGCATGTTCAGAAGGGAGACAACTTTAGACAGGTGGAAGTTTGGCTACCCAGGATGAAATGCTTTTGTTCCTCAAGCAGGGGACGGCGTGAATTCTCAACCACTTTTTGGTCACCTTTGCAACAAAGAGCAAAGTGAATGTAAAATGCCCAAACTGCGCAGTTCTGTCTGTATAATGGTATCTGTCCACTACAAACCCACAGGTGCGACAGCCCAGAGTTCAAAAAAGTGGAAAGTCAAGACTAGTATTGGGTAAAAAGCAGTGTAAGAAATACCCTCTCTGATGTATGGAATCCCCAGGATGGCTCTCTACTCATCCCCCTGGGAATACCTTGCCCTCCTTTGCTGGGACACTGAAAAGAAGGCTGGAGAAAGCCCAGAAAACATACTGCAGAAATAGCCTGCACCAAACAAACTGGTGAGTCAGATAAACTGTCTCACCTCTCCTCGTGAATCAGAAACTGCTGTTAACTGGCCCTGATGTCACAGGAGTTGTGATGCATTGCTCCCACTGCGCAGAGCGAATCCTCTCCTTTTTACTGCTGTGGTTTAGCAGTGCCACAGCTGGAAATTTTTTTTTTTTTTTTGTGCTGAATTCTTTTTCCTTCATGATATTGCTTCTTGCTAAAGTTCATTACTACATAATAACACCAGGTTGCTTCTTTTCTCTCATCCCAAAGACCGATGAAATGCTGCTAAAGCTGCTAGGAAATAAGGCATAGCTTAGCAGGGTGTAGCAGTACACAGAGTGTTTCCTCTTACTGCTTCAATATCATGCAAGAGAAAAGAGGGAGAGTGATTCACTGAATTTTGTGTGATAATTCTTATTCAAAAAGCTAGACTTCTTGTTCATACTTGAGATATTCACAGTCCAGCATTTGGGTTGTATAATTCCCCTCCGTTAACTTGAGCATGTGATGAAGTGACCTTAAATTGTTCCTGCTGCTCCATGACCCCACTTAGTCCAGCCTATTTCATCCATGCCAGAAATCAGTGCAGTCTGTGGCCTGCTTCAGCAGAGAGTCATCGGCCTGCCACTATCTGCTCCCCAGAGAACATTAATGGGGACAGTGAGGCACCTCTGTGCAGTTCCTCTGCCAGCCAGGGATCTCTAGGCGCCATGGGCACTCCCTGGAAATTAGATTTGCCACTGTGGTGAGCTAACAGGGAATAAAACATGGCAGAAAATTGTGTTTCAACTTGCCTGCTTATCCTAAGAGCAAGGACAGCATGAGAGCACTGTGAACTAACCAACATCACTGAGATTGCCAGCTCCCCCACTTTGAGTGTGAGCATATTTCCTGCCCATCCCTCCTGGAGTGCTGTCAAGAGCCCACCAGTGTAGGAGCTGGACCCCACTTTCAGGTGCTGATTAAGAGGGCATCCGTGTGACTCGGTAGCACGGCAGATGTGCAGGACCCCCCAGTGTCTGTCTGTCCCTGTGCTTGCTGCGTCACGGGCCCGTCTGTTGTGCTGTCCTGAGGGGGCTGTGGGACTGCCAGCTAAAATCCGTGCATGTTTTTGGTAGGAAGACACAAAAAGTTTTAAACACGATGAAAAACAGTGTCAGGATTTGTGCTCCTGAAGCCACGTTACGTGTCTTTGTCGCTCTTTCACTCATCTTCCATTTAGGTGAGGAGAAAACACCAGGAATTCTGCCTTACTAGGATCTATCAGAGCCTCGTAAGAAATCAGACTTTGCTGCTGACTAACGATAGTCTTTTCACTCAAGTTTAGGGGTAGATGGTTGCACACTGGGATTCTACTCTCAGCTTCGTAATTCAACGTGTCTCCTGCTATGGATGCCTTGAAGATCAGCATTAAAGGGACTCTCCTCCCTCCCAGTGATCAAGTCATTCAGGAGAATTAAGAAAGTAGGCCAAGCTTTGCCTCCCAATGATACTTGTTATGATCCTATTTTAATCAGTAGCCTGTTTTGTCTCTGGTCTGTGGTGGTAGCTGTACCAGATACAGATGGAGTCCTGGAATAGCATCCTGCTTAGCTGTTCAGTATCAAGGGAAGGAAAGTCCACAGATGTTTTGGCTGACAGGGGAGTTGCAGATGCAGTGGCTGAGGCCATGGGGATGTTCTCACAGAAATTTTTCCTTTTGGGAAATCAGCAGTCAGAATTTACGAAGATAAAAAGTATTTGAAGGTCCAGAAGCAGAGCCTTTAATGAAGATGATTCAGAATGGGAAGTTGCACACAGCTTAAAGGTGATTCATAAGGAAGTGGTGCTTAGGAACATATTTAAAACCCAATCTAAAGAGCTGAGGGGAAGAGGGAAGCAGGAATGTAGTACCTACTGCCAGTACTGGAAGCAAATACAAGTCTGCCATCTGATGGCATCAAATGGACCAGGCCAAAATGCACGAATGGTGTCAGTAAGGGAAGTTTCACATCCCAATTAGCATTCTCACTAAACATGGGTATGAGCATGCTAATGCTCACAAACTGAACACTGGCAAGGGAACATCCACATTTTTAGGCTGACAACACAGGCCCTGGTGTGATTTTTGTGTATACCAAGCAGCTTTGCTTCAGACAGGTCCCAGATACAGCTACCCTGTTGTGGAGAGGAAGAGAGTTTATCCATACGGACATAAGCTGTGTGGTGCCAGCTGGCCTTTGGGGCCAGGGAGCAGCCCCTGGCCCATTTTATTTACTGGTACAATGTACTTTGGTAGCCCATCAGAGAAGCCAGGAACTGTGCAGGGACCCCAGAGTGCTCTCTGAATGAACACTGTGGGTACAGTGATGCTGCAGAGGTATGTTGAGTGCCATCATTGAGGTATCTGTCATACCATTGACATGTGGTCTGTCCCACAGCACCCAGCCCTTCTGGGCTTGTTTCTTTTCCCTGTTCTTTGTATCCCAAGTATTTCTTTTCCCTGTTCTTTATCCCAAGTCTAGATTGCTGCTTGCTTGACCTCTCCATGGGCTGTGTGAGAGCCAGTGAGAAAAAGGGAGAGATGGCAAGGGAGCAGACCAGTCACTACAGTGCACTCAGACCCTTTTGCATTATTCTATCTTACAGCCCTGCAGCCCTGGGTCAACCACCACCTTGTCCTGTAAAAAGCAATCCAAACAGTGCATGGACTGTTTCTGAAAGAGGCTGGGGACATTTTAGTGTACCCTGATGAGAGCTGGGCAGTAGAAACTCGGAGACAATTAAATCCATCCTGCTGCAATGAAGGAGGCATGGGCTAGATGAACACAGCAGTGAGATCACTCCAGCTTGAGGGGCATTCTTTTTGTTTGCCTTGTTCCTCCTGGCTGCCTCTGCCTTCCCCTGGGTTCTGATCCTCTGTCTAGTTCATTGTGGGATAGCTCCTAGCAATAGTTTTAAGTCCTCATGTGAATGGTGTGTCAGAACAAGGTGTCTGCCTGACAGGCAGACCCAGCCTCCAGTTGTACTCGCTGCTTTCCCCCAGGGCAGCTTTGCTTTTGAAAGGAGAGACCAGAAAACTGGAGAGAAGGCTCCTTCTGGATGAAGGCTCCCATTCTTGAAGGCGAGAGACATTTCTCTAGATCTCTGTTTGCTGTGAGACAAGTTTCAGTTACAAGTTATAAATTTTTTCCCTCTGGGTCTTGCAGGCTACAAGTGTGTATAGAGTTTTTTCTTTGTGACCTCTTTAAGTCTTGGCTGGGAGGATCCATAGCTGTAATTGGGGGACAAAAATTCAACAGTGGTTGGTACAGTCAGTGGGTTCTGTAAAAGGCTGTGTGATCTAGTTGATAAGCCAAGAGTCTGATCAGGGCCCCTAATGAAATGAACTGTGGTTGTCTGGCACAGCAGCAGCGAGCAGGGCAGCTCCTTCCAGTGGCTGAAGGTGTTTTATGAGAGCTACATATTTGCCTGCTGGGCTGAACCTTAGCATATTCTTTCACGCTGCAGAAATTCCAGGGATTTTAAGCCCTGGGTCACTTTGGGGAGTGACAAGCCTGAAGTCACGCAGTCCCTCAGGCTGTGTGCGCATGCAGGATGCTCTAGATCATGGCTGACTAACGCTGGACCATCTCTTTCCCCACTAGATGCTGTAGAAGAAACCAAACCTACTGAAAGTGCCCAGCAGGAAGAGGTGAAAGAAGAAGAGAGCAAGGCGGACCAAGAAAATGCCTGAACATTAAGAAATGACTCCCCATTGCCCCTCCCTCCCTCCCCCTATCCTCTATCCTTCCTTCCCACCCCAATCTCCATCTCCCCGCTTCCTGCTCACATCTGTGAGCCTGTCTGTCCCTCTCCCATTACCACTTAAACCCTTTTTCTCTCTGTGTGGCAAACATTTAAAGAAAAAAAAAAAAAGCAGGAAAAATCCCAGTCAAACAGTGTGGCTTAAACATTTCTTTGTTTCTTGGTGTTGTTATGGCAAGTTTTTGGTAATGATGATCCAATCATTTTGGGAAAATTCTTGCACTGTATCAGAGTTCTTTGACCTGGCGCGTGCGTGTGTCTGTCTGCCCACTGCGAGCGCTCTCTCTCTCTCTCTCTCTCCTCTCTCTCTTCTTCAAGTGTGTGTGTGTGCAATGTTACGTTCATCCGAGGAGTCCAGACTTAACCGAGTGAGTTAAAACAAAAGAGGGGGGGAAAAAAAGGTTCTTTTCTTCCTTTTTCAATGTGATGGAATGAACGAAAGAAAAAACAAACAAAAGACCAAACACAGCAAACAAATGAACAAAAGAGAATACTAAACCCCAGTTTGTTTTCAGAACTAAAAGAACAACAACTAAAAAATGTGCCAATTAGCATAATGCTTGGCTCCAGGCTCCTTTTTCAAACTGAACAATAATTATAATAAATGAGAATAATTATCATTAATACCACCGTGTCGCATTTCTATGCTGCCGTACATCCTGCTGGCCCGTGGTCTTTGGTGGGCCACTTGTTGCGTGGCCCAGCTGTGCTCCTTGGCCACCAGTCAGTAACTGACTGCTCTCCCTGGCACTGCTGAGGGGATTTTTAAGGGGAGCAGGCTTGGATTTGAGCGAGATGTTAGCACTGACTAACATAAATAATGAAAGTAGCAAAATCAGTTTTAGGAAAGAACATGATAAGCGTCCCTCTAGGAGACCTCTAGGCCCTGATTTGGAGAACTATGGTGACCTTGGAGGTATGAGCCTGCAGAGGGACCAGCTTGATCCACGCCAAAGGTCTAACCCCTGCCAAGGGGTGCTCCAAGGCATGTCCCGTGAGGGGACAGGGCCCTGGGACCTGAGCTTCTCCCCACGGCAGGATGACGCTCACCCCATTGGGCCGGAGTTGAAGTCCCTGGGTGGCGTAGCGTGGTCCCCCAAAAGTGTTCTGTTTGGCAAAATAAGTGGGGCCAATGCATTGAATGAATAGGCACACGGGCAGGACGAGGCCTGGTGGCGTAGGAGCCGGTTGGAGGCGCTTGGAGAAATCCCTCGTTCCTGCTGCCCGCCGAACCCCAGGGTGGCTCACCCAGCTCTAACGAGGGCCAAGGCTTTCAGCTGTCCTTTATGGCTGTGGGCAGAGCACCGCCTCCTAAATCTCCACCACTGCTACCCATAGGTTGTGGGCTGCTCCCTGGTGCCACCCAGCCTGTCCCAGTGGAGGACTGACAGACACCAAACCTGGAGCCTGTACAGCCGTCTGGGCCTGCTGCTGTCTTTATGAGCTGTGAGAGTGAACAGTTAAAATATATTTAGTAATATCTGGGCTTTCATGAAAGCCCAGTCATTGGCTATTACTGCTGTTTCACTGCCCTGATTATTATCGTGTGCTTTCCCAGCAGCTCCTGCATGCTTTCCTGGCCACATTGGCAATGACAGCCAGAGTACCCTGCAGCATTACAGTACGATGCTGCAGGACCAGGATTAAATTGTCCTCACAGCAGGAACACCAAAAGATGGGAATGCTGACGGCTCCAGCATCCTTTGGTGGCCGATGCTTCTTGGAGTGGCAGCCCCATGGCCTTCGGAGGGCTGGCTGGCACTCCTTTGTTCTCCTCCATCTCTTTGTTGGAAATAGGGAGAAAAGATGAACGGTGTCTCCTCAGAAATGATCACTTTGAACGTAGACTGCTCACTGGAAGTGCCATCAAAACATGTCAGGATTCATTTCCATGTGCTTCCTGGCATTCTGTAGAAATAAGAGAGAGAGAGACAGGGAGGTTTTTTTTTTTAAAGAGAGAGGGAAAGAGAGAGTGGGAGAGAGATTGGACAAAGATTTTTAAAAACAGGGATTAGAGAGATGAGGGGGGGAAAGATTTTCGAGTGGATAGATGGATGATAGGGAGAGAGAGGGGAGTATAGCTAGAGAAAGAAAGATTAGAGTGAACAAGATGAGAGAGAGACAGGAAGAAATTAGATAATATGGAGCAATAGATGATTGATAGAGATAGTGAAACGTAGATAGCTAAAGTAGATTAGACAGACTAAATAGGTAGAAAGATGGGCTGACTGACAGATAGGTATTGTGTCATACTTCATAAATGATATATATGCTAATATTCCCATGTCATGATGGGTGGTAAACCCTGAGACACCTTCCAGCCTGACCTCAATTCAGCAAATGTAGCGCAGACATCAGGCATTGCTTGGACCGTATGTCAGGTCTCACCACCCCACCCGTGTCTGCCCACCATGTCTGTGGCAGGGTGCGGGTGGTGTTTGGGAGGGAGAGCGCTCTGAGGGACACGGGGGCTGGGGCGTAGGGAGGAGAGGTGTACAGTATGTTTGCTGTTCGTAGCACACAGGGAGCCCAGCCCAGCGCAGACACTGCGGACACCCCGTGTCTCTAGCACCGAATTGAGAGACCTGAGGTTCAGCTCTCAGGATTTGTGGGAGAGGTGTATGGGAGGAGGCAGAAAGGAGGGAGCACGGTTTTTGTTTGGCCTTATCTCCTGTCATGACCATTTTAAAAGATTTTCTGTCTTACCTGTTTCTGCAAAGACCATGTGGTCTCCCTGCTCTTCTGATTTCAGACCCCAAAGTTTTCATCTTGCCTCCACTTTGCTATTACTATTTTTAACTTTGTAAGGAAAAGAAAACTGCCTCTCATGTCTTCCTGGACATAGGCCTTCCTCCCTCCTCAAAAAAATGAAACAACTTTCTCTCCCCAGGGACATTTTATCTTTGTATTTCGCATGTTGCCTCCCCCTTGGCCGATGGTTGGGGCATCGCGCGTGTTTTGTCACCGTTTGTAAGAACATACTTTGCCATGTTGCTTAGAGAACAAAGGGTTGGGTTTTGTGTTTTGGTTTTTTCCCCCCCCACAAAGAGAACGGGGTATGTGGTTACCAACTGCAAACCTTAATAATTTAAATACTAATTCCTCTCCCTTGGTTCCAGTTTAAAATTACTGGCTGTAACCAAGCACCCCCTATCTTTATTATTGTGCCGTGTCCTGATCCTGCCAGAGAGTCAGGGCAAAGAGAGCGTGAGAGAGAGCACAGAGACAAACCCTGCCTTGAGCAGGCAGTGGTTTAATGTGTAATACACAAGATTTGTATAGGAAGCTGGGCTGTCTTCAGGGTACAGGAAGAGAGCAGAGAAAAGCATTTGGATTTCCTTGAGTTGCCTCTTCAGCCAGATTTTCAAAGGCTAAAAGGAAACAGTATAAAGGATGTAGCATGGGACGGAAACTGGAAAGAGAACAAGGGTATTTGAGGAATGATTTTTCTAGCAAGACATCAAGTGAGCTGAAAGCAGCAGAAGAGGCAGGAGGTCCCAGAAGTAAAGAGTGGGGCAAAGAGTAATCAGCAGAGTAGTTGGAGCTTTTCTCCTACTCCTGCTGTAACAACCAACAGGAATTCCCCAGGGAGTATGCATCTAATCCTGAAGAGGATATAGCTTTGCCTGGAGGTGTCCGTGGTTGTTTCTTTATGTAAGAAAAGGGCAGGGCATATCAGAGTGACTCACACTGGGAATATGGTGCCTGACCTCACCATGCAGTGCTGTGGAAATTCAGGGTCCTAGAGGGGCTTTTCCATGGCCCTGTAGTAAGATATGCTAGTGACCCACAGCTATCCTGAATGCTCGTACCAGCTGTAGGCCAGCTCTTGACATTTCACTACTACATTTCACTAGACTGAGCCTTGAAAACGTGAAAAAAATCCCAACATAAACTCCCCATCAATGCAGTAGATAGTTCGCATGAATTCGGTCTGCTTTGCAATGCTTGTGGCATCCTGTCTGCACTGATAGCAGATGAAACCCCACAACCCTTGCAACAGTTGCATCAGCCAAGGAGCTTCTCCGTGAGCCACATTCCAAAGGGAGGGGAAGGGCATCCTGCTGAGATCCCTTCAGACCCAGCGTTTTCCAATCCTAAACCCTAATGCAGCCCCACGAGAGGCCTTAGCCAGAAGGAACTCGCCTGTGGTGACCACATAAACACCACTGCTTGGGAAACTCTAGATGAAAGAAATGGCCATGACTGATGGAGAGGAGTTTAGAAAAAAAGGAAAGAAGAAAAAAGGCAGAGGGAGTTCATACCAAACTCCCCACGGGAGTTACTTCTTTTTTTCCTGTGGTCTTCAAACAGCAGACTAGCACTGGTGACTTTTCATACCGAGGGTCTGGTGTTTGTCCTAGGTGTCTTAGGAAGGAAGTGGAGTGGCTGTGGTTTGCAGAGGTGGAGGGAAGGGTTTGAATGAATGTTTCTGTGGTTCCTCTTGGCTAAGAAGTCCGCTCGGTGGTCACCTGCAGCTCAGCCACGCCGGAGGTGGCGTTGGGGGTCCTCTTCCAGGCCTGTGCTCAGATTCCCTGCTTTTCTGCTTTGCCACATTAGCACTTTCACTGGATATTTAGAGCACCTCAGGACTGGTTCTCCTCTCGCTCACACTGGGGTAACTCAGGAGTCGCTCCACTGGAACCAGTGGTGTTAATCTGGTGTGAAAATAATGCGAGAGGAGGATTCAACTCCTC
>VZTA01010965.1:168983-198477 GCA_013398855.1 Mohoua ochrocephala
GGGGGGGGGAATTTTCCAGGTCCCCGAGGGGGAAAAAAATCAATGGGAGTTACATGTCTAACTGCCACTTGTGCCTGTGAAAGTCTGCCCCTTATCTACCTATATGTATATAGGGTACAGTTTTCAGAATAACCTAAGTGACACGGGCACTTGAGAGCACACATTTCACTGGCTTTCAAAGAGACGCAAGTTCCTAAGGCCCAGATGCTGAAGGATGTCCAAACTCCTCTCTGCAGTGCATTTGGGGGTCTCAGGCCTGAAATTCTCCAGTCATTTCCCAAAATGGAACTGAAGATCGTGAGTCATTTAGGTGGTCCTGAAAGCGCTACCCTCTATCCATTTTTCAGGGTGTTGATCTCAGGTCATGTGCGAGCCTGCATTCTTACCTACAATGCTTTATTACTACATTCTTCTGTTGAGCAATACTTGGAAGAAGAGGTGAAGGTCGAGATTTGCAGAACAGGCTAGTGACCCCAGTGGCTCACATCTGGAGTGCCCAACTTGAGAGACACCTCACTGGGGTCCGAGCCACAGGTCCCCTGTATGCTCTGAACATCAAGATTCATGTATTACACACCCAGAACCACTGGTCACTTCTAAAAAAAAAAGAAATCCCAGCCTGAGACCTAGACTACTCTCATAAAAGAAAATCCCGGGTGAACTATTCGCCCATTAGCTTGGTTTTTCTGCTCATGCCTGTTCCCAATGAATAAAAAACAAATCCCTGTGCATCACCTAAGCCCTATTTTGAGGAGTTCCACTGGCATACAGCTGAAGTAACACAGTAATAAATCGGGGCCTGAAGAAGGTGGCTACAGCCTAGAGAGTATCAAGAACTGTGACGTGTCTGGAAGCTATTAAGAGCAGAACTTGACGATTAGAGCGGCCCATTTCCGATGCTCTTGTGTGAGGATCTGGAAAGAGTCTCTCACTCATTGTACTTGTGCATTATGAATGTGTCCATCTGCAGAGATCTAATGTACACATATGTCCTGAATATTGTCCTAAGGTTGCAAGCTTCAAAAATGAGCAGAAAACATTCCCGAGAAGTGAGAATAATACAGATGTCTGTATTTGAAAAATTGGTTCAAATAAAGTCTCTCACTTATAGATACGTGTAGTTGCGTGCAGTTATTTGCTCCTGGAATAGGAATTTCTCCCTTGTGTAGGACTTTGCTGCTTTTACAAAAAAATCTCATTTCATTCCCCCTCGACCTTCTCGGTCAAGTCCTACTACCGTGGAAAAAAGTGCTTTCTACTTATTCTGTCTGGGTGAAATCTCTGTTAAATTGAAATGGTGAAGTAAAAGGCCTGGTCTGTTTTTATTGTGCTTAATATCTGTTGAGGTAGAATATCTAACTGGCCCGATGGAAGATGTGTTCTCCTGCGCAAAAAGGCCTGGGTTTTTATGTAACATGACACAGACACCCCCATGGACGCTCTGACCCAGGAAAGGCTGGCCTGTGGCTGTCTGGGCACCGCCTGGAAACCGGGCTGAACTGAGAAACACTGTTCTTGGGCACCACACAGCTGCGAAATGTCCACGGCCATATCTGGGCCTGCGATATTCCGAATCAGGGAATCTGCTTGGGTGTAGAAATGGGAATGGGGGTCACCAGTGGTTGGACCTATGGGGGTCATCCAGTCCAACCCCTCTGCCAAGCCAGGGTCACCTAGAGCGGGTGGCACAGGAACTTGTCCAGGTGGGGTCTGAATATCTCCGGAGAGGGAGAGTCCACGACCTCCCTGGGCAGCTGTTCCAGTGCTCAGTCACTGTCAATGGAAAGAAGTTGGGCAACCTCGTGCAAGCTTACCTAAAGATGTTAAATTCCTCATTGGATTTAAATCAGTACTTCCCCGGAAAACCCCAGAAGTTTTTGAGATAGAAATATACATTTCAGCACTCAAGAAGCCCCACCATTTTTTTCCTCAGTATCAAGTTTGTGCCAAGTAGAATGAAATATGAACAGAGCAGGAATTGCTGCCCGAGCTGCGTTAGGCTTCTGACTTAATCCTGAGCTGTATCTGTCAGCAGCTCAAGAGCAGAGCTGAAATCAAGCATTTTTGTCACATCTATTCATCCCAGGAAGCTTTGCAACCACTGTTTAGAAATCACTTGCAACTCATCTATGAAATACAGCAGCTGGCTTAGCAAGGGCCCAGGAAAATTCCTGATGAGGCTCCAAGGAGCTGCCTGGGAAACAGAGCAGACCTCAGCACCTCACATGGGTTCTGGACAAAGTGCCAATTTACAAATGACACAATTAGATGTCTGTATTCTTGTATGTAATCATCAGTTGCCTCGTGGCTTCTCCAAAAAAGGCGTGGACTACAGCTTGTGTGCAAACAAATATTAAGCATTCAAAATCAAGTGGTTTCAATTAGCCACATCACTAGATTGCAGGGATCAGCCCTGGCAGATTGGCTTTGCTTCTGTGGGGTAAAACACCTCTAAAGGGACACTCAAGGACCTCTCTCCAAGTAAATGGTTGTCTTGAGGCAGCAAGGCTGCCTTGCACTCTTTTATCTCCCCCTGTTAGAGGGGGAGGGCAGGAGCTGAACAGTTTGCCCAGGGCACGTGTGTCAGCTGCAGCTCAGCCTAATGTAGATCCCCACCTGAGACTTTCTAACCAGGCACACAAAGCTTGCCCTGCCTGATTTCCAGAGTCACATTCTTGACACTGCAAGAGGAAATAAACTGTCTGAATTGTAGAAAATGATCCATGGCTCACCTTGGGTGTTCAACCTCCCTCCGCTGCCCAGGTGAACTCCCTTTGGATACCTTGCCACATGCATGGACTACACAAGCAAACTTTCCCCAGCTTCTGAGTGAGCAAAGTGTTTCCCCTTCCTTTGGTGGTCCCCTGGTTTAGCCCACTCTGGGCTGGGGGAGACCTCCTCTCCTTGGGGAAACTGCAAGAGGAACTTCAGGTTTTCCTGGTTTTTGACAATGCCAACAGCTTCATGGAACACGCACCACCTTCATTGCTCTACTGAGGTCACAGGCAAAAGACCATCGTTTCTCACAGAATCACTCAAATTTCTAAGTCTGCTTTCCTTTACCCAGCAGGGAATACGAAGCACTCTGTAACAGACATTTACAGTCTCCCAATCTGCAACAGTTTGCCCTTTTTTACCACTGTATACAGAGCTGGCATCAAGTCTGAACAGGGCTGCTCCCTTGTTGAAGATGAGCAGAAAAAGTGAAAGGAAATTATGCACTTCTGTACCTAAGATCACTTTTGTTTATTAAAAATGAAATTATTTTTGTCCGTGTAGGGCCACTTTTATATATTGAAGAGGAAATAATTTTCCTCTAGCTTGGCATGAAATGGTGAACATTAATAATAGGAGAGGCTAGGAAGTGAAAGCCCATTTGTCTCAGAGGAGCACCGCTGACTCTGCGGCTGAGAGGCAGGGTTTGCAGAGAGGTGGTAGCTTGTACTAAACAGACTGGGGCACTCGGGTCTCTGCAAATGCCTCAGCCTACCACCCAAACTGCAAGCTGGGTACAGGTAGAAAGGCACTGCTTAATTTAATTATGGCAGTTGATTAAGCAAGTTATGAGTAAAATGTAATTAGCACTTCGGGAGCAATGGGTGGATGCTGAGCCAAGAGAGAGAAGATTCATTATCTGTGGTGAGAGAGAGGAAGGGTGGTACAGGTCATCGGTGGCTGGATAACAAGGAAGGGTTAATTGGGGTGAACTGAAAACCGCTGGTGAGGCCCCTCTCTGCTGAGCCCATAATTATGCTTTTCTTATCTTGAGATAGTCATCTTCTGAAGGGTTTTGTGGCCATCCTTAGGACCCTGACCCAGAGAGGGAAAAACAGTTTCTCTCATTGGAGGTGAGGTCTAATGGAGAGGGTTCCATTTTCCTCCTCTACACCAGGTGTCCCCATCCTTGGCCATTTATCTGTGCACAGTCTGTGGCTTAAATTTCAATGAAGCCTCATTCAACACTTGTCTGCACAGCAGCTCATTGATTCAGTGCAGAGATGATTTCACTGTGGGTGCTGTGGGGCAGAGGCTCCTTCCTTGTGTTTGCCCAGGGCCTGAGTCTTTCCTTCTTGGGTCTCTTTCCTTTTGAGGCAGACCTGAGTGATTTAGGAAAAACAGAGCGAAAGCTAAGAAACTGCCACACTTCCTGGTGGCCTAAGGGGGTGCTGGTGTCTAACAGCAGAGACACTTCAGCCTTTGGATGTGGAAGACCACCAGTGTTCCTGGAAACCATGGAGAAGACATCTATGAGGGGCAGCTCTGTGAGTGATGAAGGTCACCTTCTTTAAAAGTCACTTAAAGACCAGGAGACAATTCCTCTTTGAATGCCAGCACCCGGCAAAGGGGTGAGCAGTTCCTGCACGCCGGCACTTTGGCTTCCTTGACCCCACTGCTTCTCAGTAGCAAAAGAGACGGGAAACCTACAGCTGTGGGCTGTCTCCCCCAGGCTCCTCTCCACGCATGACAGCCAAGCCTGGTGCCAGATACCCCACAGGGCACGTTTGGCAGTCAGGGCTGGAAGAACTGTGTGTGATGCAGGGTGCACAGTCTGGAAAGACCTCACATGCTGACTGGTCTCTAGGAAAAAGCCAAAGGCCTCAGGGGCATCACCATCCCGAGGAAGGGTTCTGCTCGCCCCGGGGCACGGGCTGTGGCGGGGTGCTGGTGGCTGGGGAGGGCTGGCTCTGCCTGGCTGTGGCCTCTGGGCTGTTGGCACGCGCTGCTCGCGGCCCCTCGTCGGCGCACAGACCATTAATAAGACTTTCCAGCCTGTCACTTCCACGCCGAATCCTTTGAAAGCCGTGCTCCTCTGGGCCCATTAGAGGGAGGAACTGTCTCTGTTGAAACATATGGGGCTGTCAGGCTCTGTCTGTTGCTCTGAAAGCTGCCGCCGCTCTCGCTGTTTGCTGATGGGGGGGCAGCAGCTGTCTGGAGGAGGCTGTGATCAGGATGGGGGCTTGGGAAGGGGCTGGGGGAAGATAGCAGGTGAGCTGGGAAGGATGCTGGTAAACAGTGAGCTGCTAGCTGGTGGGCTGCTGTAGGACATTGGGATGCTGGGCAGCTGAGTGGGATAGGGGGAAGAGGTACCTCTGGGGACAACTGGGTGGTGAATATCGGGGGGGTATGTGGGGGCAGGCTGAGGCAGCAGGAGACATGGCTGACAGCGGAGTTGTTTGGACTTGTCTGGGAAAGGAGAGGTTGGCAGCAGTGTTGGGTGGCTCTATGGGGAAGCTGCAGAAGGGAGACTTTGGAAAGCATCACGCGGTCACACGGCGCTGGAGTTTCTCATTAAGCAGCACACCCGCCCCCCAGCTCCATTTGCAGAGACCGAACAGGATTTAATGGAGTCCCTTGACTTTCTCCTCTGAAATATTCATAGGTTTTAGCAGTCCATTTCATGCTCACCTCCTTCTCCATTAATGAGCATCGAAGAGGGACTGGGTGGAAAGTAGGCTGCTGTGGAGCCAGGGAGCCAGAAGAAGGGACCTGTGCCTCTGACCAGGGACTGCTGGGAAGCGATCCATTCCTGGGCTGCTCCACGGCCCTCTCACCAGGCCTGCGAAATGACTGGAAATGAGCCCTGGGCAGCATGCACAGGGAGGTGATTAATAGTGGGAAAGGAAGGAAACCAATTAAGCAGAGAGCGCTGTCTGGAGCTGCTGCCCCCACCCCTGTCACACGGATACACCCATGTCTGTCTCCCTGCCCGTCTTCATAATGTGCAAGGCCAAGAGCGCTGTAAGAATCTCACAGGCTGACAAAAATGCCTGGAGGCAATTAGTTTCCTCCTCGCCTTAGCACTAATGCTGTGCTAGGATACAGGGGAAGTGCAGAGCTTTCATGAGACAGCACAGAAGCACAGAAGCTGGGTTATGGATGTCCTGTCTGCAGTACTTGGCACAGCAAGGATCCTGCTGGAAAGAGTGGAGAAAGGGTGTAATAAATAGTGCCATTGCACTCTGATGTGTGAAATGGCCCAAAAGATCGGGGCAGGTGGGATCTTAGAGCATTTTCCAGACCTGTCAGGTACCAAACCAGGGCTCTAATAGTCTAACTAACTGATATGTCCCCACCAAAGTCTAGAACCAAATATCTCTAAGATTCTAGTGAAAGGTGTCTCTGCTCATGGCAGGGAGGTTGGGGTGGTGGTGGTGTTTGGAACTAGATGATCTTTAAGGTCCCTTCCATCCCAAAACATTCTATGATTCTATGATTTTGGGGGTGGGGAGAGATGCAACTCTCGCAACTCTGCTCCAGAGTCAAACCTTTTTTGCAGCAGTCACACTCCTAAAGGCATGCAGTTTAAAATCCTGACTAAATTTTATCAAGGACTCCATGGACAGCAGTAGGACCTGGATAGTGCCCTAGGAAAACAGAGTGGTCCTCCACCAGTGCTATCACTGCAAAAAGTACAGGATGCTCGACAATGGGCTTCCAAGTTCACTTGGCTCCTCTCTGCATTACTGCTTTGATGAACAAAAAGAGCAAAGTCTGCATGCTGATGAGTTGTTCACTCTGGCTGACAGAGACAGAAAGCAGGATTGTAAATGTACCATTTCCTGTGGTTCCTCCCCGCTGGATTAAAAACCAAAGCAAAGTCACAGATGCAACAGCACCTATTTATTCTTGCTCTCAAAACACTCACTAGTCAGGCTGCTTCCCCTTCCCTCCCATACACCCATACCCGCGTGCTTGCGTGTGTCCTGGGAATCAGATGTTTATGCAAGCATTTGCAGGATGTTCCACATCTCCCTGAAATGATAATCAGCATGCCCAGAATCAGCTTAATTACTAAGCATTCAGCATACGCCCACAGGCTCTTCCAGGGCAGCTCCACGCAGCATCTCCATGAATGAGTCTGCATGTTTTTTTTCCTCCGCTGCCAAACACAGCTCCTGATCAAGAGCTCGGGCCCTCACATCTGAGCTGCTGGGTTGTCTGGTTATTTATTTATTACCAGGAAGGAAAAGGGAACTTTGTGAAGCAGCAGCAGGGCATGAGCAGACACTGAGAGTGTCTCAGGCTGAGACTCGGCTACGTCCGACTTTTTGCAGCAATCTCTCTCGTGAATGATCCCAGTTTTAACTGGACCAGACCAGAGATTTAAACATGCCAGGTCCATAGTCTGGCAACTAACTCTCTCTGTAGAAAAGACAAAAATCAAGAATCTAAGTACCAAGAAACGTGGAACTCTGAAGATTTGCCATCCATGGGTTGCACCCTGGCACATCTGGGTGCTCAGCAGACAGGCGCTTTCTAGAGAAGTGAAGGACTGCTTGGTTTAGCTGAAGCAGGCAGAAAACGCACTGCTGAGGTAAGAAAAGAAAACACTTTCTGGGGCAGCAAAGTGCACCTCCTGTAAGAAAAAGAACTGTTCATGGCTCTTCAGAACTTTTCTGAAGGGTCTCCTGGACTGAGGCTGTGGGCATCTACAAAGATCAAGGCCACGTCTTCGCTTTTAGTCAGTGCACTTGCTATCAGCCCCCCAGCAAACAATCCCTCATGTAACCTCCCAAGTGATTTCACAGGGGTGCTAAGCACAGGTGGAAGAAAGATTCAGGCTTCCTCTCATCACTCTGTAGTTAGTATTTGTGAGCCTGACAAGGTCTGGACTCTTCAGACAACTGTAGCTGACTTTATTTCCTTCCCTGTGGCATTGCACTGGCAAAGCCCACATGATGATCCTATCTCAATGTTATACACACTGGAAGCATTTCAGGGCTAATAAGGTCACACATCATTAATTTACTGCCTTTTTGTGGAGCTTGGGGATCACAGAGCCCAGAACCAGGGAACCCTTTTCTGCCTCTACTGTGCTTGTCATCACATGGCAAGAAGTCTCCATTTAAAATACATATCCTGGTGTCAGAGTGACATTATCAAACCAGCATTTTGACCTGAAGCAAGGGGGGAGTTCCCAAACACAGGTTCACTTCTCCACCTGGGAAGGATTACACAAGGAGATGTGACTTTTCCTCTTTGCTCATGAAGGAAAATTTAAACCATTTTGCCCGATCTTCCACATCCCAATTCATTAGCTATTCAAGACTGTTTGTATGAACGGGCCTTTGCTCACACAGGCTCTTGGCTGTTGGTTGCCATCACAAGTAAATAAGATACTCCAGCAGCATTTGGGTGCCGGCTCTAGCTGCTCAAGTTTGGGGTTAGTATTGCCAAGACTTAAGGACTGTCTCACGTTGCTGGTGCTGTCTGCAGACCTCAGAAGTCTGCCAGCCTCAGCAGCACGGCATTTCTATCACCCTGCACCCGGGAGCTGTCGGTACTCTTATCAGTGTTATCTGCACAACCCCTGGAGCACCGCAGGAAGGATAATTATGACAACAGAGGGCTGTGAAGGCTTAGACCCTCCAGACATTTCGTGGTACCTTCCTCCTGGTTGGGCAGCAGGGCCCTGCCGCTCGCCCAGGGGCGTGGGAAGAGGCTGTGACAGAACACACAACTGAGCTAATCTCTCAGGATTTCGGGCGGATCAGATCAGTAACCGCTCTGCCCCGAAGTATTCATTCTGCAGGGAAGGGGATGGGAGTAAAACATACCTTTAAGCCTTGTTAAAAATACATGCCATGAAGACAGCTCTCCTCTCAGGCTAAAATTGTCTCCAGGGACGATCTCTGGGGAATGCCTGTGTAAGCAAAACACCCACCAGGGAGAAGGTTTCTCAGGGGGCGTGTCTGTAGGTGAGCGCTCCGCTGAGCGGAATGCCTGGGGAGAGCACGTTCCCGCATGATGCGCTGCCTGCCTCTGCCTTTCCCTAAATAGCGCATCCTGTCCTCGCGGCTCGGAACACGCTTGTCACAGACCAGTCCACACGGTTACGGTAGGACTTTCTTTTAGTTCATCCCTCGTCAGCTCGTAAGATCAAATTTTAAACACCTTTAGAGCTCACTCAGCTGCTCGTGAGTAGCTGCTCGGTGCCAGCTGAGCTGTGCCCAGAGCCTTGGCACTGCACATGGGCACAGCCAGTCACCCCTTAGGCTTCTGTTAATATCCAGGTTTAAATGCCACTGCCATCCAACCGGCAGCACAGTGACACAGCCACCTGCACCGGGCAGCCTTTGTCACGAGGTGACACAGCAGCTGGTGTAATAGGGAAGGACAATGAGGGTTCCAGGAGGCCTTGACGTAGGGAAGGCGAGGCACTACTGAATCAGAGACTGGGGGTGCATGCCTTGCTCCCTGCAGGGGAACAGGGGAGTCAGGGGCAGCAGCAGGTTTTGGGGATGGGGCAGCCAGAGAGCCCTGCAGCCTGCATGGTGGTCACAGCAAAGCATCCCTGTGCTGCTCAGAACAGCTCAGCCCTGCTTTCTGCTGCCGCTGAGACTGCTGGAGGGGAAAATTAGATTTGCCTTTTGTTCAGCCAGCCTCGTGGAAAGCCTCGGTCAGCGGCTGGGTGGAGAGCAGAACCAGCTCATGGCGCCTGCACTTGGGTATTGGCTCAGCTGAGAGGGACCCCAAGAGCTGAACCTCCTCCTCTCACAGCTGGCTCTGAGAGTTCCTGCTGGGGCAGAGTCTCCCTGCCACAGAGACATCAGCCTCCTCCAACAGTGATGCCTGCTGCTCTGCTTGTGGTGGAGAAAGCCATAGAGGATGGCAGAGATCTGTGGGACCTGTGCTTTGCTAAATGAGGCTCAGGACCCATGGTGCATGTGTGTATTTACTTGGCTGACTGCGGATGCCTCCCAGATATGCCCTGCCCTTGTCCCATTTTCATTCCACCAGAGAAAATCATGGCACATCCTGACAACAGGCAGCTCAAGAAGGGGGCAGAGTGCCCTCCTCCTTCCCTCACGTTAACCACATTCTCTTCTGGCTGGTCACCTCAAAGGCAGCTCCGGTAACATTTTCTGTTTGAAAGGCACTGATGCTGGAGCAGCATTTAAATTTATGTTCCCATAAAATATTTTTTCCATAAAACATTTTTTTCATAAGCCATGGGACAGATTGGAATCTGACACGTTCAGCTGTCGCTGGATGAAGGGAAGAGCAGAAGTGACAGGAAATTTTTAGGAGAACTATATTAAACTCTGTGTAGGATTTTGATTTAGTAGTAACAGTAAAATGAAATTTCAGCTGATAGTCCATTATCCTGTTTGCAGTGCACTCTAATAGCATCTCCATTCATAAAACAGTTCAGCTCCTGTCCTTTGGTGTTGATCTATTTGTTTTGCTCCAGAGCAGTTTCCAACACACAGCGAATTTGCCTTCCTGCATACTTATGTATACAGGAAGGGCATAACACCTTTCCAGGCAGCCAAACTTATATTTGCATGTTGGATCCTGAGAGTGGATCCTCCCAGCAGCACATTTCATATGGGCGACCTTCTGCAAATGTCTTTGTGAACACTTGGCCAGATGTATTTCTTCCCCCATCTTCTGGACTAGTGGAGTGCAGTGTGAGCAGATAGGCAACGAAAAGAGAGAAAATACAAAAAGCTGGGCTAGGAAAGGGTGGGGGCTGAGGAGGCAAACACATTTCCAGTTTCCACCTGACCAGGTGCCAGTGACCCATTACAAGTGCGTGACTCACCTGGTTTTGCAGAAATCACGGTATGCAGTCTCACTGGAGGGTTGCAACACCTCTCCCACTAAGCCTGGCTTGAACTGGAAATCTTTTGTTCTTTTTGGCTCTGCCCTCACTCACAGAAGTCAGGCTGTACAGCCGGCACCCAGGCAACTGTGAGGCATCTGTGGGTGCAAAAGCAGAGGTGCCATGTTCTCATCGCAGTCATTCCTGAAAATTTCATCCCTTCTTTTTGGAATTTATAATAATGGGCCTCATTCTTTGCTGATATTTTCTTAGGAGCTCTGCAAGGTGAAGGCAAAGCACTATCAAGTCCCAAGGGTATAATTTTACCCCTACTCTCTTGTGGCATTATAGATAAATCACCTTTTAGAGTGAGTTCAGCCCTATTCATCTCCCTTCTCCACTCCCTTCCTATCAGATACTGGAACGCCTCAGCCTCCTTCCCTGTCTCCCAGCTCCTGCAGGACGTGCAGCTTCTTGCAGGCAGCCTCTCTACACCAGCGTTAAGTTACTAAGCAGCCGAGATAAAAGGTTCCCACCTTCATAAATAATCAATGTGGGCCAAATGGCTTGTGCTTGCTCGACAAACTCATGCATGAGAAACAGAAAGGGAAGAGACAAACACTAACCCAGCAAGGAAAATAACCACCTCACGCCAATAAAGGTGGAAAGGAGATTCAGATAACAGAGAAGCAAGAGAGTAAGAGTAGAAAACAAGGAGATGAGCACCCATCAAACACTTTTTTCATCTTCATTCAGAAAGTGTCGGAAGACTGGCTTTGATTAAGCTAATTTACTCATTACAGGGAAATTACTAGAGCAGCCTGGTACCTGCCAGCCCCTGGGTGAGACTCAGCCACTGCCCACGCCTCTGATGGGTTTGCCCATGGTCATTTGCTGGCATTGGAGGGATGTAGATGTGCAACCAGCATCAGAGGGACCAGTGAGCCCAGCATCAGTGCTCCCTCTGCAAACGCAGGGTGTGCACAGAGCAACCACAGCCCAGGCAGCCTCTCTCAAGGGTTGCTGTGCAGAGGGCAGCTCAGCTAAATGGGCTGTCCTGCAAATTAAGTTTCTGGGGTAAGTTTGCCATTATAGAACAGTAGGCCTTCAAGCTTCCAGGGCAGATGCCACACCTGTCCTTTGCCTCTGTGGCACCCGTCAAACACAGAGGCCCATCGTTATGTGACGGGGATGAATCCCTTCTGTTTGATAGGTTCTATGTCTAATAACTCTGCCTTGGGAGAGGAGCTCGCTAGCCAGCACAGCAGACTCACTGGTGTTGGTACATCAGTGCTGATTTTTACCACATGAGTGCCTGGCCCTTGAAGAAGGTGCCTCTGCTGAGAATCAAAATTGCACAGTGTCTTTATGATGACACTGTGACTTTATGATGTGTATCCCCTATCGCTGCTCTATGCCCAGACGTGATTCCTGTGCCTCTCTGTGTCTTTAAACTGGGTGAGAGAGAAAGAAAAAAGCCAGATGAGATTTTCAAAACAGTTTTTGTGTTCAAGGACACAGAGAGATAGCTGCTGCTGCTGCTGCTGCAGAGCAGAGGCACCTTCCTGCTTTTCCTGGCTCTTGGCTCCTTTTCTCAGAAGAGAGAGATGGAGAGTTAAACTCCTTTGTGTCCCTGGCACTTTGGTTTTTTCTTCTTCTTCTCTTCTGGGCTGTTCAGAACACCATAACATCAGAACCTCACTGGGAGGCCTCACACCTCAGCCCGGAGGGGCCCGAGCCGACCCAGCTCTGAGGAGGAGAGAGGGAGGGAGAGACCACACCCACAGAAAGGACTCTAAAATCTTCCCAGGTTTTCTCTCCACAGGGAGAGGTTTTATTATTTAGCATTATTCTTTTCCCGTGTGTTTGCTAAATAAATAGTTTGTTTTCCCTTTTTCACTTTCCTTTGAGGAATTTTTTCCCGAACCTGATGCGGGAGGGGTGGCTGTAACCTGCCTTCTCTAGAGGAGACGTTCCTCCCAGAGCGCGCCTCCGAAATTTGTCTCAAACCCGGACACACAGTAATGACAGTAACCTCTTCAGATGACAGGGCTGCTGGTGAGCACAAATAGTGTCCCTGTGCTCTTTCTCTTAGGGTCATCCACAGACATTGGTAACGAGCATATAAGGCAAAAAATCCCCATTCGTGCCTGATTCACCACTGAGTTACCACTCTCACTCCAAGCTGGTGCCAAACTTTTAAAGTGAGGCTTAATCCAGAGCGATGAGTCAGGTCTGGCACAGTTGGCTCAGGAGGTGTCAATAAGGACTTTAGGCAGGTACTAGTCCACCTCTGGTGTGAATCCCTGCTGTTTGTAAGCACTGGGCAGAAACTGCTGCCACAGGGAGAGTGCCAGGCTGTAGACTTCCCACTCCCTAAATTACTGCATTGCTTTGACTGAACACAAGACCTGGGCCTGGCTGTCAGCCTTGTTCCTTCTTCACAAGTGACCCTGGAGTTGGTACCAGATGCAGAAGGATGCACGGAGCAGTGCACAGGCTCCCTCCTCATGACATGCACCTCTTCCCATCCTTGACAAGCTTTTGTCTCTTAGGGCAAGACTACAAAACAGCCACATGTCACAGACACAAAGCAAGAGAATGCAATGGCATCGCCCATGCTTTGGAGATGAACAGAATTCAGCAATTCCTTAATTTAAATTGCCCAACCGACTGAGGAAGGGGACTATTCCCTCTGGTGTACAAGCACAAACCGCCTCACACAGCCATTCTCCTTGTGTCCCAAGCCAAACCTCCCTGATCTTAGCCGTGATCAGGTCATCCCAGTTTCTCAGACTGTTGTGTGAAGCTGAACACAACAGATTTTGGCCACCGGAGTAGTGATGAGTTCCTGCTCCGGTTCACCTTTGATGCAGTAAAAAACTGCTGCAGACACAAATTTAAAAAGGTGGGAGGGAGGACAGTTTTAAAGCAAATTCACACTCCTGCTCTGAGTAACTGTTTTCTCAGCTCTAGTATTTAATAAGAACAAGGGAGATCACTAAAAGGGATGAAGGGAGAGCTCCCAGAGTACAGACAGTGACCAAAGGAGCGAGTGAGTGAGAACAATGGATTCCTTGGGAGATAAAGTTTCATTGCTATGGAATCAATCTTCTGAGCTTCTCTTTGCAATTTTGTCTCATTCGGTGCCTCTTGAAATGAGTTTCCATTTGTCTGTCTGGTGCTAATTTTCCCTCATTTGCCGCATCACAGCCATCATTAGAGGCACAAACTGCCTCCAGTGCCTTTTTCCCCCCTTTCTTCAGTCACTCTCCTTAATATCTCTCGGTTTGTTAACTCAGCTATCACTCAGTGGCAATCAGATGCTGTTAGTCTGATCTAGCTGCCTCTGGATGCCCCATCCCTCCTGTTCCCAAGGACACATTGCTGCCTGGGGTAGTTGCCTGGGGCAGGGGGCAGGGGCCAGGGAGGTGCTTTAGAGCAATTGCCAACTTTTATCTGCAAGCCTTACAGCCCCTTCCCAGAGATGTTTGATATCTTTCTTGATTTCCATTTCAATTAGCTAATGGGGGTAACAAGTGGAAGAGGAAGGGTTTGGACAGCATTGAAAATGTCCTCTGAGCTTCTGGTCTTTGCCCTCAAGCTGATTCAGGGTTTGCTTGGAGTCAGAAGCTGGCTCTCAGCTGTTGGCTTACAAAGAGTGCTACCCCTGCCCCCAGGAAATGGATCTGTCTCTGCAGCCAGCAGCGCAAATCCTCGTGTCTTTTCCACGGCGCTCTGGTCCTCGAGCACTCCAAGAGCTGCATCTCCCTAGGGATGCACACAACATCCTCAAGCAGACAGCAGCCCCAGACCTTGCTTGCACACCTGTTCCTCCCGCTTGCTGCCAGATCACTTGGCAGTGAAAGGCCTGACTGGGCTCTGGGATCTGCCCCACTAAGAGAGCACACACTGCGGCTTGTGCTGCGTACCAGGGCCGTGTCAGCTGCAGCCCCATCCTGCAGCGTGGGAGGCTTGCCCCGATGCCTGTCAGCAGCTCTGCTGTGCCAACAGCTGCCCCAGAAAAGCAGCTGAGCAGAAGAGCCCCGCACCACCAGCAGCGAGAGCAGCTTGCTCCAGAGCGTGGCACGGTGCTCGTCCCTGCTGTGTGCTGTGGGTGGAAACGGCAGCGCCGCTCCTGCTCTGCAGCAGGAGGGGCCACACACCCACAGAGGTACCAGGGGGCTGTCACCAGCAGCTGCCTCCAGCAATGAACCTCTGCACATCTTCACTCCTGGGCCACGGGAAGAACTTTGATCAGTGGCAGGAGGCTGTGCTGAAGGTGTGCGAGGCTCTGTGGTGGCAGGAATTTCAGGCTGAGTAAAGGATCGTTCATGGAAAGAGGTGGTGAGCCCAGCCCTCCCTTCATTAGACAGAAAACCAACACACAAGCACTGGTGCTGGGAAGGGGGTTGTCTTGGCTCTCTTAGGCAAACCAGTGAAGTGAGCAGCCAGTGGGACGATCTGGGAGAGGTTTTACATGGCTGGAAGTTCTCAGGCCACTCTGCAAATGGGTGATGGATCCACAGGCAGGCAAAGCAGCCTTTATTTGAGCAGGCTTCCCAAATCACATTTCAAAGAGGATGCACAGTCTCAGCTCAAGCTTGCCAGCAGCTCGTGGGTGCTCTGGATGGCTGCTCAGCACCTGTTTTCCACAACTTTTGGCAACTAAAGCCACTTCAAGTGAACAATATATTCCCTACAAGAACGCAGGGCCAGGACTGGAAGCCAGGTGCACTGTGAGGGACTGAAGCTCTGCTGGATTCTTCCACTTGTGTCAAGTGTGTTGTGCATCCCCACTGACCCTCTGTCTGTGAGGCATCCTCGAGAGGCTCAGATCCAGGAGTGATTTCTCCATCTGGGAGGACTGTGTTGCAAAATAGGTTGCAAGCTAAGGAAGCAGCCTGCGAGGCTGGGCTCCAAGAGATGGAAACCCCAGATTCATGTGCTGAGCTAGCAGAAGTCACTTCTACCCGTGACTTCCACAAACTCTCCCACTGCTCGTACTGCAGCCTGTCAACACAGGTATCAGGGGACTGCAACCTTAGAATCCTGGGCACAGACCTGGACAAAAACATTAGCACCCACAGACGAGGCAGCAGCAGATCAATGCCGAGGTGCGATTTCCAAACCAAGCGTAAAGGATGCCTTGCTGCCCTCCAGCCCTGTAAAAATTTTGGAGTAGCTTTCAACTGGCAGAGTAAGGTTATTCCTGGTCAGCATTTTGTAATCACTGGTAATCTTTCAAAAGACCTAAAATCAGATTTATCATCAAGGTTACTGGAAAGTATGACTATTATGCATTTCAATTAGCGCCTTCCTCTTTGTGGTAATGGTTCAAACATTCATTCCTCTGGTTTCCTGGTCAATGCACCGTTTTTAAGCTGAACTGGAAAAGTGACACTTTTGAAGAGGAAGCAGTAAATGTGCTACAAACCATATACTCTGAAAGTATGAAACATCAGAAAGCATTGTGTAAAGCTCATACTCTCCAACGTGTTCACAAGTTTTTAAAGATACCACACCTGCCATATGTAGACAGCGTTCATAACAGAGACAACAGAAAGGTGTTAGGTGCAGATATTTCTCTGGAAAACAATGCAATTTCCAGCTTTCAGATGAAAGCTCAGTTTGTTCTCAGTCAGTTTGCAGATGACACTAAGTGTGGCAATGTTGATCTGCTGGAGAGTAGGAAGCACTGCAGAGGGATTCTGGTCAGGCTGGATTGCTGGGCTGAGACCAACGGTATGAGACTGTGAGGCAAAGTGCCTTCGGTCACGACAGCCCCATGCAGTGAAACAGGCCTGGGGAAGAGTGCTGGAAAGCTGTCCAGCAGAAAAGGACGTGGGGGTGATGGTTGACAGTGCCTGAACATGAGCCCACGTGGCCAAGAAGGCCAATGGCACCTGGCCTGTATCAGCAATAGTGTGGCCAGCAGGAGCAGGGCAGTGATTGTCCCTCTGTACTGGGCACTGGTGAGGCTGCACCTCAGGTTCTGGTGTTTAATCCATCACGGTTTACCTCTCTAAATCCAGCTCTCTGCCCATTCTGACAATGTGTGCTTTGGATAGCAAAAGCCAGTCTTGGCCGAATCGCAAGATATTTTTGTGGACACACATTTTCCCATAGCCTTTGAGTACCATAACCCTTAACTGATTTCCAACTGCAATTTAGCTGTGTTTGAACATAGTTCAAATTCTTCAGTGAGGGAAGATGAAGAACACAGTCCCCAGAATATCTCATCACTTTTCTTACTCTTCTGGAAATTTTGAGTTATGGCAAGTGCTAGGAATTCAGATCCCGATTTACTGGTAGGCCTGCATCACTGCTAATAATTTCCTATGTACCTTTTGCAGTGAGAATGGGGTGCATCTAAGAACTGCTCTTACAGATACAAAAAGCTCTTCACGGTGGTAAAAGCAGGAATTAATGTTAATGAGTCTGCTGTTAGCAAAGAGTACTATTGGTGTTATGCTCACGCCTCACCAAATGCAAAGCTTGTTTGTTAAGCAGATGCCAGTGTTAACAGCCAAATTCTCTTCCCATGGATAACTTAGTGTTAGTTAAATGTACCATTAAAAATAACCATTTAAAATGTTAATGAAAAGAGGGGTTGTGCTTGCCAGGGTTTATCTTGTCTTTTTTTTAGCCTCAGCTTTAAGGTGGTGGAGGTAGAAAAGCAAAGACAGCTTTTCCAAGTGTGTTCAGAGCACACACTGAGGTGAAGCCCTGGTAGTGCTGGTGCCATTCATGTGCAGCACCACAAACCTGGTCTGTTTCCTCCTCAGTGACCAGCCCGTAAAGCTCAGTACTGACCTTAACATGCACAGAGCACAGTGGTACCCCTGCCCTGGCACTCTTGCCACCAGCTCTGCTGTGATCCTGCATGCTGCACTTCCTGGCTCTCCCGGCACCATGGAAAGGAACGATGGTGATGGAGGAGAGTTCACATCCCATCGCTTCTCTTCGGTCTCAAACAGCAAAGGTGTGGTAAGTTCATGCTCAGCATCCTGCTCGCACCTCGTGCTCAGTGATGTACCTCTGCTTAGCCCACTGCTCGTGCTGAGCTTCTGACAGCTCCGCTTTTATTTAATTTCACGCAATTTAAGGAACAAGTCTGTACTCCACTGGAAACCAGGCTTACATCGTCCCATGTGTTATGTTCCAGAAACAAAATTAGATACAACTTTTCATAGAATATACCCCTGTTTTGTATGCAGGTCTCGAGTCTCTGCCCCACTGCACTGTAAATAGGCAACAGGAGAAATAGTGGAAGGTGACACAGAGGCAGTGAAGACACCACATAGGTGTGGACAGAGCAGAAACAGAAATAAGAAGGCCTGGTTTTCATGCTCCAGCAATGAACGAGGACGAGACCACCTTTCAGAGCTCCCTTTCAGAGCTGCAGCCAGGCTCTCCTGCAGCCCAAGCTGAGCCTGGCTATGTGCAGCCTCGTGCTGCTGCCCTGGTGTCGGGTGCAGGCACACGCTGCCCTGTGCAGTAGCACAGTTGGCTGCATCCCTGGGGGCCACCAGGAAATAGAGACTGTCCCACTGGGAGAAGGACAGTGACGCCAGGCTGTGATAGACAGGTGGCACTTACATGCTGAAGAGACACCCCCATTGCAGTCATTTGGCTGTAGATGTCTGGAGTTCTCCAGCCCTCACATTTAAAATGCCGAGGTGCTGCTTTCTCCTTCGACCAGGTTTTTCCTGCTTCTTGGTTTCTTCATCCCTTTGGCTGTGTTTCCTTGTAAAATTGCCCAGGCTACTCTGCTGCCCTCTTCCTCCTGCTCCCTTCTAACCTGTTCCTTTCATGCCTGCTTGTGCCCATGGTACAGGACTCCTGTCCCTCTCCTCCTTGTCCCAGCTGCCCTCATTCCAAGCCCCATGCCCTTTCCATTCCCCTGCTTCCCCACTCCCTCCTTGTCACAAAGCCTGGCCTCTCCAGTGCTGCATCCTGCTGTTCTCTGGCCAGCATTTCCTGCCACCTTCCCCATCACCCTCCTTCTCTCTCTCCACCATCTCCACCATCATGCTCTGTCTTTTGGTGCTCCTGTCCTGTGCTTGCCTAAGCAGCTTGGCCTCAGCCCATTCCATCCATCAGCTTCCTTGTTCTTCCCCTCCTGGGACTACAGCCTTGATCCCAACCTCTATCTGCACACACACACACACACAATCATGCAATTTAACTAATTTTAAAAAACCCAAAACAAACAAGAGGCTGAAGGCAAGTGCTGACTTCAGGGCTGTGCACTGCAGTTTTGCCTATGGCACCTCTCCTCTCCTCCTGGCAGCCCCATTTCACATCTGTTTCCAGCCAGTCTGCTCTCTTCATCCCCAGGCACTGCACTGCAGGGGTCAGACTGCTTGGGGTGGCACAGCACCCTCAGTCCCAGGCCACTGGCCCCTGCCCCACTTGCAACCCAGTACCACCCTGCCCCTCCGAGGAAGGGGCGGGAAGGGGTAGCCTGGCCCACATTCCCCCTGTGGGCTGGGAAGTCATCGCTACACATGATCAGAGAGGAGACAAGTCAGAGTATGCAAGGAAGGGAGGGGGAATGAAGAAACATTACCTCCTTTTCACGTTTATTTAATTTTTGTATTTTTTTGTATTTTTTTTTTAAGATCACAGAAGAGCAGAGCATTCATACATGTAAAGAAACAGAAACGAGATAACAGAAGTTAAATACATTGAGAAAAGAAAAAATAAAAAGCTTCTTTTTATTTTTTTTTCCATCACTGGGTTTTGTTCATTTGTTTGTTGGGTTGTTTAGTTTTTTTGATCGGTTCTTTTACACACACACTTGCGCTTTTAAAACTTTCTTTCACAGAGCTAGTTTCAAAACCAAAACAATGGCAAAAAATAAAATGGCCATTTTCTCGTTTCGTTAAAGAGAAGTTCAGCTCATGTCTACAGTGCTGGGGAAAAATATATATAAAGATATAGATATATATATATATTTATATGTATATAACACTGTTAATGAGGAGAGTTCTAACCACCCCACCGTGTAGCAAGAAGAAGGGACTGGCCTTCATTCTCAAGGTCTAGAGGATGAATCTTGGCTCCAACCGGGAAGGCTGAATGATTTTGGGAGGTGACGGTGGCACCGTGGAGGCAGGTTCCTGCTCTGTGCCCCCTCCTCCCTTTCCTGGCACACACGTGTGCTCCCGCAGGCACAGGCACAGGCATGCACATGCCTTCTCCTGGTTCCCTCAGGAGGTCACCACGTAGCTGTGTGTCACAGACAGAGCCACTGCCAGCAGCAGGTGGCTGAGCGCCCGCCTGGCTGCGTGTGATGGAGAGCGTGGGGAAGGAGAGCGCCCCAGGAGCGCTCCTGTAGCATGTGCGCGGTGGAGCTCGCGGGGGTGTGCGTACGCGCCTGTGCGTGGCCGAATGGGGAGCAAATGTCACGATCCTGGAGAAGGACAGCCCCAGTGGGACGTGCTCTCCTCACTGGCTGGTTCCTAGGTAAGCCTTGCTCCTCGTCTCCACCCATGACCCCTCTGTTACGTACAGAAACGTCCACACGCCTTTCCTCAGGACACGGCTGGAGCCACCGTGGTGTCACACTGCTTCACTCACTGAGGCCCATTTTGCTGCATGGTGAACATGCCCTGGGAGGCCAGGAGGGAGCTCCTGATGCACCGTGAGGACAGGCAGGGAAAGAAGGGCCCTCCTGGGATGCAATCTCTGCCCCTTCCCCAGCCGCGCTGCCCAAGGCGCCCTCTGCTCATGCAGCCCCCACCACCCGTGCTGCAGTCATGTCCCCCTGTCACTGCCCCTTCCTTCTCTGCTGCCTGGGCACTTCTACAAGGCTTGCAGGGCAGTCTGAGTTGCTGTGGCGCCAGCTAACCCAAGCCTGCAGCAAGTGAAGGACCCTTTGCTTCCCACCTGCCTGGGCTAGTCAGAAGAACCGCTCCTCTTGCCCAAGCCCTGCCTTGGCAGGTCTCCTCACCTCACCACATCACCCTGACCCACAGAGGACAATACCAACATACTCTCACCAAGATGAGTTCTGCTCCCCTGTTACAGCGAGTGAACCAACAAGCAAGCACCATATATTGCCCTAATGGGAGCCAACCATTAGGCAAAATTTTGGGGGCTGTGGGAGCTGCCCGATCATTGTTCCAGCAAGTTACAAGAAGGAAAAGTGAAAGAGGTTTTAATGGTGTGACACAGCTCTTAGTCAGCAGAGTCATGCAATTAAAAAAAAAATCATCTTCTGGGCATCCCACTGGAAATGAAGCCACTCTAAGATTAGCGTTGAGAGGCCGTGGTCTCCTCGCTGGTGAACCTGAGAGTTCTGCGCATGGACGATGGACAGCACTCATCCCTACCCTTTTCCACCGGCATCACATCTTGGAAATTACCATCCAGTTTCTCCGTCACTTCCCTGCCTCAAGTTTTGCTCTTCCCACAGGACAGTTTGCTCCCGGCATCCCTAACTCAAGAAGTTTTGTGTCCTTGAGTCAGAAAAGCAGTAAGATTGTGCACCATCAGGAGAGAGAGAGAGAGAGAGAGAGAGAGTGAAAGAGAGAGAACTGCTCACTCCCCAGGCACCTCCTCTGCCGTACTGTCTCGGTCAGCCATCCCCCATGTCAGTTGCTACATCACATCAAGCACCATGATGATTTGGGCTGCAGGTCAGTGTGCTTGGAGGAGAGGAAGCAGAGGTGTGAGGGGTTGGGAGGAGATGAGGTGTTTCCCTGTGCCCATAGATTCCTTCACCAGGGAAGGGCAAAGTGATGAAACACTGCACAACAATCGAGCTGAAATATCAACCTGCCGGTAGGGCTGTGAAGGACTCTCGCGTAACTCCTCCAACTTCCCAGATCCTCTTGTTTCATCAGGACTCGCTGCTGCTCCCCCAAATTCCTTCCAAATGTGTAGCTTCCACTCCGCCTGGAGACCATGTGGCTTTTGATGGCGGCTTTGTCCATGCGGTGTGCTTGGACTTTCAAAACGGGGTTGCTCAGACAGATGGCCTGGGGGCATGGTCTGGATGCACCTGGAGCTAAGAAGAGCTGGTGGGGCTTGGATGTTCTTTGAGCGAAAGTGGGGCAAGCAGCAGTGCACGAGCGATCTGCCCAAGTGGTGAACAGTCAGTGGTGTGAGAAAGATGTGCAGACAAAGACTAACTCTCAACACGATGCATGTCACCAATGAAATCTCCATGAATGGCACGTTCACATGCACTCGGGGCTAGCATGGGGCGACACAACTTCACTGGTGAAGAAAGCGGGTACGGGGGAGGAGGAGAGGGTGCATCACTGAGCAACGAGCCCGCGAGTGCGGGGCTGCAAACAAACAGAAATGAACACAAGTGCCAAGATACAGGTGTCGGCTGGAGCATCCCACGTCGCCCTTCCCAGCCGTTCAGAGACAGGCGTTTGCTTCGTTTTCCATCTGGCCAGGCACACGCTCCAAGCAACATGCTACAATCATGCATGGAGTTCATGTGGCTCGGGGTGGCTGCATTTCCCCTGTCCAGTTCCTTTCAGAAAGACTTGCCTTCGCCCCTCCTCTCGGTCATCCGAAAAGGGTTAGAAATCTGCTAGCAATTATGGGGCCATATATGAAATCTAAGTTTTTGTTCCTCTGCTTGGACATTACCAGACATCTCATGTAACTCTTGTAATATTTACAAACCAGTAGAAGAAATACAATTTTTTTTTCCATTTTGTTCATATCTTTTTATAACACTAAATGTTAAATCTCCATCAATCAAACACAATTACACTGACAAGCTCGAGGAACTGGTGTCCCATTCCAAACTCCCATCTTCCCCGGTCCCCAACCAGCTGAGAGGCAGCAGGAAGCAAGAACACAGCTTTTTGGGAGGTGATGGGAAAAATAGCAATGTAAACGGGAAGAAGAGATGATGAGGAGAAACAGTTTCAGAGAGAAGGGCCTGAGACATGAGAAAACCCATTGCAACATCTCCGTCAGAGGGTGGAGGGAGAAAGAATGGGAAAAAGCAGAGGACCTCGCCTGTGTTTCCTACATTCATCTGGGCTCACCTCTTTGACAGGTGCTCTGAGCGATCCCTGCTTGAGTTCAGGAGAAACAGGGGGATTTTTGCAGCACCCTTTGAGGCACGCTGCAGCTCACAGGGTTAGATCCTTGGAGAAAATCAAGCTCCAGCCTACTCAGGACTCCCCCAGCCCTGCTAGGAACAGACATTGCCAGGAGTGAGGTTCCCAGCACTGCTGCAGACAACAGGCGTACTTGGTGTTGGTGGCTTTTCTCAGAGAGGTCTGCAATTAACTGGCTTTCACTCTGTTTCACAGCCAGGCAACAGAGGCAAAGATCTGCCCAGGGCCTGCAGGAAAGACCAGATCCCAGCACTGGGGCTGGGGCCCTTTCCCCCACTAATGAGCAGGTGGCTTCAAAAAACGGATGCCCTGCTTTTAGTGAGATGTTTCCCTTTAACCATAAGCCTCTGTGCCTCGACATCTAAAAAAACATCCCCTCAAAACTCCTTCAAACCAAAACAGATGAGACACAATGAGGTGCCGGGACTTGATGACCACCACCACACCATAGGGGTCTGATGTGTGTGACCCCAGTGCATAGGAGCGACCTCACAGTGACAAAAACACATGCAGAGAACACAGGGGAGAGGTGCTACCATAGCAACCAGGCTGACATCAAAGAACCTCAAGTGGGCTTGACTCAGCCCTTAGGAACAGCCTGTCGCAGCAAGGCACTGCAGGCTGCCCACCTTCTTCTACAAGCCTGTGCCAATGAACCCAGGCATAGGTACAGCCCCGAGAAAGAGCAGTGCGGTGTTTTCCCTCGTGCCAGTGTGCTGGAAAGGGTGCAGCTCCCAGACCTGGCTTCTGGGACCAGGATCAGCTCACGGCTGTACCAGGGGAAAGAGGAGCCCTGTTGCAGCAGAAAATCTGGACTTGTTATTAAGACTCTGAATTACATGGCCCCCCTGAAGGTCAGGCACGAGGACTGGGATGTCAGAATGCTCTGAAGGATACAGGTATTCTTTTCCAGGGCTGACACACACCAGTCTCCAAAGGAGATGCCCAAGTTCCATCAAGGACTGCCCTATCTTGGAGGAAGGGAGCCATCCCTAGATGCCTTGGGTGGATTTCAAGCACCAGTTGCCCACTTGCAACTTGCACCCTCTTGCAGGTATGGCTTTGGGGTCTGGAGGAGCATAAATTACCACCATCCAATCCCACGGCAGCTCTACGCCAACTCTTAGAATCCCAAAACTTCAGCCTCTCATGTCTCTAATACATTTCCTTGCTCTTCTGGCTGCCTGGGAGGAGCCCTTGACCGCCTGCTTAATTGCGTGCCTGCCGCTTCCTGGAACAGCTGAGCTCAGCAGCGAGGGGGCAGCGCCGGCAGTGCCGCAGTGCAAGGCTGAGCGCGGGGAGAAGCCTCACCGGACTGTGCCCCACACATGCAAAGGTGGGGACGGGCTTGCAGGCAGCAATTCCCACTTTGCTTCCGACCACCCGTCGGGTATCCCCTCCCACGCACTGCAAGGCCAAGCTGTTTCCCCCTTGCCCGCATGTGAGCACGGCTGCCAAGCGCGCTGCCGCTGCCCCAGTGCCCGGGGCAGAGACACAGGAGCAAACTGGCTGCTGCTTGAAGGCTCAGGGGCTGAGCACCTGTAAAACACTGCGCTGTCGTGGGATGGCCACTTGACTTGTGCGGGTTAGTCAAGCTCTCCCCTGCACATCCCTCTCTCCAAAAAAGGCCTAACTTGATAAACCCCGTGTTTTATCATTTTTGCCGCTGGTAGACACTGCGGCTCGTGACTGGCCAGGGGGCACAGGAGTCTTCTCCCCTCTGACCCGACCCACACACAGGCACTGCAGCCCCTGCTCGCTCCGGCTCCTGCAGCAGACCTTGTGCTGTTGTGGCAAATCCAGCCACCACCCTGCATTTTCTCAGTCCTGTTTCTCACAACCTTTTCTCCCCTCCTCCCTTGGGAGCCACTAAAGCATCTCTTCCTGGCACCTCTGTATGTGATTCTGCCATGGGAAGTGCGATGGCAAGCGAGAACGCTCTCCAGCAAGATCAGCACCCTTGAGATAAGAGAAGAGCAGGGGAAATTGTGCTGCCTGCTTCTTTGCTGCACCACTTTAAGCTCCTTCTTTGTAAGCCCAGGATTTTGGACCTGATATTTGTTTTATTTCTTACATTCACAGGTCCTGGACATTTTCTGACCCAATTTCTTTGAAATGTGGAAATCGCAGCGAGTTTTGTAATAGCAGTGGTGTACAGCACACACACATGCACATATACACACACGCACTCACCCTTACACAGCCTACATTTCCTTTTGTACCAGGGAGGACAGTAAAAACAAAATCAACAAAGCAACAAAAAAGGGTATTGGCTCTATTTTTACATGACTACCAAAATGGTTAGGAATGACCAGACTGTGGTTTTCATGTTGAGGTATCATTCCTACGCACGCTATACCTAAAAGGAATGGCTGCTTGGTGACGTCCAAGGTCTCATCGCTCACATCCCACCACCCCAGCCTCCCATCTCCAGGAGGAACGGTGGCCACACGCCTCAGTCCAGAGTGTTGTGGGCCAGTCCTGGTTTCTTCTGCTTGCTTGGACAATTGCACAGGAGTGCACACCCCCATGCACGTGCGCGGGCACTCGTGCATCGCGCAGGCTGCTATGCTGGTACTTGGAGGCTGAGAGCCAAACAGGTTGGAGGTGGGAGAGAAAAAAAGCCTAGACAAGGGTCTGACTCTTGCAGACAAGACTCTTTGCAGACTGACTCTTGCAAACAAGGTGGCCAGAAGACAAAAAGCCAGTGAGGACACGGGAGAGGGGACACAATGTGAACCTGTGTTGCAGCTGCCCCCTCTCTCCTCACCCCTCTTCTCTGCCTAAGTGATCTCTCTGCATCTTGTCTCACACTTACAAGGCAGGACATTATCTACAGCAGGATGAGCATATGTACACATGGACTGTTCGTTTTGCATGCTTAGAGAGAGCAAGAGAAGGAGAGAAAGAGTGAAGACGGAGCAAGAGCCACACATGCATGCACGCACGCACACAGGCATACACAGGAGAAAGAGAAAGACACCTGGTTGAACTGGGGGGAGAGGAAGAGGATTTAAAAAAAAAAAAGAAAAGTAGGCTTTCAGTAGAGTTGACACAGCTTTAGTTCAGGCCAGCGAGGGCGATGTTGCATGAAAGAGGGGACAGGAAAGAAGGTGTTTAGCAAGGGCTGGGTGCACATGAGCGCAGGGTGAAGTGAAGAGAGAAAGGGGTTCTTCACAGGACACCAGTGTGCAGAGAGCTTCAGGTGACTTGCTCTGGTTTGTGGCTTTTTTTTTTTTTGCTTTTTTTTTTCTTTTCTCTTTTTTTCTTTTTTTAAATTTGTTTTTAAAAGTATGAACTGGCTGAGCATTAGCTCACAAAAATGACCCAGGGCATCCAAAAAGTTAAATGGCTATAGACACCGAAGCAAAGACCTCTTTCTGCAAAAGAAAGAAAGAGGAGGAAGGAAGGAAAGTGAGGGAGTATGGAAAAGAGGAAGGAGGAGAGAAAAGAAAAGGGATCTTCTGTTTGATTGGCTTTGCGGGTTTTGTTGGATTGTTTACATTGCAGCATCCTCCGGCGACACGGTCCTTGCTGGTGCCCCATTCTCCCCCTCGCTTCGTGTTGCCTCCTAGGCAGTCGATGACTTGACAGCCGGCTTTTCAGGTTTTGGATTAAATGTTGCTGAGTCTTCTTTGCTGTAATTTTTCCTCTCCCCCCTCTTCGCTCCTGAACACACAAAAGTTGTGAAAGAAACAGTCGTCTCTCTCTCTCCCCCCCCTCTTTTTTCTCTCTCCCCTCTCTTCGCTCTGTCTCCTGTATAACGCGTTTTGTTTTGTGTGTTGTTGTTGTTGTTGTTGTCGTGTTGTTTTTTTAATTATTATTAATATTATTATTTTTAATTCTGATTTGTATTAACATTTGCTGAGTAGGCAGAGCAGGGACGCTGCCAGAAGCCACAGTGGGACGGCCAAACTCATGGAGCCGTTGTCTACCCTCCCTGTGCCGGGTCCTGCAGGGTGCGAGAAGGGAGAGAAAAGAAGACAAGGTTACACGAGGCTGGGTGACATGGGGGTGACACAGGAACACAGTGCTTCAGTCCCATGCTGCTCCTGCAGTGGTGGGTTTGGGCTGCAGGGCACAGCCACCTTCCCACCGTGGTGATCCTCTCTCCAGCTCAGCTACAGGCCTGCCAGCTCCTCAGCATCCTCCTTCCCTCTGCCCAACACTCCAGTGGCATGTAGCTCTCCCTAAACTACACCCAGGTTGGAGGAACAGGGCCTGGAGCAAGCGGGAAGGCTCAACCCCGGCTGCTGACCACATCCCAACCCTTGCCGTGCCTCCAGCTGGGAGCTGCTGGCCTTCCAGAGTGGGGATATGGTTCCCACCTTTGCAGATGCAGCCCCTGGTCACCACCCCCACACCTGCCCACTCCGCCACCTTCCAGTGGTGGCCCTGAGATGCCAGGACTCGTTGTAATTCTGCGCAGTGGCCAGTGCCTGTCTGCAGGCAGACACCAGCTCCACGGGAGCTGATTCATCACAGCGGTCCGATCAATAAAACATGGGCCCAAGCAGCAGACGCCTCCCCTCCCTCCCAGGGCCGCACCGTAATTGTTTGTTTCTGAATCGGGGTGGAGGAAGGCTTCGCTGTTGCACTTACAGCCCTGTGGCACGACACCTGTGGGGTGAGGGTGCAGGGTGTGCCAGGGAGGTTGATTTTTCACGAGGGTGGGAAATGAAGCTGCACGTGTGTGCATGCGCATCCGCAGGCTCCGTCAGAGGGGGCAGGGAGGAGCGCGCTGCTGCAGCAACAAATAATGCAGCCTGGCTCCAGGAATATTAAGCGCTAACACTCCTGACATCTCCTCATTCATCCTCTCATTTATAGGTTCCCTTTCCTGGATGGCTTTAACGGAGGCGGTGCTGTTTTAAATTCACCCTGCAATCCCAAGCCTCGGCAGCCTTGCCTTTATAACTGGTCAGGGAGGTGCTCATGGCCGTGGTTCTGTAAATGCAAGCTCACCACGTATGTGTGCACACGGAGTACTCCTGTATGTGTGCATGCACGTGTACGTGGACATATATACATATATTGTATGTGTGTGTGTGTGTGGTGGGTTACACAGAAGGTGTGCAGGAAGATGCTGAAGTGTGGAGATGGAGATGAGTTTTTATGTTGGAACTGATCCTGCTGTGGAAGAAAGAAGTCATGCTTGCTACCAAGAAAAGCTATTTCTGATGGCAAAGGGGAGCCAAAATAAAAAAAAAAGGCCCTGTTCAGGAGAGCTCCGTGAGTGAAGTACCACTGCTCCCTCACAACCGGCGGAGGTGAAGACCCCCACTCTCCTGGCTGGAGCATGGGTGTCACAGGCTTGCTCAGCAGCACAGTCACTATTAAACTCGAGCTGGTGACTAAAAGGCAGCAAATCCAAGAAGGATGTCTCCAGAGTCCCTCAAATTCCTTTGTGCTTTCATTTGTCTGATTTCTTCCAAATGTAGCTGATCACTTACCAGAGTAGCTGTTTGTGCCCCAGTTCTGTTCTTTCATTATTAAGAAAGTATGTGATGATTTGTGTGGAAAATTTATATTCCATCTATGGCTTCTTTTTTCAGCTAGTCCACGTGCATCTTTTGTGGCTTGTCACACAAATCCTACAACACTGTTTTTTTTACTCCTTTTATTTCCTCCTCTAAGCTCAGGAACAAGTTTCAGTTCAGCTACTGCCCCTACCTCACCTATGTTTCATAAAAAAACATCTCTCACAGTCAAATAACTGTGGAGAGGCTGTTTGGGACCATTTGCATCCCCTTTTGGCACAAAACATGACTCCTCTGGCCTAGCAAATAAACAAGAGCACACCAGGCAGGGTGTGATGCCCACAAAAAATGTTCAGCCACCACATTTTTACTATTTGGCTTAGATACTATTTGTCTTAACACATAGATGGACATGTACATAACACACACGTGGCAACCATCCTCCTCTTTGCCGCTTTTCCAGGGTGCCCATGCAACCAATGTGCACCAATGGTGGCACGCAATGCAGAGGCAAGGGGATGTTTGACCTTGGCTGGGTACTGCTGCCTCACTACATCTAAATGCACGGATCGGAGTTTGTGAGCTTGGGGGGAACTGGGGGCAGAGGCATGGTGTGGTGTGGTGGTGGTGTGGTGAAGAGATGAGCCTCTGCAGTATCTGGGTATAAGAGAGGACACACAAAGACATGCGGTGTGATGGAGGACTTGGGAGAGGGTCACACCAGCTTCTGTTCTGCTTGAACAGATGCCCTCAAACTTGTCTTAAGTTTGAGGCCATCTGACAAGCCAAAACTCCCATCTTGAGAGATGAAAAATGATGTGCTACATGTTCTCATGGCTCCCCGTGTGTCCCAGTCAGATGGTGGGGCTGGCTGCAGAAACCTTTCCACGTGCAGCCCTGATCATCTTCTGTGCCACACCACAGGCCAACACCAGCAGCTGTTCTCACAGGTGTTGGGCAGTGTGTTAGGCTGACTGGGAGGACTGGGATCCAGCGTGGTCTCTGCACGTAACCCTGGGGGCCACATGGAGTCTCTGGGTTTGACAGCACAGCTGGCTAGAGCACACACCACAGGCGCTACATTTACTGTCACAAGTACTGTAAAAATGGGGGAAGCTCATAGTTCTATCACAAAATAATGTTTTGGGGGACAACAACTGCTCAAGCGTAATAAGAAAGAGAGTGAAAATGCTGGAAGAAAATGAAATATTTGTCTTGGAGCGAGATTTTTTGCAGGAAATAGCATCCGTTTCCCATTCATTCTATCACTGTCACCCTTCCTTCCCAGCCACACCTCAGGCTGTGCCAGCCCATGTTTGCACGATGACTTCTCCATGTGTGTGCATGAGCAGCTGCTGCTGTGG
>VZTA01010965.1:199323-396210 GCA_013398855.1 Mohoua ochrocephala
CAGCAGCGGGCGAGCCCGCGGTCTCCGGCGCCCTCTGGTGGCCGCCACGCGGAGCGGCCCCCGCCCGGCGGAGCCCCCCCAGAAAGCCCCCCCTGCCACCCGGCTGCCCTCCCCTGCTCCCTCTCCGCTGGCACCGGGAGCTTCGGGGCTGTCCCTGCGGTCTCCCGCTTCGGTACCCTTGAGCCTGTGCTCTGGGAAATTGGCTGTAATATCCCGGGCTATTCATCCCCCACCCTGCCCCGGCAACTGGGCAGCCCTGCCAAGTCTGTGACCAAGGTACAGCTTTGAAGGAGGTGTTCTTCCACCACAGACAGGGAAGGAAATTGGGTTTCCGATGCTGATGAGTTATTATGAATATCTGGCAGCATTTCACAGCCGAACCCCTAAGGGACCCCAGACCCTAAATGCTGACCGAGTCAGATCCCATTAAGCAAATCAAGAAGGAGCAGACTGAAAATTGGCAAGGGCGAACAACTGCACTGCTCTTCCTTGCTCCAAATGTGAGACATTTCGATACCTGGTGCAGAGGCAGGTGGAGCCCTGCCATAGTGCCTAATTGTGCTACAACAGCCTCATGGGACACTGCATCCTGTGTTTCCGAGCTTTATCCGTGCCACACGTTCAGCCTGGGTGATCTGCATTAGTGCCATGCCACAGGATAGCCTTGGCCGAGATTTAGAGAGCTGTGGCTCTCACGGGGCTGAAGGGGACCATGTGCAGCTCCATCCCACCCCTCTCCCCAAGACAGTGTAACCCTAGCTTCATCATTAAATTTAATGATGGGAAAAACAGAGCTGTGCCACTGTGACCTCACTGCTCCTGCCCACCTGCCTGCGTGCAACAGCCCAGAATACCAGCCTGGCACAGAGAGGCTCCAGGAGTCTTTTCCTAATGCTTCTGGGAGAACTTCCACATTCTTCTCAGTGAGGATGAAGAAGGGGTGGCAAAGCCCTTTGGTTTGGGACGTCAGCAATTTCCCTAATGCCTAACACCCCTGCAGGCCAACCCTTCCACTCAGCATGAGGCACAACAGCTGCTGCATGCCCTCACGTGCAGGGGGCTGCAAGCCAGCCTAGCCCAGGTTTCACCGGAGAGGAGTGGGGATGTATGCTCCTGTGCCAGACTTGGCACGGCATAGCTGTAATGCTTGCATGTGTGATGGTTCAAGAACTGCTCCTACTCCTGCAAAGAGTGTAGGAAAAGACACAGTGAGAAGGATGGGGGGACTTGGATTAGATGGCAGAAGAAGATGGGAAAAGCTGCTTGCATTCTGAGCAAACCACAGCCAGATTGCAAAGCCAAGAGCTGCTCTCATCCTCAAAACCAGCCTGAGGAACACACCACAAGGAAAGACCTGTGATGGCTCAGTCCAAGGGTCTTGTCTAACCTTCAGTCCTGTCCTCTGTGGGCGCTGGGTGGGGGCCAGCCAGGAGCACGTGACAGGCATCATACTGGCCTGCCTCCCATGCTTCAGAGTCATTATGAGCCAGCAGAAGCTGCACCCCTTTCAGATTAATTTCTTCTTCCATGAACTTGTCTGGTCACTTCTGGACTGCCTGAAGACTTCCATATCCACAGCCCCCTCAGCTCTTTAAGGAGCGCAGCAGCAGTCGGCTGCCAGCAATGGCATCGTCGCCCCACATTAAATTTGGGTGCTATGTTCTCCTGTGGCTTTAGGACCTCGGCATTAAGAGGTGGCCTGGCACACCACTCACTACTAATTGCTACCTGAACAGGCTAGATTAAAACTATCTCAGTCACTGCTTGCTCTGCAGCCTCCTCTGCTGACTATGGGAGAGCCAGGCTAAGGAAACTGCTCAGTGTGGGAAGAATTAGCTGGAGGGTGTTCAGATCTTCCTAAGAAAGGGAGAGATGAGCTTTTTGTCAAGAAAACTTGCAATACACCCAGCCTCAGCAGCAGTGTCCAAGGTCGGAAGGCTATCCCTGCACAGGCCCTACCTCGTGGCTGGTGTTGGCCTCTGAAAGCTGGCAGTGCCCACTGAGGGTTGGGGGCTGCATGAGGAAGTGAAAATATGTAAGTTTGTCTGGGCAGAGGCACAGGAAAAGGCTGCTGTGATCAGAGATGTAAGGGGGTAACGTGGACTGAGGTGATAGGATGAGCCTTGCACTTGTACCAATGCTGGGCTACAGCACAGGAAACGATACCCGGGAAGATCTTCAATTGAAATGGCAATACAGGAATGCTCAGCTCGAGACATGGAAGAGGGCAAGAGGAGGAGATGTCAGCCACGGTGAGGATGGGGAAACGTAGGACTTTATGTAAGCATGAAAGTTAGGTAAGTAAGGAGAACAGGTCCCGGGAAAAGGGGAGATAAGGAGAGGAAATTAGGTCCTGAGCAGGCACAGGAAAGCAGGGATAGGGGAGTCAGGTAGAGGAGAGTGATGTCGCTTATTGGAAACGGGCATTCAAACCAGGACTGCAAAGGCAGACAGCCAGTACCAGCCCGGGCTCAGAGCTGCAGGGGGAAAAGTGGGGTTTCCAGCAGAGCTGTTCAGGTATGGACGTGGTGCCCGGTGAAGCTCAGACGCCAACAAGCAGGTGCGAGAAAGGACACGAGCAGCAGCAGGCGAAGGTGTGCTGCCGGGGCTGTGGCCTCATGCAGGGGTACAGCTCTCGCACACGTCCCCGCTGTCGCCCTCCCTCGGCCGGCCGCTCGCTGCGGGTGCCCCTGTCCCTCTGATCCCGCCCGGGCGCCGCCGAAGCGCCGCTCCTTCCCCGCGAGGTGGCAGCCGAAGGACACCGAACCCGCCTCGCCGGCCCAGGCAGCCTCCGGGCTGGGAACGGCACGGGAAACTCTGGGAATGACACCCGGGGCTGGGCGGCTCTGCACACCCGCCCGGGGAAACCCCGAGCCCCGCACGCCAGAGCCCCCCGGGAAGACCACGCTGAGGGAAGGGAGCCAGCCACGGACAGCCACATGGATGTGGCATGGAATCTGGTCCCCACCGGCCTGCACAACCACTATGCGCCTGCATCCTTGACAAAACCTCTCTGGAAGACACATAAAAAGCAGGACATCTACCCACTATGGCTGCAGAAACCGAGGGTTCAGGGGGTGATGGTGAAGTTTCTAACCCATTCTACTTATTCCACTTATGATGGGCCCCCAGCATAAAAATGGACCTGCTGCAGTGAGTCCAGAGAAGGGCCATGGAGATTCTCAGAGGGCTGGGGCACGTCTCCTATTGAAGACAGGCTGAGAGAGTCAGAGTTGTTCAGCCTTGAGAAGAGAAGGCTCCATGAGACCTCACTGCGGTCTTCTAGTACCTAAAAGGGGCTGACAAGAGCTGGAGAAGGGCTTTTTATAAAGGCGTGTAGTGATAGGACAAGGGGTAATGGTCTTACATTGAAATAGGGTAGATTTAAATTGTACATAGGGAAGAAATTCTTCACTATGAGAGTGGTGAGGCATTCACAGAAACTGTGAATATCCCATCCCTGGAAGTGTTCAGTGCCAGACTGGATGGGATTTGAGCACCCTGGTCTAGTGGAAGGTGCCCCTGCCCATAGCAGGGGGTTCGGAACTAGATGGTCTTTAAGGTCCCTTCTGACCCAAGCCATCCTATTACTCTACTCCCTCCACACGGATACTCCTCCTCGAGTCTCCTCACTCCCTCCAGCTCCTCTTTGTAACACCGACAGCACCCTTGAAGGGACCCCTTAGAGAGGGGGATGGAGACCGTGCCATGACACGTAAGCCTTGCTCGAGAAGCCAACGAGGCAGGATGTGTAAGTAAAGCCACGAGACCACCAGAGGCTTGCCTGCACATGTATGCACCATGATCATCACCAGCAGAAACTGAACCTGTTACTTTCAAGATTCCCAACACAGATCTTTAAAAAAAGATCATTTGAGATGCAAGCAGAAAGCAGATTCATTCCTGAGGGGAAAAAAAATCATCCACCCATCTACATGTTTCACATCCACATTTGCCAATCTCATCATCTGAGTAAACCAAAATGAAGGCAGGAGAAGAGACAGCAGGTGCCAATTTTTCACTTATTTACATTAACAAGACTCCAGGGCTTGACATATCTGCAGTCTGCTGATGGAAGAGAGCCCACAGAGGAGGTTCAAAGGGCATCAGAGAGCTCCTGGCTCTTGATTTGCTTTGGGGAATCTGCCCTTGGGATCCTGCCAGAGAGTGCAAGGTAAAATCTGGTGTTAAGAGGGCAATTGGTCCCCATGAGTTTCTGGATGTAAGAGAAGCCAGAAAGCAGCATGGAATGGGCTAGGAGAACTTGTCTGTGATGGGAAGGAAGGAGTGATGGCAAGCCAAGTATAGCCAGCCTGCTGTTTTTCCAGGTGCTGTCCACCCTGAGCAGCTCTGGGCTCCATGTTGTTGATGGGCTGACTCTACTTAAAGTGAAGGCTGGAGTTCTGCTTCTTGAGCAGCAAATAGGACCAAAACCGAGGAGGGGGGAAGAAAAAAAACCCACTTCTAAAGGAGAAGGCACAAGGGAAAGAGGATGTGCATCATGCAGGTGTCTCTATCATCTCACTCCCTGGGGCCTGTAGGGGTCTTAGGGTTTACACTTGCCAGCTGCTCTGCAGGAAGCAATTTTTCCTACTCTGTTGACTCTCTTGCCAGGGCTTCAGAAGATGAAATCTTTATTATCATGAAGGCTTAAAAGGGAGGAATACTGTTAATTCCATTTTCAAGGTCATACTTTGAAAGTTATTAATTTCTTTCTTCCAGGGCTTTGCACTCTACTCTGAGGCTTTAGGGATTACCAGCTTCTACTTACTAGGGTTCATTTGGGGCTTTTTTTCTTACTTCTTTCCTGTTCCTCCCCCCTCCCCTTAGAAGAAGACACTTTTTTTTCCCTTCCCTGTTCTCAGTGTCACAGCTATTTTGCTCACTGCCCGCTCATTCCCCATTGTCACTACCAGTTCTGCTCCTGTAATTAAAACTTGTCTGTGACTGCAGTGGCAGTAGGCTGGCTTTCCTAGAGGTGCAAGTGCCACTGTGCGAACTGGGGAGGATGCCCTCCAGCAACTCTCCAACAAGATTAAGGAAATGTCTCTGGTGTCTATCAATCTTTGCACTCGGTTTAATGTATTTCACAATTTGCTCGTGCTTTTTTAGCACTGAACAGTTCTTCCCCATGTTTTGGAGCTCATTCATGGTGTACTAAGTACTCATCTATCATACCTCGTGTCTTAGAGGAATGAAGATTCATTCTGTAATGCAGCTCACCCATCCTTCCCTAAGGTCTGAAGAATATCCCTGAAATTGTATTTCTCAGTGTCTTTCTGAGAAGGTCGTGGTGTTCAAGAGCTGTCTGCTTACACCATTTATCCTGGAGCTGGTTTACAGTAATCCTAGTCTAAAACTGAACTGTTATCCTGACCAGTGAGGTTGGTGGTGGCTAGAAGACCACCTTTGTTTCAAGGTTACACAGATATTTCATCATCAGATCTGTCCCGTGTATATAAAAAGTTCCAATGTTTTCTCATAGCTGAAGAAATTGTTATCCCACCCTTTTTCATTTCCCTAGCAACTGGAGATTTATTTTAAAAAAAACCACCCCCCCAAGACCCCACCTTCCCCAGCAACTTCAAAATCAAATACTTAAAACTGTATTGTCTTCAAATCACACATTAAAAACACTCATTCTACAAGAAAAACATCCAATAAAACCACATAGCACAGACTTTTTCAGGAGCCATGATGGGGAAGATCTGAGTTTTTCTGCTTTTTACTTTCCTAGGATAAAGCAATCCCTCTCCTGCTCACCTCTCAAGCACATGTGTAGGGCAGAGCAGACCAAAGGTGATGCCAGCACATAACCCAGTGTCTCAATAGAGGGCAAACAGCATAGCTCCCCTCACCCGGAACACATACAGCCCTAGGAAGCAGGTTTGCTAATTGGAGGCTCTGAAACCTCTTGAAAAATTAATATTTTCATCAGTTTCATGTCTGTCTGTTTACTCACTTCATCCCTGCTATGGTTTTCTACAAGCTTTACTGGATATATGGCATGGGAAAGATTTGAGTGGCCGTGGACAGAAATGAAGAGGCAGGGGACATACATAGGGGTAACTGCAACAGAAAAATAACTAAATTGGGGTGGAGGGTGACCAGCGTGCTTGAGGTTACTCTGGTACCGAAATCCAGTCCTACTGCAGCCTCTGCCCTTCCCATCTTTCTCCAGTATCTGCAGAAGAGTGTCCTCCCAGCCTGTGCTTGAGGTCTTCTTAGGGATACCACTCTCAGTGTTTCAGTGAATTAGAGATGCCATGACAGTCCAGCTGGGCCCATGGGCTGGTGTATGTCTCTGAAGTGTGGGGTCTAAGTAAATGTTACCTTGTGCTCCCTGTAGTTCTCATCAAAATATGGACGTGTCCGTGTGTGCAATTCCAGAGTGAGACTCCTGGTCACCTTAACACCACAACAGTGCAAGCATGGCTTTAATACCTGGCCCAGGCCTGGGAAAAGCCAGAGCAGAAAGCCATCGTGGCTTCCCACAGCCCATTCCCAGACCAGTATTAAAAAGGGAAGTTAATACAGCTTACACAGGCATCTGAGCTGGCCTTCAGCTGGATGAGTTGGAGCAATGGGAAAGGGGCAGGAACCTACTCCTGATCCTCATTAGATGTTCTAGGGTGCCTGGAGATTGCTCAGTGCCTGTGGGCTGTGCCTCTGAGCACAGGGTGTGTACGGTGACGTGGCTGGGGAGTGTCCCCATGGGTCAGTGTGCCTGTGTAGCTGCAACATCCACTGTAGGGGCTGCCTGACCAGGCCCTGCTGAAGCCATGCTGCTTAGAGCACATCCTTCTCCAGGGCCTGACCCCATCTCCCATCCATGCATCACTCCCCAGGCTGCAGAGGGACATGCAAGTGATGCTGGGGAAGGGCCACGCGCTTTGGTCCCTGCTCACCTTGCCACGAGGCCTCTCCCTTGGGCAGGGGAGCTCTGCTGACAGACCTGCTCGCCCATGGGAGGGAAGGCCCTCCAGGAGCGCTCCGCTTTTTCCGCGAGCCTGATGTTTTTGGAATGGTTGGGTTTTTTCCCCATGCACACCCTCCCTCCCAAATCCCACACCTCCCTTCTCCTTTCTGGTTGTTTTTGTTTTTAGAGAGCGCGCTTAGACAGCTGTATTAATCATGCAAGCCCAGCCATGTGTAATGTGCTTTATCAACAGCAGAGCAGACACTGAATGGCAGCCGGTTCACGAGCGGGCCCAGTGCACTGCCTGGGCTGGGAAGATAAACCTGCAGCTTCCCAAACCAACTTACCGTCATGGGTTAGTGAATGGAGAGACTGTTCACTTGGGACAATAACCAGAGGGGAGGCCAGCTTGTTAGGCAAATTCTTGAATGGTTTACACTGGAAATGGAAGGGCGAAGAGGAGGAGGAGGAGGAGGAGGAAGGTGAAAATTACTCTTAGGTCATTTCTCAAGGGGGTTGGAGGAATTTTTGTGTGCGTGTAAGGATTAAATCAAGACAACAGTGGCAGTTCTTCATCCTCCTCCTTGCTGCCCTCTGCAGTTCCAGCCAGCCTGCCTGGCAGCTCAACACAAGAAATAAGGAGAGCGAGAGGGAGAGAGCAAGGATTGAAGTACACCCGCTGTGCAGTGAGGATGGGTTGCCTTCAACGTCTCTAAAGAAGGAAGGTTCAGTTGATGACTTCAGAAGCTCATCTAACATACAGATGGTATCAGGCTATGAGTGTCCTCTCTGGGCTGGGGATACCTGGCTCAGGAGGGTTAGAGCCTGCCCCAGCTCTGTTCTGCAGGGTAATCTGTCCGTGCTACAGCACTAACACTATCACTGTGCCTATCAGACAGCTGATTTTCCACGGCTGTCACTCTTCCATGGGTTTGTTTCTAATCTCTGCAGTGCATTTATGAGTTTTCTCCCTCACTGGATCCACCCAAGCTCCACTCTCCCACCTGACTGCTGTGCCCTGACCTCTGTTCTGCAGGGCTGTTCTGCATGCATGCAAAGCCACACCGGTGACTGCACAGACCTTGAAATGTCTTCCTTATCCCACTGCAAGGATTCAGCTTGAAGGAGTATCTTTCTGGGACTTCCAGTCTCAGTTCCCACCCTCTGCTACTGATCTTCACTCACTGGATCCTCCACAGCACTGTACTATGCAAATATATACAACCCAAGGCGCATTTTGGAATAAATCAATCTAAATTAAAATAATGAACAGAAAGTACAGAAAGAGATCAGGCAGTAAAGCCATTTCTCTTTCTTTTCCCCTGTGTCTCTCTTTTTTCTCTAAGAGAGCATGTTTCTTTTCTCTACACTTTTTGTTTTGGGAGGGGTGGGAAGAAGCAGATTGGCTTTTAATTTTTTTTAAGCAATCTCAACAAACAGAAGCTGTCTGTTGCTATTCAGCAAACCCACCAAGCAATGTTGGTAGCTTGGCTTGAATTCTTGGCATGTCTCTTTTCCCTAAGATGCTGTTTCTGTCTACAGCCATGCTACCTCCTTTTGGAAGACGCTATCATCACCTCTGGCTTTGGCATTACTCACTTTAAACCACACAGTTAACATAAAATACGGTGCCATCCCTTGCCTCGTACCTATGAAATAGCGAGAAGCAATTACTACGGTGTTGGCTGCCTGCCTTCACCCTGCCTTGTCCTTCCTGTTCCCTTGGCCTGAAAGCCCCACAGGCTTGGCACCCGGTGCAGTCCCAGCCCTCAGCGCCTGCAGCCCTGGCAGGGACTGGCACTGACCCCGAGCAGCAAGAGAAGCTTGGCGTGTCTGAGCATCCACCCTGCAGGGCCAATCCCTTCTGCACTCACCAAATGGACGGCGAGCTCTTTGGAAAATCTGCATGGATCCCACCCGTGGGAAGCAAGGAGAGCCGTGAGTTGCGCTTCCCACCCAGGGCCAAGGGCGTGATCAGCTGCCAACGCCCAGGGCTCAGGCAGCTTTCGGGGAAGTGAGGCATGCCCTGAGTAGTCAGGCACACGTCACTGTGGAGTGACCAGTACAGCAGAATCATGTCCCTCGAATGCCTTAGGATTTATGGGAACCACCAGACTTGACATGGCTCCAAATATGCCCTCATTTGCTTGGTCCCTATGGCCATTATTTTTTTCTGCTCGTTATTTTTTCTCCATTTCTCTGTCAGGATCACAGAAAGACAAGATTCTCTATCTGGGCCTGTTTACGCTATGGCTTCCCCAGCTTTGCCAACCAGTTTGTTTCAAAGGCCTGAAGGCCTGGATTTTCACTGACCCTTTTCTAGAGCCCAAATGAGAAAGCACCCTCAGGCCTCAGTGGAGAGGACTCCAGAGGTGGATGGGTCCTTCAGCTGGTCCCATCATACTGGGAGGGCTGACTGCCTACTCAGCAACCCTCCATCAAGTGTTAACCCTTTACAGCCTGTAGAGTCTGTTGTAATCCCCCATGCTTCTCTCCTTAGCTTTGATGGACTCAGATGTCAGAAGCACAAGGACCTTTTGCCAAAACAGACCCTGCTGGCAGGAGAGCAGCCAGCTCAGCGGAACTGGCAGGGCCATGCACTACAGAAAGCAAAAGGGGAGCAGAGATGGGCGGAAGGTGACCACTGCAACAGAGGAGCTCTCTTCTGCACAGCTGGACACCCAGAGAGAGGAAAGAGGATTGAGAGGGTATTAGAAAGAAAGATGCTCTCTGTTTCCCACTCTGGCCATCAGACCCAAATGAACATCTCTTTTCTCCCTTCCCCCATGTCCCACCCACCTGATGAAGGCATTAGTGACAGTAGAGGCTACACAGGCTACAGCTAAATGGAGACTATCTACGATCTACAGCCACACAGGGTCATTCTCCGATCAGTGCACGTTTTGGCAGAAAGAGAGGACTCCTCATTCTCCTTTTCCCTCCCACTCTGCTAATTGCTAACACACTGCTGCTATAAATCTTGTGTCAACCTATTGAGGGCCATGACTTTGTCTGATCAGGCCCCAAAGACTCACACACTTGTTGCCCTGTGGGCAGCTCTGGGTGTGTTGCTTTCTGAAACACCACATGCCCCTCGCATAACTCCCAGGGCATCAAGCCAACCATGCTGAGAAAGCCCCTACTCGGCCTCTGGCAAGCCCTCATCACAAAACACCTGTGAGGAAGACTCACAGGTTCTGAAGCCCATCAGTCTGGCTAAGCCATTCTGATATGGACACTAGGTGCTAATCACAGGGGAAGGAGTCCATGTTCAAAGGGCTGAGGACAAGGGACAATGAAGGACAAAGATGGAGCTAGTGCCATAATCTTGACAGGTCCCTTTGAGGTTCAACAGTGGCCACACTTGCCCTTCCACTGGCAGATGTGGTGTGGAATGAGCAAATTCTTTTTTTCCAGAAGAAAAATCCTTTTGAAAAGGCACCTGATGAGGCAGTAAGGCCCCCACTTGGTGACAGCCAGGTGTTGTGTCAGCCCATTATAACCTGATGTTACAATGCAGACAGAAAGATGCGATGGTGTGGCATCATCCCAGAAGGGATTTCAAGGCATTTTGAGTGCCTGGCTGCAAAATCAGGAGGGCTGGAAAATTTATCAAGGACAACTCAGTTGAGAGCTGAATCAGCTGGCCTCCACCAGCATTTTAGGAAACTGTCTCATCAAATTCCAGTCCCATTCGTTTAGTTGAATGGGCTGCTTCTGAGTCTCCAGCCTGCCTGAAAGCAAGATGTTTCCACAGCAGCCAGCTAATGATAGCAATGCTTAGCAGGACTACACAGCGCTCTTCGTCTCGAATCACCTTCCTTTAAAATTAATGCTCAAAACCCCACAGGGCAGGGAAGTGTTACTGAGGATTAACAGAAATGAAAATTGAGGGAGAAAGAGGAAGAAGGCTGCGATTCTGGTCATTGAGGAACGGCTTAATTGAGGGCTGAGGACTCCATTTCAGAACATCAACTCATAGGAAGAAAAAGGTCTAACAAAATTTTATGCCCAAGGTTTCTTTGAAGGTGAGCAGCAAAGTAAAAGCACATGCGAAAAGCGCCGGTATCTGTGCTGAAGGCCCACCATGGAGAAGCTGGTAGGGGCTTTCAGAAAACAAGTGAGGTCCAGCGTATTTAAACTCTACTTTCCCCCTCTGCAAAATCCTCTTGGCACGTCCTGGGTCGCTGGAGATATAGCCAGCATTTGGCACCACAAATCCTGGAGACTCCTCACAGGAGTGATGTCACACCAGGATGTCCTTCAAGATGATCTCAGGAGACTGGGGAGCAGTAAAAAAATAACAGCTTCAGGAATGGAAGAGAAAGTGTTTTAAAGGATCAAGTAAAGCTGTGCAGGATGGCCTTGGCAAGTTGATTAGGAGGTGTATTTGTAATGGGAATCCTGGCCTTGCTCACTCGCAGATTTTGCTTTATCATTTAGCTTAATGGGCTCCTAATTCAAAACCAGCTGTAAACAGGGCTGACTATGAAAAAAATTAACACTGCCTGCCTGTGGAATTTAAGGATATATAATAAAAATAATCATAAAACCAAAGAGCCCTGGGTTTTTCATCAGACAAAAATATTTGTCATTGAAAATTCTGCTGAAAAAAAAAGAACACCTAAAATTGGAAAACTCCTCAAAACCCTACATCCGAAACAGCCTCAGCAACTTTAATTTCATATCCAAGCACAAGTTTCATTTGCAATACATAAGATAATGGTGTTTAATTGGATTTATTTTTCCACAGTAGGTTCCCAATGGCCTACTTTACTCCTTTTCTCAGCTCCTTGAATGTTATTTACAAATCACTCTCTGGGATTTAATTTTAATGGTAGCTTGATTTCTACCTCCCCCCTCCCTATTTTTTTTTTTAGGTACTTTTCTTTAATTGTATTTGTGGATTTGCCTTTTAAATAGGCAATTGTGACTACATCCTGAGCCTGAATAAGTTGCCAAGAGCAGAGCTTGATTTGAAAACGGCAGAGTAGTTAAACGGAGCATGTGTAACACCCAGCGTTTATTGTTCTTTTCATGGGAGTACCTGCAGGTGCTTTGTTCAAGCAGGTGCTCTTTTGCAAAACAACATGGGCTCCTAATAACACTCTATCCCAAAGCTCCGTGCAGACATTAACAATTTAGGTCTCTGAGCAACCCATAAGTTGTGTGCATCTTCCTCGTACGGCAGTAAAACAAAGATACTGAGGAGCTGTAGGCCAAGATTTTTTCAGTGAACGCAGGGACTTGCTGCCTCATTCTTGATTTAGTTTCAAACACCACTTTCAAATGCTGTAGCCTGCTTTCTGGATGTGCTTGGTCTCTGTGCTTTTTCAGAATGAAAAGATCGCAACCAAGCCCCGCATCTCAAATGGATGTTGGGACCATGCTGCCTGCACCTGAGGCAGGAGTGGGCAGCACAGAGACAATAAAAACACCCAGACCCTGTTTTGCCTTCATACCTTCTTCCCTTTTGGAATAAAGCAGACAGTAACACCTCACCATGTGCCTCTTTTCGTGCTCTCTGCCTCAGGTGTAGGGCTATGTGACTGGAAGACTTGGAGAGGTGGGACAAAAGCACGAGAAAACAAAGTGTTTCATGGTGGATGATAGAATGATCAACTGGAGTGAAAAAAACCTTCTGGCAGTGTTTTAATATTTAGTTTTCCACTTGTCCTTTCCACAGTCTCTGCAAAATTTGAGGTCTGCTTATGCTTTTGAACCAAATCTGAACAAGAGGGAAAAGAGAGCTTAGGATGGGAATTTGTTTTAGGAGTAGGTCTGCAGGGAGATCGAACCTCACTAAAGATTGTCCAGACCTGGGCGACAACACAATGTCATGGCTCAAAGCTTGGTTAAAGGTTGTTGCTATTCAGTTGATTGGTTTTTTGAAGAGGGAGGGGGGGAAAGGAAGGATGAGGAAGGTGAGCATAAAAGACAAAATGGCACGTAAATGAGAAGGGAAAGCCCTTATTTTCCTACATTTCTGAGCTGTTTTGCCCATGCCTAGCTCTGAGCATTTGTCAGGATGACGGAGAATGACCCGGCTAAAGAGCTACTTCAACATAAAACATATACTGACCTGGAAAAGGATTGGGGAGTGTGGGTAAAACTCGTTCTAGGGGGGGAAAAAAAACAATAAGCAACATGCAGGAGAAAAGGACAAGCCACTTTTCACACCAAGCAAGCAGCAGATACAAACCTGATGGAGTTGTCCATCCCCAAATTAAATGAACTAGAGTAGGTTTCATATACAGAGCATTTTGCTAGCAACATGCCTAATACACGTCAACATCCCCTGGGACTGGGAGTCAGAGAGAAGCAATTTGAAAAACTAAACAAATAATAGCCAAACAGCAAGAGGGATTAAGCACCTGCAGTGAAGGTAATTGGAGTTGATGGGCCATGTCTTCCCTCTGACTTTCAAGACCACTCATGTCACCACTCTGCAGCTCCTCTTAGCTACACCTCTGCCTGGAAGCTAGTCTTGGCAGAGAGGTGAGTTGTGGAAGTCCTCCATGGGTAGTTGTTGCCTCCCCAGAACCTTCTCCACAATGGATTTCTTGCCAATGACAGGTCCCCTGAGGATCTGTGCATGGGAGCAGTCACCCTGGTGAATCCTCAAGGGCATTCTGCTTCTTTAGAGTTTTTGTCCTCTGAGAGGGACAGAGTTTTTGCAGACTCATCATCTTCCAGTTGTACTCAGAGCCTGCTGTCTCGTTTGTAGGGTTTTTATAATGTGTCCTCGTTCTACGTCACAGCAGGACTTTGATATACGTCACTGCTGGCTTCAAGGTTTGCTTCTTCTGCCAAAGGATCCCAAAAGAATTGCACTGACACTGAGGGAAACCAGTATCAGAGACCTCAGTCTGAGGCTAACAGTCGTGTTAATTCTGCTTCACAGATGGTGCAGGTGATGCACAGAGCAAGGAAGCAATTTGCCCAAGGTCAAATGCTGAACTGTTGGCAGAGCCAGGCACAAAACCAAGAATACAAGGTCCCCAGGCTTGACTATTGTCACCGGGTGTCCCTTCATTGCCTCCAGAGCTTGCTGGATGCCTTGTACTGACTGAGACAAGTTCCTACTCATGGACTGATCCATGGGTAGACATCTAGCTGCAACAGCTGGTAGGCCTGGGGCAATGAGTTGTCTCCTGGCTTACCTGCTAAGATCACAGCTGATGGACACAGAGCTTGGCAGGATAAATCGGTAGGCCACTATTATTCTCTGATCACCTAGGCCCAGCTATTTGGAGGCTAATGCTCTTTCTACAGTATCCTTGGCTCAAAGAGTGAGTTTCTGTCTCACTGGAGCTCATGAGGATTGAGCAGGTCAGGCCCATCCCTATGACACTGGCAGAACTGCTGCCCTCACGGTGGTAATGGAGTTGTTTGAATCCACAGCAGGCACAGGGGAGATCAAATACAAGTCTAGCCTGGATCTCTGTGTTTATGTAGCAACAGGGGACCATTGTTCTGCGAAAGCAGGCTGTTTGTGCTGACAAGACTTCCTTGTTATTTAGTTTGGTTAAATAACTCAACTCCCCTTTACCTTCTTCCTGCACAGCAGGCTGCAGGCTGCACAGCATAAGCAGTTAAAGCAAAGCACTATGGCCTCATTATCATGCTGCTTTCTATTCAAGGACTCTATCTCTGTTCCCCTCTCCCACTGTGTGCTGCTTTTATTGCTCCACCCTGGCTCATTAGCAGTGTCTCAGCCTTGCCCCCTCTGACTGCCAGCCCAAACCACTTTCCTCTCTCCTGAGTCTCCCCATTACTGGGGAAAACACGGGGTGCGCACTAAGAGCCGCTAAGAGGGATTTTGGCCACAGTTAAGGTTCCAAACCCCAGCAGCCACCACCGTAACCAAATGCTCAGGCACAACAAAGCGTGGGCAGAGTGGAAGGAGGGGTGTCAGCATGTGCACACTTGTGGCAGGATGCTAACAAATAATGACAAGTTAGAGGCTAATGCCAGCTCCTAGGAATGTGCCTTGCTGCAACCAAAACTGCTGGGCTCCACCTGAAGCTTCTCGAGTTGGCACTGTCTTGCCAGCTTCTGCTTCACATCCGCATTTGCCAATTCCCCAAAGGGTGAAGAGGATGCAGCAGGGGACCTGCTAATGTGGCAGTCTCCTATAATTGAGCCAATTGAGCCAGCAGGATTGCATCAGGATGTGCAGCACTGTGCTGCTGTCTCCTGTTTCAGCCTATGGGATGGCCTAGCTCGGCAGGAGGCAGAAGGCAACTAATCTGGAAAAGCTTTGCTTTCTTTTCTCTGCTTTGCTAGAATGCAGGAGGTACTGCACCTGCTTCTGTGTGGCTGTGGAGGGGTGTGTGGGTTTGCTTATACATCACACAGGTGCATGTTTCTGTAAACATACTCACCTACACATAAACCTATGTGTCCGTGTTCCTCCAGCAAATGTGTATCTGCTATATGTGTGTGTGTGTACATATATATACACATGTATATAAACATTTGTGTGTATATATATACACCTCTGTGTAGCACGTGTTAAGATACAAATTGTGACTTTCCCTCATAATGTTTTTCATAGCAGTCTGTTAGGTGAGGAAAACAAAAAGAAAACACGTTCCCCACCTCCTAATACACGTGGAGGAAGAACCCTTTCCCTTCAGGTGTGTCACTGCTTTTCACCTCTGTTGCTCTGTGACGGCAGCCCTGGCTTTGCCTCTCTGTCAGGTAATTTTCACAGGGATGTGTGTTACTGTCCCTTTCCTAGGTCTCACCTTTTCTTGTGCTTGGGGGTTACAAACCTTGCTCCCAGGCTCTGCAGAGCTGAATCAACCTCCTGGCTCACCAGTGCTGCCAAACGTGGTCCTGCCTCCCAACTCCTCACACCCACAGGTGTGTGATACAGCTTCCTCTCCTGCATGGGCTTTGATGCCTGTTGAGCCCAGCTGTGAACCAGTTCAGCTCAGTACAACAAAAGAAAACATCTGAGGCCTTTTAGGGAGATGAGCCGTGAAGCTCAGTTACCTATTCACTGGTGTAGCAGGTTGGACTGGCTCAGTGGGCTGTCCACTGGTGGCAGAATAAGTGAAACAACAAAACCATGTGGCAGAGAGCAGAATGAGCAAAAGGACTGGGGAGGAAGGAATGTAACCAAGCTATTAGATCAGTTGTATCATCAAACTGTACCTGAGAACCCTCTCTACAAACATATTCCATGTTTGGTGTTGGAGACAGTTTCCTGGGTAAGTTAAACCTTTGGTGGGGCCATATTTATGTTGTTGTAAACTCAGACTCCGGGAGTGAGGGGTATAAATCTCTCCACCTACAGCAGGCAATCCTGCTGCTAAATCCTTTAAGGAAGATCACTAGCTATCTATTCATACAGCTCAAGGGAGCTGCTTTTGTATTTTAATGCATCTTCTATCTATTGACATCTAAGGCACTCAGTCTCTCTGAGAGTTTTTCAGTGCTGACTGAGATTTCATGAAATGGTAGCCACCAATTTTTCTCTACTGCTAAACTGTTCTTTCACATCATTTCGCTCGCTCCCTGTCTGCCCTCCACCTCAGGCAAAGCTGCCAGTACCTCATTATTAACTCTCTGGTTGTTTCTTCACTCCTCGCTGCCATTCTTTCTTGTGCTGCAATGGGACACTGAGGAACCATCGCTGTACTTACCTCCCCAGTGGGATGTTGCCCTACAGTGAGCTTGTTCTCTATTTAAAAAGGAAATAAAATCTCTGATTCCAGGGATGAAAAACACTCCCAAGTATTTGAGTATCTTCTGTACCTTGCAAAAACTTGGCACTGCTTTATTTTTCTATCTGGGTGTGTGGCTGGGAATGTGCATTACCTGTTATTTCAGCTACTGTGTGATCATGACAGCATTTCTTTCATCTGGGCTCATAGGTTTTTTCAGCTGCTTGCTTTATTTTTATGAAGCTGGATTCCCTTCACTCATTTCCCCCCTGATTTCTTACCCTTCAAAATACCAGCTGTAGTCTCCCTGAATTTATTTTTTTCCTCTCTCTTTCTCTCTTCCACACTAACTATAAGAACAGAGATTTCCTGAAACAATATGAAGCAATTGCACACTGCAAAAGTAGGGATTAACCAAGCAGCAAAACCAAGTTAGAAAGAGTTCACCGAAAATCACCAAATCTCTCTCAGCTCCTGCACCTCCATTCTCTTGGCTCTTGTGAAGTTCTCTAGTGTCCTCCAGTATAAACAGACCTGGATTTTCTAAAACAGGATAAACAAAATCCAACAAGTTGAGAGAAGGAAAGTGTTCTTCATACACGTCAAAAGGGGGCTAAAACAGGATCCTCGCTGTTGCAAGTCATCTCTGTGAGTGTCCACATTTCCTCCTGGAACAGTTAACAGCAACTTTGCAAGGTTTCCCTGGGTCTCGCACAGGTTCTGCCACTCATTTTATGACCATGGGTAAACCACTTCGTCACTCTGTACCTTAACTTCCTACTGCAAAATGGTGCTAACAACGTTCACCCATTTCTAAATGACTCGTGATATTAAAATATTCATGGCTAGCAAATCCTTTGAGATCCTTTGAGGTGAAGTTCTGAAGTCATGCAAAATGCTTCTCTAGCAAAACTAACCCCCCAGCTAAAATCATATGTGCATATATACATTATTGAATTTCATCTTATATTTTGTTTCAGTGATGCATTTCAGTTCATCTGTGTAACAGGAACCAACAGAGAGGGCCAAATTTAGAATTCAGTCACAAATAATGGATTCTAAACTTAGAATTATATTAATATCAGCAAGAACAAATCTGGAGTATTTGAAAATTGTGTTCCAGATTGCTGCCTGAGGATTTTTTTTGAATCTCATGACAGTCACAAGACCGGGGTGAAAAGACTTTCAAAGTAGAAATTTGCTTTGTGTGCTGCAATGCTACAGGAAATCAAATATATGTTCTCTTATGATAATATCTGTTCTTCAGAAAATAACTGCCACAAAATATGCCCAAATTTGCAAAAATTCAAGCTGCTATGAAATAAATCCAAAGGTGGTAAACAAAGAATGCCCATGGATTTATCCTTTTTCAATACATCTGTTAAAAATAACCAAACTACACCTTTGGTTTTTTTGGTGGTTTGATTAATCCGACCACACAGAGCAGACCACTGCATCCCATAGTGACTGCTTTACACAGCTTATTTTTTTTCTGTTTAAAAGGACATGCAGGTCATGGCATGAGTGTTTTAATTCAATTTGGGACTGTCAGAGGAACGCTGCCATCAGTCACTTTTGTGTCTACGTGTCCATTTGTGTGAGTGGGTCATTTTGCTGCAGTCTATCCCTGATGCCAATAACATGTGGGCCAAGTCTAGCCCAAGTTTTAGACCTGGAATTGGGAACTGCGTTTTGAATACACCACAGTTTGTGTGTGTGTGTGGATGGTAGGTCAGGGACAGGGGCTCTGTTTAGGTCAGGTTTGAATCAGCTGCAGAATTCAGAAGCAGCAGGTAACTCTGCTCTAGAGCTTGGTCTAGTCCCAGCTTCTGTCTGTTTGTACTTACTAAGACAAACTCAGTAATTGAGAGGTAGCAGAATGAGATCCAAGGAACCTTATTCCGTGTTTCATCTGTTGATTACCTTTTCCCCCATGTTCCCTATGGTATGTCCCTTTAAAATCATTCTGTCTTTTCTCATTTCTGTCCCTTCCAGTTTCAAACCAATTTCTCTTTTTCTTGACTCCGTCTTGTTCTCCTCAGGCTCGGTGGTTAGTTCTCTCCATCTCTCTGAATTACTTGTCATTTCTCAGCTGTCATGGATCCTCCGAGCCCTGGCCTTCTGTCTACTTATTAAAGGGGCTGTCATTCTAAAGGGTTTTTTGTTTCCAGCTTTAAAACAAACACATTTTTATTATTTTAACAAAATCTGTCTTCAGCAAAGCCAGTCAATCAAAGGGCCTGACTGTAAACCTTTCGATTTGGCTGTGTTTGTGTTTCAAGGCAAGCATGAACACGCAGGTATCCGAAGCAGACTGCTGCAAGCCAGGCCATGGCTGGACGTTTGAGGGGGCTGGGTTGTCAGGTAGATGCCTTCCTGAGTTTTGGCCACCGTGTGCTTCCTACACAGCCGTGTGTTTGTGAGAGCCTCCCTTCACCCTCTCCCGTACTTACTGTAAAGGTATAGGCTGGCGTTTGTGACTCCCAGCTTGTTGGCAGCCACACAGGTGTAGTTCCCGTAGTGTTCCTCAGTGACGTTGGCCACCATCAGCAGAGACTGGCTCCCCGTGCTCTTTATCTCCAGACCATTGGCGCTGTTTATCCTGGGAAGACAGGAGGAGAGGTGTGTAGTGCAACGGCAGCTGTGGACTGGGAAGGAAATGCCTCCCCAGCACGCAGCAAACCAAAGTCATTCAGCCCAGCTGGCAGGTGAGGATAGGGGGAAGCAGGAAGGAGATGCGAGAGGAAAGAGACCAAAGAAGGCATGGATGAAAAACAGGAAGAGGGAATGAAAAGAACGTAGGAGTTCAGTGGGATGAAATGCCACTGGTAAAGCAGTGGAGAACCAAGGAAAGACAAGGGAAAGGGAGGAAGCATTTACTCAGCACCGAGTCACTCTGGAAATGAACACACCATGGCCAGCTGAAGGCTAGTCTGTACTCGAACAAAATATTCTTAATGAAACACACTGATTCGCAATATGTGCATATACCAACGCTGAGTCACCCCTGAACCTGGGCACCCTGTTCAGGGCTGGCTACCCTAAAATGTAGGGTAATAACACAACCTTCTTAATGCCAGGTAAATGCTCAGGTAGAAAGGACAGATCCTTTTTCTCTTCTCATTTATTCTCATAGGCAAGTCTGAGAGGCTCAGGTAGTACAGGTGGGGGAATCTTACACCTCAGCAGCTCCTTCCCCTAGAAGAATGCACCTAGAGCAGCATTACCTAATTGAAGACTAACACTACCTACTTTTTGGTCTGTATCATGGGCTACTTAACACATGAACATCGTATTAATTGGGTATTGGCCCATAACTGACTTCAAGGCAAGAGCTCCATCCTCTGCACTTCCTTCAGCATCTCCAGCACAGAGGAATTGCCTCCTCCAGCCGTGACCATGCTGGCTCTGCCGAGTCTGATGGGACATTGTGACTCAAATGGATTGTAAGGAGCAATTTGTTTGAGAGAAGTTCGGAGAGGATGACAGGAAGCTCTATTCAATGGAGTGAAAAAGAGAGGAGGGAAGAGGCGAGCTAAAGGCCTTACCTGGTGTCATCTCTGTACCACTCGAAATCGGGTGTGGGCACTGCTGATGCCTCGCACCGCAGTAAGGCTTGTCGTCCCGTGGCCGCTTCATTGCTCTTGGACTCTGTGATGGTGGGAGGGTCTGCAGGAAGGAAGCACGTGGTCAATCCCCACGCTTCCAGGTGGAACCAAAGAGTGAAACTGTGTCAGGGATGGCTGCCTCATGCAAACTGTTTGGGCTACTGGAAGCCCACAGCAGCTGCTTGCTGGGGCACATGTTCCCCCCACTCCTCTGCAGAACGCTGCTCTTTGAACTCTCCCCAATGTACAGCATTAGCGGCACTCCTCATATGTGCTTCTCTTCAGCACTGCTGAATACAGTTCTGTCATCAATGCATGGGCATACACAGGCAGAGTTAAGGTTAATGATGGACTTCAGCAATTTATGAATATTTACATATGGATCTGTAGTTCACATGGGCTTATTAGAGAGGAGAAGATGAGAGAAAGACTTCATCAAGGGTAAAGGAAGACAGCAAAAGTAAAGGAATAAAGAAGGAATTAACACTAGCATAAAAATTAATTTCCATACAAACTCTTTGTCTAATGCCAAAACTATAACAAGAAAGGACTGAGGCAACATGTATGAAACAGAAATACGTTCATGGCTTGAAAGAGAAGAACTTTAGCAGAAGCTGTGGGTGCAACTCTGGGAGCCAGTGTTGAGACACTTCCCTTAGGTGTCCAAGGTCACAAATCCTGATCAAACCTTCCTGGACATTGTGACAAGCTCCAGAAGGGCTTGCTTGTGACTGCTCTTCATGAAGCTTGCCCTCAGCAGAGGTGCTCCCACCTCTGCTTACTTTGAAGCCTAAGCATTGTGCCATGGGCAAACCAAACTTGGAAAATATATCGGTGTGCTCTGCTGGAGCTTGGTCTCAGTACTGGCTGGATACCAGGCAGGGTAGGCACCGGCATTTTCAATCCCAGCCCCATGTTCAAAATATTAAGTGATAAGCTTTACATGTTAAAAGGCAGAATTATTTCCACCTGGCTGCTGAGAGGGATCAAGGAATAAGTGCCTTGTCTTTCATCACTAATACTTGCATACCCTGAGATTACAGAGCTGCGATTCAGACAGATACTTTGCTGAGACTCGAGTTACCATAAAACACACTCTGCCATCTGTATCTGTCCCAGAACTGAAAGGCCAAAAAAGAAAAAAAAAAAAGGAAGCGAAACGGATTGTGTCAGTCAAAGAAAAAAAAAATTCTGTCTGGAGAATGTATGGAAGGAAATTTGTTTGTGAACACATTAGCCATCTCAATATGATCCCCTCCCTGACCTTAATCGGGATTTTATGCAGGGCTTTAGGGATATTGCAGTGCACCCTCTAACATCATAAATATTAATAAGTGTACATAAATAGAATCCTACATTCAAAGGCTGTGGGTTCATGTAAATATTTTAATTTGAAAAGGAGGAGGGATAATAAAAGGATAGCGAAGGTGATTTTTTTAACCATTCTTATTTGATTTTTTGGTTTGAGTAGTACATCTTCTTGCTGTCTACAGAGAGACAAACCTTTCCATTTCATGAATCTGGCACAAGAGGTGAGTCACAGAATGAATAGGCACCTTTCCATGGGCCTAGCAAATGATCCCAGCCGGCATCTGCTCCCCAGCCTGCTGCCAGGGAGCCCAGCCCCTTGCTCTGAGCAGTCCCTGTCTTCACCACTTTAAAAAGTCGGTGCAGTGCTCTCCCGGGAGAAGGGGCAGGTGGTAGTCCCAAACAAGCCAGCCTATTGCTCTCGGAGAGCAGCTGCTCTGCGTGTAGCCATTTGCTGCCTGGGAAGGCAGGAGTGGTTCCCTTTAGCTGTTTTCCTCCCAGTCTCCGCAGGCCTCAGTTTCCCTGCCTGTGATGTGCAAGGGCAATTACTTGGGAAGCCTGAAGGTGGTAGTGTGAGACCAAAGCAAAGTGAGATGCTTTCTCCTGCAGTCCGAGCTGACAGTGCTCCACAGTAGATGATAAGAGATGGCCAGGAAGCTCCTGAGGTTGGACAGGCCCCATTTTTCAAACTCATTGTGGTTTTTCCCACTTTCTGCGCTTCTGGAGTTGTTTAACAAAGCAGGATAAGGAAAGATGTATGCAAATATCTAGCTATCATTCCCCAAATAGGACTGATGTTTTCCTGCATGGTCCTCATGATCTCTTAGGTTTATTCCCCTTTCTTTCAAAAGAAAAGATCTGTCCTTAAGGAATTTTGAGTTGCTTACATTACAAATTACACCACATATTAATATTACAATACTCTATCACATCACCTTTTCATAGATTCCAACAGTTAAAATGTTTAAGATCTTACCGTGGCATAGTTATTATGTGTTGAAACTAAATCAAAATCAAACATTCTGACTTTATACAAACAATCTGTTTCAAACACATTAAAGCACCATTGAAATTATGTTTCACAGAAATATTTGAAACTATTAATTGGTTCTTATGGAACGTCTCCAGTTTATAAACTCAGCTGTTTTTGACACTTCGATACTTTCCGTGCAGAAAATCTGCTACTACAGTTCATATTAATGCCAAATTTGGCCCATGAGGCAGCTGATATTAAGCCACTGCCACCCAGTTTCTAAGGGAACTATAAAAAACTGTGGATTTGGAAGATGCTGCAGGGTGCCTATAACCTCGACTTCTAAGCAAGCAGAAAAGTTGATCTGATGTGATGGCCCACAAGGGCCAAAGTAAAAGAAACAGACAAAGGGCAACAATGATATTAAAAGGTGCTATAATCACCTACAGTCAACTTAAGACTGGTATTGGCTGAAACACTTGCTGCCATCAGCTCTCTGCCCTAACCTGCTCCCCGACAGTTCTACCTGTGAATCAAGACATGAATATGCACCCAGAAATATGTCTGTAGCTGCCTCCAGTTTCAATTGAAGTTAATATTCTGGTTTAAGTCTCAATTTAAACTGAAGAAGGTCGGGAGAGGATATATACCTCCCATTCATCCATCCTTGCTGCAAAATTATTAGCCTCCAAGCAAGGAAACAAAGCAGGTACATGGGGATGGCTCACTTTACATCATTCAAGTGCCAAACATAAGCCATGCAAGTATGGAGGTGGACATACACACGTGTAGGATTAAAGAGTAACATCAATTTGAAATATCTTGTGTTACTGTGAGAGGAGCACGCCAGCAGAGTGAAGTGGACATCTGTCTAAGCACAGACGGGATGGGATCCATGCCCCACTCCACAGGTGTGGATGTAAGCCACAGCTAACCGCGCCTCTCAGTGCTTTTAGGGGATTGCTGAATCCTTTGGTCAAGCCCCTTTCTGTATTGCACTGGTGCGTGGAGGGTCTCTTAGACAGAGCTTTAAACTAATGACCTGAAACCAGCATAAAAGTTAAGTTTTTGCACCCTGTCATTAACACGTGTCTCTACCCCACGTCCCCTGGCTGTGATAGCCGTGTAGGCACTGCTGAGATGGCTGGGTGCAGGCAGGCGTGTGTTTGCTCTGAGCCAGCTGAGCCCTCCCTTATCTCTCCTTGCTGCCTTGGTGAAGCTTCTCTTCACGCTGCTGTTCACCCGAATATCAATGAGTGAAAACAAGGCACTGCCAGCATTTTGGAGGGGAGAGACGGGGGCAACTCACAGCTCTTCCTTCTCTCTCTCCCTCTCTGTCTGTGTCTCCGTGCCACACCTCCCCCAGCCTTTTCTTATATATTACTGGGTTTAAAGCACAAACTGTACCCCGTGGCAAGCGTCTGACTGCAGATAGTTTTCTCAGCGCCCTCCTTTTCAGATTGTATAATCCAAACCCAGAGATGCTTCTCTGTTTATCCTGAAGTAACCCCTCCCTGCCTGTGGGCAGAGCTCTCCCCGCTGCCCTGCCCCAGCTGCGATGTACTCACAGTTCACAGTGACCCGGACTTGCTTGACATCTGCTGAGGCAACTTCGTTGGCAGCCTTGCACTCGTACTTGCCCGACTGCTCTCGTGTGATCCCCAGGATCTCCAGGTACTCCTCCTCACCTTCAAACTCTCTGCCTGGTAAGACAGAAGAATACAGAGGGTGGTTCTGTTAGGCTTTCAGATTTGGGAAGTTGCTATGGAGGAACAATCACAACACGGATTCTGCAAACAAGTAACAGCCATGAGCTATTTAAAAGTTGTTTCAGAAGCTGTATCAGCAAGATACCAGTATTTCATTTGATTATGGAAAACTGAAAATCTGGAAGGCTGCATACAGGTGATACAATACATAGCGTCTCACAGGCTGCCCGGGCCAAAAAGCAAAATCTCCACCACATGAGATCAGACTAAGTTCACCAGTATGATGGCTGAGTACTAGCAGAGGTTAGTCATGCTGTGGCTGATGTGCTGGGTCCTCAGATGTGCTGGTGTGATGTCAGCACCCTTTTCTCCACTGCAAAACTGTGAAAAATGTCTTTCTGTCTCTCAGAGCAACCACCACCCTGAAGTGCCATTGATCAGGTCAAGCTACCGTTAAACACAACCAAACTGAGAGAAACAAACTGTAATTTGATCTGCAGAGACCAATAATCATCACACATCCCTGATCTACTATACATATGAAATGGCACATTTAAACCGTGCTGCCTCACTTACACACTTTGGAAAACAGTGACTTGAGTGTCAGTCAGGGTTATGGACGGGGGCAGGAATCAGGGGAGGTCTGTGGCCTTGCTTTTAACTCACTGTACGACCTTGAGTGAGTGGCTCCTTTGCTCTCCCTCTGTGAACTGCAGCAAATAGGCCCCCCCCCCCCCCCCCCCCNCCCCCCCCCATCACCTCCTGGTTAGAGCAGGGCAGTGAGGTTAACCCATGTAAAACACATTAGATTCATTGCATGAAAGTTTCCAGGGAAGCATGAAATATTAGGATTGGTATATCTACTCTATTCCTTCAGAAAGCAAAGTAAAGCACCTCCTGGAAAGAATCTGAACCACATTTCCTCCTCTCAGAGGGCTGTGAGCACTGCTCTGCAGCATGGGAAACCACAAGCCCCCGTTGTGTGCCTGCGTATGTTTAGAGAAAGCATCCCTCAACCCTCAAAGGGTAAAAGCCAGATTTGAAAAAAGAAAAAAAAAGGTCAGCTCACAAGAGCTCCCATTCAGGTTCCTCAGAGAGCACCCAGATTTTCCAAAAAACTCGCTGCCCAGAAGGTATTTTCTGCTCAACAGGTGCCGAGCACTTCTGAAACCCTGCCCACTTGACAAAAGTGCTTACAGTTTTTGAGGGAGTTCAAATAGTGCCTACTGTTCCCCTTGGCTTATGGCACTGCATGAAAGCAGCGGGTAAGTCCGGTCTCTGGAGATGAACTTCCCATGGAGCCACCTGCAACAAATCCCACCCCAGAGGCACAGACTGGGGCAGGTCAGCCTGGCCGCACACACTGACGCCGCCAGCTGTGTGCAATTCCCTTCAGCATCACAGAGGGACTTTAGAAACTTCAAAATCTGCTCAGAACTCTGTCCCTCACATAATTATTTTTGTCTTTTTTTTCACTTTTCTTTTTCACAGGCAATTTTCAGAATCATTCTGGGGGAAAACCACCCCCCGTCATGGAGACTCAGCATGAAAACAGCAGTGTACCTATTAAATTCGTGTAAAGACAAGGCTCCCCCCCTCTCTTTCAGCAGGGCTCATCAGCAGTCCCTTTTTCCAGCTCCTACCAGATGTTCAGGTTAGGGGAAATCTCATTGGTCTAAAATTTACAACTGCTTTGATTTTTGCATCCCCTAACAGTCTGCTGCAGGACCTTCCTGCATGGCAGCAGCGTCTTGCACAAGGGAAGGAGGCAAAGTTGGCTCCTGCTGCCAGGACACGGCTCTCAGCCCTCTGCTCTGCGCTGGGGCTGGTGCTGTGGGGAGTCAGTGGAGAAGGAAGCAGGGTGGGATTTTCACAGGTGTTTTTTATTGCTGGAACTCATGAATATGTTAAAGAATCCTAATCCCTGTAGGAGCAGAGTTAGGTGAGTCACAGCACTGTGGAAGGGACTTCAGTCACCATCTAATCCGTTCCCCAGTCTCAAGGCAGGACACATGAGTCACGTCAGGGACACAGCCATCCTCTGCCCTCCAGCGGCAGAGATTCTGCAGCCACTGCTGACAATCTGTTCCTGTGCTTTGCTGTCCTTACCACTGGAGCAGTTTCCCTGAAGTTTGACCTGAGTCTCCCTTGCTGCAATTTAAAGCTATTACTTTTGTCTTAGCCACTACAGACAAAAAGAACAAATCATTCCCTCCTTCCCTGCAATAGCCTTTTATCAACTTTTAAATCACTTATGTTCCTCCCTCAGTTGTCATCTTTTTTTCTTTTGGCTGAACATTGCCAGGGTCTTTCAACCTTCCTCTGTAGGTGAAGGGTTTTTTTTAGGCTCTTGATCATTCTTGTTCTTTGCTTTTAGACCTCTCTGACAAGTTCGCATTTTTCTGGAAGCGTGATACCCCAAACTGAACACAACATTTCAGATGAGGTGCTACCGGGGCTGAACGCCGATGAAGGATTGCATTGCAACTGTGCTGCTGTCTGCAGAGGCAGCACATTGTTTCTGGTTTTGCTACGGCAGGGATCATTTCTGTTTGGGAACTCTCTTAATTCCCAGATCTTCTTATGGCATATTGCTCATATTGCTACCTGCTAATAAAGCACTTTAAAAATCCCACCCCCAAACGGAGCCGACAACCAACACTCCCTCCTTCCACAGCAGCACTCCCAGTTGGTAGGTCAGTCGGTTGACTGGAAAGTTAATCAGACATCACGGAAAGACTCAGAAAGAAAAGGTTAAAATGTAATTTGCCTCTGTTTTGCAAATCATTTGCTCTGCAATTCTGCCTTGTTTATACACAGGGTTCATTCCAAGTGGGACTCGCTTCTCCTGCAATTTGCCCTTGTCACAAGACTGTCACCGTAATGAAAACAGGGTTGAGGGTGACTTAACCAGCTCTAATGGAGTGGCACCCTCATTACAGGTGCTGTTAAGTCTGTCTGTTAGAGAACCACATCAGTGGAGCTCCAAAGTAACCTAAAAGGGGAGATACTTTCCCAAGGGAAGATGTTTTTGAGCTTCTCCTCTGTATATGTACATGCACTTGAACTGTACTGTGTACCATTGTCCAGCGGGAGAGCTTTCACAGCTACACAGAGCCCTTCCCAAGACATGATGAGCTCCTGGCTTGCCCAGTGGAGAGCCCTGGAAATCAGTGAAAGGCAGGACTTCTGTTCTAAAGGGCATGTCAAAGACATCAATAACCCTATTCAGCTCCTCATTCCCCTGCTCTAGGACACAGATATAAGCATAACACTTCAGGGAAAGTTTCTGTGACAGTCTCTTGCTGAATAAGTGGTAGCACTGTTCTTGTCCCTGCACTGGCGACCCTGAGCATCAACATTTTGCTACATGAACTGAACTGCTCTCACTTTCAAGACAGACTCTTTTGCTTGCTGCCTTGTCCCCTCTAAGAGCACATTAACCATTTCTAACAAAAAACGTTTATATAAAATTGAGGTGTTGTAGTACAGATCAGGGAGAGGAAAGATGTATCACAGTGTGTTAGAGAAATGTCAGGTTGTGATATCTCGCAGAGAGCTGTAGAGATGTTTTCACTAATTCACTTTGGCAGCCAGATTAGGTGAGTCATATTAACTCTAACCTCTAAGGCAAACAGGGGGTGGGGGGAGCAGGAACAGAGCTTTCTACATCGAGTGAATTTACAAATGTTTCCGCGCAGGAGCGGGCTTTGGCAGGGAACTGATGGTTGTCACTGTGCAGTTTATCAAAGCGGGGAGGGAGAAGGCTTGGACAATGCTCTTTGGTACTGATAACAATGAACATATTCTATTAGGTGGAAAGGGGGACTGCCAGCTCCTGGCAAGCGAGCCACTCCATTCCCATTAGGAGAAGACATTTGCCTTGAGCAGATTATCAAGGGATGAAATTCTGACCCTACTACCAAAGCTTCCTTGCTGACAAGGGTTGTCTCCTGGCTGCTCTGCCTGGTTCAGTACAGCCCTTTCCCACTGAGGGTCCTTGCAGGTTTCCCTGGGGGAATGACTTCTCGCTCAGTGAAGTTCTTCTCATCCCAAACCACCCCCTTGCATGACTTCAGGCAACCTGCTTCCCTGCAGGTTTTTTGCCTTTCACATGTTCGTAGTCAGCTTGGTTTGCTGCTGCGGCTCCATTAAACACCATCTTGCCAAGCTGTAGCTCCTTAACTCTGTCCCAGTAAATGAGAAAGAGGAGCTTTCTGCTCTGGAGGCTGGAGATAGAGAGAGCACGAGCCTGGGAGGCTTGACAATCAAACCAAGAGGGAACGACCCCGAGCAGCGCGAGCCAGGCGGCTGCTGCTGCTCGGAGCTGGCAGAGCCTTTTTTGCAGAGGGATCTGCGGCAGCAGCTTTGATGTGTGCAGGAGGAAGGCTTTGAAGGCCTGCTTGCCTCAGCCACATTTCCTATCCCCTGGATTCCTAATTGGACCCAGTAAGTAATGAACCTGAACAGAAAATCTGCTTGGCTGTGCTAGCCTGCTGGCAAGCAGCCCTCCTCTCCCCCTACCCTCTGGAAATAGCCTCGCACAACCCCGTTGGCTCTGCATATTGTCCTTGTGGGTGTGCACACCTGCCTGTGCTCTCATTTCGATATGAGACATATATATATTATATTCTGTATTTTATAGACTATGTATTTTATTTGTTTTTACATCTATAAATCCTCCTGTGTGTGCAGAAACACAGACTGACACGTTCTCCAGGCATTTATGGGCCCTTCTCACCTCCGCCCGAACGGCCCCTTGCACTGCCACACACCATCACTCCTTCCTCAAAGGCTAAATGCTTCCTTCCTACAAATGACACACACCCAGACAAAGTCCCACTTGTACTGTGTGCAGACAGCTCTTTCAGGTAGTCGGGGTCAGCAATGCATTCAGTCACATGCTCTACCAGAGAGGCCTTTCCCTTCATGCCCTAGTTTCTTGCATCTCCAAAGGGGAAGTTGATCTCCAGAGGTGGCAGCCACATTTTGTTTCATCTCCTCTCCTGTCTGTGCATCCAACACTGGGCTTCTTCTTGTGCAGAGATTACTTTAGTTCTCTCAATTTTCTTAACACTGACGTGGTCTTAAATTAAACTGAAATTCAGATCTGATGAAAGTATCTGTTTGCACTTGGCACGTGGAGAGAGAGATCAGCCACCCTGCTCCTATGTTTGTTTTCCCTCCAAGCGTCTTTGTAGTTGTGAAGAGAGGAGAGCAGAATGGGTTATGCATCTTTGTTGGGCCTAAAACAAGATGCAAAGAGATAAAAAAGATTGGAAATCAATGGATGCCATTTGAAGTTTTTTGTGTGTAGCAACTTCTATTGCTGAACTGCAGGTTTTGTTGTCTCTGCACTCTCCATTTAGTGTTTGAGGTTTTGCTCACCTAACTTTCCTCCTTCCCTCTGCACCTTCTATTCCCTAGGAACAGGCTTCTGAAAGACAAAAATAGCTAAGGGAGCCTTTGACACGATTTTTTTGTTTTACCTCCAGCTGAGGGGTTTTTTTTTTAATTCAAAACTTTGAAGTTTTCGTTTATCAGTCTCTGTCTCCTCAGCCATCACAGATTCCAATGAGCTTGGCATTTTTTCCCATCCCTTAGTTGAAGAGGCTTGTTTTTAGCAAAGAGATCAGTAGAGAGAAGCAGATGGTGGATAAGCAAAGGGACAGCTAGTGCTACAATGCTACAGTGAGGAAGGAAGGCAGAAAACTTAGAGTAGCAAGGGAAGTGGTAAAAATGGGGAAATCTTGAGACAAGACAAAAATAGATGGAGAAAAAACAGAGGGAGAATGAAGAGAGGGACAGTGGCTGGGAGAGAGAAATGCAAAAAGAGTGAGATTCTTCTGTGACTGAGAAAAAGAGGAAATGGTAGTCAGCTACTGACAAGGAGAAACGCACTGAGACAGAGCGAGTGAGAAAGACGGGAGGTGAGACAGTGGCAGACAGAGAGATGTACAGCTGGGAGAGAGGCACAGCCATCCCTTGTGTAAAGGGAGCCATGAAACAACAACTGCCAGAGGGACAGGAACAGGGGGGTCACGTGTAGTAAGGCAGTAATTACTCTGTTTAAGCAGCAAGGCACAGCAGGGTATTTATTGTTTAAGCTGGCCTCATGCCTCCCATGCCCTCAGGTCTGTAGCTATTACACATAAACCAAAAAACTACTGCAGTGCCAGGGAGGGCTCTGGCCTGGCTCTGGCTTCATGAATGAGAATGAGTCAGACCGGGAGGAAACGCTCTGGCATGGATTCCCCTGGCGTTCACCAGGACCTTGCTCATCAGCAATCACATTTGCACCTTATGTGTAAAACTGCCTGCCCTGCCTCCTGAGCCAAGGACGGCATCCAAGGAGCTCCCTGGCGGGGGGAACACGAGTGCCCACTGGCATGACCAGGGTTAAGAGAGCCTGTGATTTTCGTGGGCTCTTTCTTCTCAAACTCCACGCATCCAGCATGCAAATAAACCCCTCCAGGTTGAGAGCAGCTTTGCCAGGCTGAACAACGTCTCTGCGCTCTCTCTCTCGGGACAGCACTGACCAAACCACTTGGGATGACTTGGCCATCGCTGACGGCTCTGCCCAGAGGCTGGAAGCCAAAATCTGACAGCTCAGATGCAGTTTGCATCCCGGCTGTGGGTGTGAGTCAGTGGGGGTCATCTGCCTGAGGCAGCCTCAGCAGATTGTCTGTATCTCCAAATTTCCGCCCTTCTTTTTCATAAAGGACCTCTAAGGGTCATCACATTCTCTCACACACAGCCCTGAGTCTGGGCACGGAGCAGGTGTGCAATACGCTACTCCATCTCAGCAGCTGATTAGATTTTCCATTCAAAATCCACATGTGAAAACCAGAAAGAAAGGGAACCATCCCCTGAAAAAAAATCCAGACCCGCTTCAGGTCAAAGCCTTCTGTTTGACCAGTGGTTTTCTTCTTCTCTTTGCTGAACCAGAAGAAGGAATTAATGGTCTGCCTCAACTTGAGATATAATTTAAATCAGATGATTTCGTGTTGAAGAAGATCACTTTTTTTTTTTTCAAAATTGCTTACTGAATTTAGCCCAAATTTGTTAACACTTTTTTAATGAACACAAACAGAATTTTTTGGATAGATTAATTGCTCTTGAAAAGAACTTGGCTGTGATGCCAATGTATAAAGTAAATTATGAACCATGAGGTAAATTAAGTCATGTAATGTCACAACTACACTATTATACTCCCTAAGTGTTGCATACTGCAATGCAAGTTGTCATGACTATGCTACCAAACACCAAGCCTTAATTCTACTGCCAAGAAAATGACATATAAACATGAACAAACCAATAGTTGCACCGTTTCTGCATCACAAAATTTTTGCCTGCTGCCTTTTGAAGGGTACTTTAAAACAACATGAGGTAGGAGGCATCATCAGCTAGATGAATCAATGAGATGTCACCACATCTCTGAGAGCCTTAGGAAGGCAGGAGTTGGTAACTCATTAGGGCTGTGAGGACAGTGCTGGAGCAGCTAATGGAGGATGAAAAAAGAGGGTCGGACAAAGAATCACAGCTCAGGCACAGGAGTTGTTCGATGTGCACACGTGGATAGCAGCACACCAATCCCGCTCCCAGCAGTGTGGTCAGCACTGCGGGGACCTGTGCCCTCTTCCTCCACCACCTACAAGAAGAGGATGGGCCAGCAGTTGCCCCTGGCAAGAGGAACATCAGGGTGCGTTTGTGGGGGTGTGGGTGTGTAATCAATAGGTCTTTGTTTCCCACTGTGCTAAGCACAAGATGGTAATGCAAGCTGAGAGCTGGTGCAGGGGACCCAGATTTCTTGCATGTCATGGACACTTATGAAAGGCATAAAATACAACAGCCAGCAGTCAACTGTTACAGTCTCTAGTGACTCTGTCGGATGGTTTCCTTTCGTTCGGCCTCGTGTACTCCTTTTTCTACAAGTTTTCTTATTTTGGACAATGCACTTGCGCTATCATCGTTACACAGTTTGAAGACAAGTTCCTCCTCACAAACACAAGACCAAAGAAAAGACCGACAGCGACAAGTCCCTTCTGGGGCAAGAAGCCTGACTGAACTGTATAATTTCTGTCCTGCAAGCGAAGAGCAGGGATGGACTGCAATGCAGTCCCTAGTTTAATTCCACAAATCATTATGTCAGCCCCAGGCTTTAGAGAAACCTTGTGCGATGGCGCTCACTGATACCAACTGTGCCAGTCTCTCAATCTAGGAACTACAGGGTTGGTCTGTGTTTGGTGGCATCTTTAAAAATCCTTGTTATCTTCTTTACAAAGTCTCTTGTGTCTTATGGAGCACAAGACAAGCTCAATATACTATTGTGCAAGAATCACGTGGCTCGCTTTCATGGGTATCCACCAGAATGTTTCCCTGTTTTTAAATATAAAGGTGTTTGTTCCCTTCTGTCCTATGCCCACTCTTGGGATACTTCTTGGGATGAGAGGGTAAGGATGAACCCAGAACTTCAACCTAACTTAAAAAAATGTGATGATCCCCTCCTCCTCAATGATTCAACTTAGCCCATAGAATTCCATTCTTATACGTTTGAAACTCGGAAGAAGGCTTGAGAAATTACAAATTGGCACAAATTTACTTGAAATGGGAAAGAGCATTAACTCAGAGGCTTAGGCATTGCCGTGGCTCTTTCTCTGCAAGCTGGAGCCAAACATTTCATGACCAGATAGCACGGCCCCTGAATCTCCTGTCCTTTTGCAAGGTGGCAATTCCCGTAGTTCATCCCTGTTTTCAGTGAGGCTACTCTGAACACCGAGTTCACAAATGAAACTAAAGACCGGGATTTCTGTAGCAGCCCGGATCTAGCCACTGATCTTTTAAACTGCTGTAGTTTTCAACTGAGGAAATGAGGTCAAAGAGTTAAGCCACCCCTTAGCAAGATTTACCCTTTCAAAAACAAGCCAGTGTGTTGTGATGCCTGGCGCCAATATTTGTATAGGTGGATTAGCTTCTTGAAAAATCATTTTGTTTGCTTTTCTGCTGACCCCTCTCCTTGCTGCAGTGTTTCTCAATTAGATCCAGCATAGTAATTGCCTGACACCATCCCCCATATCTGCTCCTGGTGGAAGAAGGAAAGGGAATACTTTGTGGGGATCAGGAGATGAGAGTAACTGGCTGGATTTAGGATTGAGCAGGCATCAAGTATTGCCAGGTATCGAGGTGAGAATCACAGAGGTTTGAGGCAGGGTGGGGTGTGCTGGGAAGGGATTGTTTGGGCTCACACGCTGCAGAGACTTTTGATCAATTGGGCTGGCTCCTGTGATATTATCATCTGAAATGTCTGCTCTTGATTCATAGTGATAGCAGTCCAGATAAATGATTGCTTCAGTCCAGGATATTTAATTCTTATGCATTTAGCCACTCCCTTGCTTTCCAACGAATAAAGAATTTCTCTCTCTCAAACTTGCCAGGCACTGGCTGCGAAGGAGAAGGAAGGCATTTGCTCAGTACCTAACATTGCATCTTGTACAGTCCTACAGGGGAGGCAAGCAGAGAGGAAACACAGACCCTGATTTTGAGCTCTTGTAGCTCCCTGATGCATCTACTACCATTGCTAGTGCAGCTGTTGGCCATCAGTGCTCTTGAAAATCATGGCCGTGAAGCAGGGCTTCTCTCCCAGGGATATGGGAAAAAGAAGGGAGTTGCCAGAAAGGGAGAAAGCAGAAAACTGTAAGTAGAAGAAACAGTATCAAAACAATTCCTTTCTGACTTCTTTAAGCTTACCCCATAAGTTGAGGAAGGGGTCTGGGGACAAACCTAAAAGATATTTCATTGCCTTCATCCCAACTCCTTAATACTTGTTTTGATGATTACATAAAATTTCCAACAACTGTAACAGTGCTGGCATGAGAAGACCATGGCCAATCATGTCAGTCAAGAGTGTCTCACTGGGCTTCACCTCTCTGAATCCCCCTATTTTCATCATGGACAGGAATCCATTTATTTCTCTTCTTTCAACTCCCCAAACACATTTGATTCCTGTGGGAAGAGAAACGTCTTGCTCCAGCAGGAGCCCAAGTCAGCCAAAAGAGCCAAGAAAGCATGAAAACACATCTGTTTTATGTTGAGGACGCTTTGGCTCCTTTCCGCCAAGCTCCTGGAGAGGAGGGGGTCTCATTAGAGTGCCTTTGCAACTTGCACACCTGTGAGACTTTCACTGGAACTGAAACAGCAGTTGTTCTAATTAAACAGCACAGAGCAGGCCACCTTAATCACTGGCATTATTTCATCTTCCTTGAGGAGAGAGGGAAAGAGGAATCAAAACTGATAAGAGAGAGGGAAGAAGGTGAAATGTGCTGAATCCCTGCTTCCTCAATTTAAAGCACTAAGGGATGTCTCTCATCTCTGTAAAGATTAATGTGAGCTTCTGATGGCATGTTTTATTAAATGGTCATATAATAATTGATATTTGAAAGCAGGGTTTCCAAAAGGCACTAAAATGCTTTAACAGGACAAGCCCTAGTGGCTTTCAATGGCATTTGTGCCTTCAAGTCACTCAGGTGCATTGGAAAACTTCACCTCTACTCCTTTATTCAAATCAGTGCCTCATTTACTCCATCAGTGTGACCTTGCCAGTCTGTGTGGCAGAAACCAGGGGCAAGGGTGAAAACCATAAGCCCTCTAAGGACAGGGTCCATGTTTCTTCAACCTTGGGTGGAAGTAGGAGGTGCCAGCGGCACACAGTGTGAGTGAGAAATCCATCAGCTGAGGAGCAAGTACCCAGACACCAAGGACACCTAGGAAATAACAGCATGATAATTCCTGTCCTGACTCTCCCAAAGCCTGTGATGGGGAGGCACATCTGTCCCTGAGACAAAGCACACAAGCAGGCCAGGTAGAAATGCTGCTGGCAAGCTAGAGGGCCAGTGGGCCAAAGCTTAATACGAAAACAGCAGTGATTTGTCTCCACCACTATTTATGTTTCAAGCACATGACAGGTTGTCAGTGGAAGTGAGTGCTGCTAAATTTACTGCTTCTCAAATCCCCGCCACAGTTGCATATTTGACAAGTCACTTCATTTGAAGGGCTAGGTGTTGGGCTGGACTTTCCTCCCCTGTGCTCTCCTTCAATGAAAACCACAAACAGCTTTCTTTACACCCCAAACTGATCCCCTTGGGGGCTACGATATCAGGGTGTGAGTTTAGAGAAGAGGGATGTTCCCGGCATATTAATTTTTAACCCTGATACATGCTGGTCTTGTTCCGGGCCACTTGACTGCAGATGTGTGTCTGACAGGACACACATGACTGAACTGAACAAGTAACAGCTTGGTTACAGCACTGGGCATTCGGAGACAGAGAAGAGGATAGCCTGGTGAGCGTGAGCGAGTACCAGATGGGTGTGTGGGCAAGAGCTGCTGAGCATCGTAAGGAAAGCAGTGCCAAAAACTGTGGGGATGCAAGAGGAAATGCAGGTGGGCGAAAGGGTGCCTGGGGATTAGAGTCTGCACGTAAGTGTGCATGGGTACGGGTGGTGGAAGAAACCACATGGAATCATGGGTGTGGGGCTGGAAGTGTGATGGAGCATAAAGGTGAGCATTAAGGTGAGGATGCGCAGGGAGGAAGGCTGGCAGGCAGGGGAGAGGGAGCGACAATGAGCACAGGGTGTGTCTGTGGTCTTGCATGTGAAGGACTGAAGTACAGAGTATCATTTGCCTCCCAAGTGTTGCATGGTGCTTGCATCCACGCAGCCTCATGCACATCTGTGACACAACACATTTGGCAGGTGGGAGAAGACCCCTCATCAATGGCTGAAAATCTGGAACACGTGGTTTCAAACTCTCCTGGTCAGCAGAAGGGGAGTGAGGCTGCCCTTTGATGATGGGGGCCATAAGAAGCCCAAACCTTCCCTTTTTCTCCCTAACTTATCCTCACTGCACTACAGAATCCTGGTCTTAGTTGCACGGAAGCTGCTCTCTGCTTTATGCAGCTGTGCTGCTGGACAGCACCACATCTTCTCAAATGCTCTGACTCCTGTTGGCTGCAGATATCAAGACAAAGCTGTCAGGAATATGGTGTTATGAAAGACAGCCAAACGTGACAGGGCACATCCTCCTACTCCAACCACTCCCTTCATTTCTTCTACATGCAGTGGAGCTCCCTGCTTTCTCCCGCACGTGCTCTGGATCTCATGCACAAGATCCTTTCATTTTATGCCCTCATGTGCACTTAGTAAATTACACATGTTCATGGACACATATCCTGCAGAGAGTGTCATGCAGAAGCAGGACACATCCTCTTTTTTCCTGTCACAGAGGTGCAGGACCATTGCAATTCTCCACCAGCCCATTAGGAATCTGCTCCGCTTCTTTTTCCAGTGGTGTAGGCCAGAGGCCCTTGTTCTGCAATTGTGCCTCACAGTTTATATGATTAAATGTAGCATCTGCAGCTATATTAGCTGGGCTATTAGTGACAAGTGCTATCAATCCTCATACTTCAGTGAATAAACTGATCACCAGCTGGGGACAGATATCTCCCCTTGTCTCTCATCACCATAACATACAAACTGCTTTATGGGGGTTTCAGAGGGAGGGAAACAAAGAGAGGTGGAGTTAGAGGCTGACAAATAGTTTGGGGCATCTTCTGTTCTTTCTTTGGTTCTCTGCACTCCAAAGAACACAGCAGACTTTTTTTTTTTTTAATGGGTCGCTCCTCCAAGGCTGCTCTAAGTTTTACTGGGGGTAGGGGAAAAACACAACAATTGAGCCCTCCCACCTGGCCTCCAAGGACTAAGAATTCATCCACAGTAATCAGCTGTGCCTCTTGGATTGAGGCCTTCTGACACTTTTACTGGATAATAGCATTTCTTAATAACCAGCATTTCAATCAAATTCCTTTCTATCACTCTCTAGCACCAATACTCTGAGTATTTTGTATGGGCTAGGACTCAGTAGGGAAAAAAAAATCCTGCAACTTTGACCATAAGGTATTGAAATAATATTTAAAACCAGGTTTTCAAATACCCTCTCTTTAAACACTTATTTCTCAACTGCTCTCAAAACTGCTGTCCTTGTATTTCCAAGTCCAGCATTCCAAAAGGGATGCTGGGTTTGATTAAAACAACTTCCTGGCTTATAGGTTATGTCAATATCCTGGTGGGATTTTATGCCACTAACCTCAGCAGCCTGCAGTCTGCAGTTGCAGAATAGTTGAAGGAGGGGAGGAACGTTAACTATATTAAAATGGCAAATTCACCTGCAGACTGTATTTTATCACTACTTCAGGAATAGAAGGTCTTGAGATAATTTTCAGGCAGTATGAGCTTGCATATACAGGGGGATGTAACATGCAGGAAGGAGAGGGGAGAAGAGAGAAGAAAGGAGAATGGACAACGGGGGAAGAACAGTCAAGACAACAAAAAAATTTTAAAAGTAGCATAGAGAAGATAGTTTCTGAGACCCAAGTCTTCAGGAGAAGGACAGAAAAGGAAATAAATTAAGAAAGAGACACAGAGCATGAGACAGAGATGAAAGTTTGATTAAGAAGAAGCGAGGGGATGCAGAGGGTTAGGGCAAACAAGCAGAGGTCTGAGCAAGGTGAATTGCCATGGGAAAGCAGCGGGGAATGCAGTTAGTGTTGGCTGGGAATACAACATACAAGGGGTAACTGAGGCCAGAGTCTTCCAGATGTATTACTGTTATATTGATCTGTGGTAAACAATTTCACTGCTCGCAGGCAATTCCCGGCAGTTGGCAGCACCGCCGAGGGCCTCGGACACTCACATGCTGTGTGTACATGCACGGGCACACAAGGAGAAAAAAGGTAGGTTCCCATGACCTTTGGGAGTAAGGGCTTGGGATGGAGTGGGAATGTTTGGTGCTGGCTCCTCCTCCTTCCTTTCTTCCTGCTTCATCTCGTTAAAAGCAGATAAAATACACCACATTAACAGCCATCCCATTTCTAGACAAACAAGAGCTCTTATTGCTACCTTCTCAAATACAGAGGTCCTCTGAAAAATCTGCAATTCACGGATCAAAAAGACAAAGAAGAAGCCATAGTCCCAACCCCCCCACAATTCCAGCACTGCAGGAGACCTAGAAGATAATCTCCAGCACTTTCCATGTAGCCCTGGAAGAGCCCCTATGAATTTCTTTTCCTCTTCATCCCCTAGGCTCTTGCTGTGAACACACCCTGGTTTGGGTGGAGGCCGGTGTGGCTGCCACGAGGCTCAGGGAGGAAAGAAACAGAGAACCCCTCCAGTCACTTGTCACTGGGGTGATTTGAGACTTTGGTGCCCTCACAAATCTGTTCTGCTGGGCAAAGGGCACGTGTCCCACTTGCACCAGCAGAGCTGATGTCACGCAGTGGAGCTGGGCCTCTGGATGCAGGCATGGGAGGGAGCCCATGGGTTGGAATGCAGCAGGAAGCTGCTGCAAGTGGAGATGGAGATGAAGCCGAACTGCTGGAGACCACAGGTCTGGCTCCTTACCCAACAGGAGAAATGGCTTTGCTGCTCTTGATCTCCTGAACATACAGCTTGCCTGAAGAGGCTCTTATCTGCTATGTACAATGAGAAGTCTGAGGTCTTCTACAAGGGAAAAGAGTTCTGCACTCAGACTTGATGAATTCTGGCTTTTTCTACACCCCTTACCTCTTCCAGCTGGAGGCACTTGTAGGGAGTCATGGGAGAGAGATGGAGAAAGGAAAAACTGAGATATTGAGACAGCTATTCAGGTATTTCTTTACTGAATCCCAAAGCCTTCCTGAGCTCTTTCTATACAGAAATTGACTGAAGGTGACATATAGCCCTCTGAATTTGAACCTCCTCGGGACATTTGTGCATACTGGTCCTGTCAGCAGGCTATGTTAACTCATCTATCACTTGTTTAATGATTTAGGGGTTTGACCACTTTAGCTGGGTAGCAGATAGTGAATTGAAGGCAGGAAGGTTTGATTCCCTGTCTGTGTTTCTGTACACTCAGTCATCCTCAAAAGTGGTTGATATCGGCACAAGCCTAAAGGCAATCTTGGCTCTTTCAATTAAAAGAAAAAAAAAGAAAAGAAAGAAGAGACATTTAGGAATCCTCAGAGAGAAGGAGATGGTTTGATGCTGGCAGAGAATATCTAGCACTGCTTAGAATCACAGCGAGGAAAATGGTCTTGCTCCCCTTTCCAGGCGGGAATACCTCTCCCCACCTGCACTGTGGTGCCCATCACCATCCCCGTGCAGGAGGCAGTGCCTTAGAGATGAGGCAGGAACACAGGCTGTCAAGATCCTCACCTATATTCTTTGCTCTCCTTTCTGCATGGTAGCTATGGAGGTACAAGCAGCTTTTACAGGTCCAAGACCAGAGCCTGGCCTAGGTGATAGATTAAATCTCAGCTTAGTCTTTCTAGGGAATAAGGCTGCATAAATTCTTACTGAGTTTTCTCAGGAGAAATGCAGTCTAAGTTAGATTCAGACTAATAGCTTAACACTTGTTCCTCTCTAAAAGCAGAAAATGCCCAAGGCGTTTTTCTTGTGCTTGTGCAAAGACACTGATCACAAACCTGTATACAGCACCACACTCTGGGTCCCTTCTGCAGAGAAAAGTCATTAAGTAAAATCATACACGTACACCCAGCAAAAAAGGCAGAAGATGAAAAAAAATTGTGTGCAGAGGGAACAGTCACAGCTGTTTCAATTTATGAGACAAGAAATTGTATTTCAAAGAGAATACAGAAGTTTTCCCCTTTGAGAAAGTTATTAACCAGAATTTGCAATAAACCCCACTCCATTTATATGCCTCTAAACTGAAGGGCCCTGATAGAGATTATATTGCATTCTGCAGTGCTCTGCTCTGCCAAGAAGAGCTCTCAGCCTCAGACCTTGCCACCCCAGAAGTCTGAATCACCTCTCCTGCTTCGTTACCCATCACAGCCCTGCTTCAAGTTTCTCACCCCTTTTTCCCCCTCTTCAGTTCACATACTTTTTTTTTTTCTTTCAGTTTTTCCTCTTACACTGTCTCCCTCCTCCTCTTCCCCTGTTAGTCTCCTTTTTATCTTGGAACCCTTTTTTCCTTCCACCTGTATATATGTCCACAGGACTGAAACCTGACTGTAACTCAGATGAGCTACTGCAATGACAAAAAACATTCATGCAGGAATAGTGTATTGGTAAAACATCTAGGAGAAGAGTTCTGATACTCGCAGCTTTGTTTTGCTTTTATAGCTGTCTGTTACACGGCAATTGCTTTCAGGGGGATGATGCCATATTGCACCACATGGCTGGAAAAGACTTCATTCTTTTACTTCAAAGCTGTAAAGAACTGAACCAGGGGGCGGGGAGCAGAGAAGGTAAAAAAATACGCTACAGCTGAAGGAATATGCTACAGCTAAAGAGAAATCACTTGGAGGTGTTGGCAGCAAAGAACTTCACTTACAGAAGCTGGGCTGCTGGAGATTTCCTTGAAGATGACCCACTGAAGATGTGTTTGATTTCAACTGGTAAAGGCCTCTGCCTGTTTGTACTTGAGGACCCCAGTGGAAGGCTCAAGGCTAATTAAAAATTTTTTTGCACGTAGTAGCTTTGATGCTCAAAAGCACGTAAACAAGAAAGCAAGAAAACAACAGAAGATACCATGGTGGTATAAAAGAGGGAGACAAACACAGAGAGAGAGAGAGAGAAGGTCAATCCAGCAATCCCATGCATACCTGCTCTCAAAAATTGAAAATTTAGTGTGGAACATATATCCGTGCTTCACTCCCACTTGTTAACAATTAAGTAAGTAACTTAGGGAGGTGCTAGATTATCCACGAAGGAAAAACAATAAATCAATCAGTGATATCAATAAAGGACACTTAAAATTCTCTCATTGCCGGAGGACAGACAGTGGCTCGGGTGGACCACTGCCCATTCTTCTGGCAAGGCTGCTCTTAGACAAGTCCTCTGTGTCCTGTTTCTTTCCACTTCTATCTCACAGTGTCTCAACACACACTTTTCCATACATCTATTTGTGTGTGGTCAACTTTATACAACAGAATTTGTATGCAGCCGCCTGGAATGAAAGCACAACAAGCTCTGCAAAATTGATATTCTCCTCATCAAAAAAAAGAAAAATCCTCCCTTACCAAGTTTGACCCGGTGACTATATTTCCCTTTTGGACAATATATACTGTGCCGTACATACAACTGAAGCAATAAATAAACCATCCTGCGAAACAAGAAACGTCTTTCTAATAGGGCAGTGAGTGTTTGGCATGCACTCATTGATTTAAACAGCAGCCAAACAGGTAATGATGAAAAGATGAGAAAATGCCTGGTCTCATTCAAGAGCCCAATCAACATGGTAAAAAAATCTTCCACGTTTTTACACAATAACTCTCTGGATACCTCTTGCTGGGGAATGTCCAAGGCACTCGGGTAGGAAGTATTTGACCCTGCTGCCCAAAACCTCTCTGTTCAGAAAACAAAAGACTTCAGTTTCCAGTATTTGGAGTCTTCTGTTTTTCCTAGTAGGTGTCATGGTATGTATTAAGCAAGAGCTCAGTCTTCTATGGCAAGCAATGGTCAGTACCCACACCAGTAAAGGGAGGGTCTAGTCCAGGGCAGGAGCAACAGCAAAACCAGCTGCTATTTAGTACTGTAAAAGCAGCCTTTCCCTGTTTCCATTGCGTGTTCCTGCCTCCACTGGCCAATGAAGCCTCCTTTGTATCCTGAAATACCCACTCATGTTTCTAAGCCTCTCTGTAGCCCAACCCGAAAGCCAGTGTCAAACAGGCTTATGCTGAACCACTCAGGGTTTTGAAGTCGAACAAAAACAAATTGGAAAAAATACAGCGTACTAGAGACAGTCTTTACAGTGAGCATTCTATGAGCCTGGCAGGAAAGTGACTGAGCATCTTACTGATTTGTGCAATACTGCTTCTCTTTCAATTCACCTGCCTTTAAACAACACACTGAACTGTCTCAGGAGACTCCCTGGTTAGGGGTTCATCTCCACACAGCTCTTCCTGTCCATCTCCTTTTAGCAACCAGCCTTTCTTTTCCAGTTCTCACAGTATGAATACCTCTGCAGGGAAAAGCTGTTTTTCTCTGCAATCTCCAATTTAATACTCTGACATGGCATCAACATCTTGCTGCTGTTTCTTCCCGTTAGTAAAGTTCTGTCTCTGCCTTTTATGCCCCTTCTCCTTAAGTCATTCAGTTTTCCTCTTCTCTCTGCCCTGCTTCACCCTTCGTGGTGGGGTTTGTGTTTTTTCCCTTTCCCTTTCCTCCTCTCCTGGAAACGTGCCAGCAGTACAGCAGAAGGGAGCACATCGAGAAAGGTTAGGCAAACACAACATTATGATCAGAATCAGCAACATATTGCTCATTAAACATTTAAAATCAACAGTTGCTGGCTTGATCTGCCAGTATTGTGAGAAATGCCAGTTTCAGCTCAAGGTGCCTCCTGTTTCCAAAATGGCTTTATTTATGATGTGGGAGCTGGTGGCTGTGAGAACAAAACCCTACCTCCAGCGGCCAACAACACCCAAGCTACAGGCGGCTCCACGGAAAGTTCCCCAGCGAGCACCAATAGCTTCTGCCTCCCCAACACCCCCGCTGCTTTCCAGAAACAAATGGATGTGTAGGAGCACAGAAATGTGTTTGCAGGAGATAAATTATTTATCTGAAATTTACTGTTGTGAAGTCAGCGTAATTCTCAAATCCGCAGACATATTTTATGCGCTGATAGGACGTTTCAAACAGGGGCATTTGGACTCGTTTCTTCCCTCCTCCTGCAAGTATTAACACAATAATGCCTCACCTGGAAAAGAAAAGAGCTGTTGCTGGAGCTGGAAAAGCGGTAGGATAATAGGCTTGTAGTTTCGTATTGTGTCCCAGGAAAGTTCTGTTTCTTGATAAACAAACCAGCATAACACTCATTTCCCTCCTCCCTCCAACCTCTGTGATATTTGCATTTATATTTTTTCTGCCTAGTCTACAAAGTTGATGCCTTTGGTAGTTGGAAAATCAAGCTTTATACCAAATGAAGTACAAACTTGACTACTGGGGGCAAATCCCCGAGCCCTCCAGCTCTGTCAGTATCCTCCCTCCTGCCCTGCAGCAGTCCCTGCTCTCCCAAACCAGGTCAAAGATAGGTCCCTCCTACACCCATGCCCATGTCCACTGCATGTGTACCATTGTCCTCTCTTCTGCTGGCTTCTGGGACGTTCCTGTACCAATCAAGACCTATAAATTTTTCCATTCTTTCAGGAGCCCCTTGGGTAGTACAGTGTATCTAAAACTATGCCACTGATCCAAACTGAGATTCCTTCTTCACAGAAAATAATTTTGGGGAATTTTTGCCAATTATTCTGAAGGGAACAGAGCTGGATCCCAGGTATCAGCATGAAGATCTATTCGCTCTCAATTGCACTTGTTTGAAGCATGAAAAATAAGATTGTCTTCTGCTAATGCAGGAGTAAAGAGGGCAATTATAGAGCACACAGTTCACAGAGCAGATAATCGGCCCAGCATTTCTGACAAGTTCTTGTTCCCTGAGCAATAACAAGTCCTGCAGATGCTCACAGGCACCCCTCACTTTAAGTCAGTCAGCATGGAAGTAAATATGGCTTGACCACGTCTTTCCCTTTGTTCTGCACGGGTGTATTTAAGCAAGTGCATGCTCAAAGAGAAGCCAATGGCTTGCTCAAGGCTCTAGTAAATCCAAAAGGCAGCAGTAAAGACTGCAGTTTTTCAGAATGTGAGCATTTTTGAGAAATCCGATGGAATGCTTCCAACAATCCAGAGTTCCTGCAGAGAACTCCCAAAAGCTCCTCACTTTAACAATAATTCTGTAAGTAGATGCACTCCCCTGCCTGCCTCTTAAGAAACCTAATCACAGACCAGATCCTCCATTAGAGTTGGCCACTCCACAGCACAGGAAAAGTGGGAAGTCATTTTCCCTGAAACATGGTCTAAGCAACTTGAAATGCTGCCACTAGAGTTTTCAGAAGAAAAAGAAAAAATGAGACTCCTTTTGATATAAAAATAGTTGCTCACTCTCTTTCTTGCACCTGGCATCCCTTTTGTTTGTTAATCCCAACAAACACCTGACCTTTGGTCAGATAAAGCATGCTGGATTGGCACTGATAGGAGCAAGTCTTCGTTGTGACTTCAAGTGGCTATTTTTGTATGCTGTTTGATATTCAGCAGGAAAGATGGAGCCCTTCTTCCCACTCTTTCCCAGCTAATTACCAGTCACTGCTGTCGACAGGACTGCAGGGCCCTGCTCAGGTCAGCCCCAAAGACTGTACTCTTACACTTACACTCTGTGGCAGCAACTGAAAAGGAAAAATTGCTGCTGCACTCACCCAGATACCAGGCAGCCACGGAGATCTCACACTATTGCCCCGTTATGGCACCACGGATCCGGACAGACCTGGGCCACACCTGGCCAGTGACCCTCAAAGGGTGAGGCAGGCTGTGGCACACCTACTCGCCTTAAACAGAAATGAAACTGTCAATGTTCACTGAGGGGGAAAAAGTGGCTTTGGGTCACCCTCCAGTTTTCTGAGCCAGAACTGAATCAGAACAGCCCTCTTACTTCATCAGAGGCATCCAAAGAGACAAAGCAGCAGCAGGTTTTGGTAAACGGCCAATGACTTGACTGACCAAGGACTGTAAGGGAACATACGTGTAATCTCCTGGATCTGAAAAATGCACAATTTGCAAAAAACCACTGAAACCTGAAAGAAACCCTGCTGTAATGAAGCACAGATGATCTAAGCTCTAGGTATGCCAGATAATTTAAACAGAAACAAAGCAAGTCCAGATTTCTACACATGGTACCCTGACCTGTGGGCTGAGGAGAGAGCAGCCCCACAGAGCAGCATTATGATTTTGCTAGAAACCCAACAGTGTTCAAATGGTTTGCTCAATTTGCAGTAGAGTTGCACGTTTTGGCGGTCCAATTATTTAATCATTTAATTGTCTGGAATTATTGCCCTAAAATGAGGGCTCAATTAATCTGGCCCTTTATTAGGCCAGGAAGCTCCCCGAGTCCCCGGCGGAGCCTCAGCCCGCAGACCATCACGGTTCGAAGCGATGCTGCACTGCAGAGCGGTATCGCTGTCAGACACATCTCACAACCTCCTCCCAAGAGGGTTTGTCGAGGACTTGATCCTTCAGGCCACAGGTCTCCGTAATTGCCTTCTTTATCTGAACAAGGTGAAATAGCTGTGAAGGGATAACTTTTTATCGATTTAGTTAAAGTGATGTTACCTGTCCTCTAGTCAGCATTCTCCTATCATTTCGAGAGAGTTGTGTTTCTTCCAGAACAGAAGTGAAGGAAAAATCATACTAAGTCGGTCATGTGCACCTCTATAACAGGGTCAATTTTAAAATTACACCTTTGGTTAAATGGGTGCAACTTGCTCTTGTAGCCAAGCTCTGAGCTCCCTTTTTAAGAATAGGTAGCACACCAAAAGCTATTTTCTTATGAGAAACCCCAGAAATAAGTTTCAAGCCTCAGAGAGAAGGATTAATTTGCTAGTAATGAAAGTGACACACAGGGAAAATGTAAAATCAATCTTGTGTTTAAAGGCAGAACAACACTGGCTCCACTTCCTTTTTTTTCCTTTCTCCCTCATTTTCCTCCCCTCTCCCCATAGTGGCTTGTTACCACCGAGCATACATTATGCACATTACCCACAAGCCTCTGCTCTGTTTAAATTAAAAAAAGAAACAGCGTTTTTAATCAATCTATTTGCACTCTTCTGCCACAACTCACAAAAGCAGTTTGATTTCTTTTCATTGCTCTCAAGAGAGCTGAACACAGATGACTAAAAAAACCACTGCAAACTAGTAATAATAATAGCAATAGTAGCAATAATAATAGTGACACCCCTCCCAAAGAAAAAGCAAGAAAAAGGAGAAATTATAGAAAGAAGAGGCACAGTTAGCCTTGATCGAAAACAAATCAAAACACAGATTACGTTAAAAAATGACAGCTCAAACTTAAGCAAAAGTCAGTGATCTGGCTTGTTCTGACCTCGTGCATTCCTCCCTCAAACCACCAACAGGTGAGAACAACTGGAAAACAACAGAGGGACTCTTCAATCCTGTAAAATCGGATTATCTGTCTGGACTTTTTCTCCAATTCCCAGCAATTCTGCTACATGCACATTTGGAAATGAAGTTATTCCCAGGAATTCAGACCCTGTCTTGTGTTTCACATACACCACGATTCAAACGCAAAATTAAAAACAGCAGAGAAACGGTTAGCTGGTTTTGCTTGTAATGAATCACAGCCACAATTAATTCTACTGTTCAGATCTGGGGATTGCTAATTCTTTCCTTCTTTCTCCATTAAGACAACAGGAGGAAAAGCAGACCGTTGCTTAACAAGGCTATATCATGCTGAGAACTCCTGCTCAGTTTTCTGTCCGTAAACAATTTTACACAGTGAAAACCTTTTCCTTCCTCTTTCTTCAGCTGATGAGAAAAGGAAAACAACCTTCCCAAGAAAGAACCTTGAAACAGAACCAGGATTCCTTCATTGCTGGACCCCTAAAGGGGGGAGACCTTGTAGCCACAGGAACTGGTTCCTCATTTCGTATGCTCTTCGGCCTCCTCTACCACCCTAAGGCAGCACCCGTTCTACATCTGAAACACTTCACATGATCTATAGACCAGTATGGGGTAGCTACTGCTAGATGTATGAGCATACTTTATTTTTTCAGACTTAAATATACTCCAAGTCTCACATGTTTTAGATTCCTGGACTTAGTGTTCCAGCAGTAAAGATCCTGCCAACACGGTGATATGTCTCTCTGCTCCAACCTCGATACATAACTTGTCCCTTTTGGCCATATGAAAGACATCCACGGTACATTAATGCTAAATTATATTCACAGTTTAAACTCCGAAAAAGATTTACTGTTCAAAGATGTAAAGCCAGAGACCACATCCAAGATACAAATCTAGATGCTAGTTCAAAATGCAAGCATTTTGGGTTGTCAGCACCTTAGGGTTTGGTTTATACTTATCTCCAACCAAAGTATTGCCATTTCCCCCTGCAGCTTAAAAAGTGGAAGAGAAGGAAAGGTACTGGCTGTCTTCCTAATTGCTTCTTTGTAGCAACCACCTGCATAGGAAATAATGCTGGTATTTGTCATGGGTTTTAAGAGAATTATTAGATGCTCTGTATGCACAGAAAGTCACTGGCTTTGGATGACTAACTCTGTAGAGCCATAGAATGGTTGGAGTTGGAAGGGACATTAAAGGGACATTAAAGATCGTCCAGTTCCAATCCTCTGCCATGGACGGTGATAATTTCCACTAGACCAGATTTCTTTAAGCCCCATCTGGGTTGGCCCTGAATATTTCCAGAGATGGGGCTTCCACAACTTCTCTGAGCAACCTGTTCCAGTGCCTCAAACACTTATACAGTAAAGAGTTTCTTCCTTGTATCTGATCTAAAAGTACCTTCTTTCAGTTTAAAGCCATTCCCCCTTGTCCTAAATGCCCTTGTAAAAATTTCCTCTCAAACTCTCTTCTTGGCTCCCTTTAGGTACTGGAAGGGGCTCTAGGGTCTCCCTGGAGCCTTCTCTTCTTCAAACTGAGCAAGCCAAACACTCTCAGCCTGTCCTCATAGGTCCTTATAGGACCTTTTTAATTATTTACACCCAGGGTGGAGAGTTCATGGCAACTGCCAGTACTTCACTGTGCCAAGTGCAAAAAGAAACCTCGCCACATCTTCCTGTGTGCACTAAAATGGATTGCTTTCCAAGATCCTGACTTTCTTCTGATTATTCTTTGATCTCTGTGTCCAAAAATTTATTAGAGCAGAGATTCTCATCATCCTCTGCCTCAGGAACTTTATTCCTTTGCCTTTAAAAATCCTGATTATAGGTATAACACTGGTTGAAAAAGGGAGACAGTAGAAGAGGTTCCCTGTGATTCGCTAATTTTTCAAGGCAAAGGATGCTTTTCTCAAATGCCAGAAACATGGGAGAGTTTCATCATGGAAGACTCCATCTGCCTCATCCCCCATTCCCAGCAGAAACAATCCTGCCACTGGAAATAGTTTTTTTTCGCTGCTGATGCACAAGGTGAAAGAAAATCTCATTCACTTTTTGTTCCACTGGGTCCGTGAGGCTGAGAGAAACAGGCAGTTGTTTACATCTGCACGGTAAGAAGATGGGACTCAAATGCAGGGAGACACAATGCTGCTTCATGAGTGCGCGCTCACACAGTAAAACAGGGATTAATGGATAAAAATCAGACCGGCTACCATTAGGATTTCCAATAAAGCAGAAATCCTTTAGGATCTCCTGAAGAGAGACAGAACTCCCACCTCCCACGCAATGTCGGTTTATCACTGACTCACTGCGCTGCAGGACAACCACAGGCCAGCAGACCCCTTTTTCAGCAGCCTTAATCCACCCCAGTGTGCACAATAGGGTGCAGAGGCAGTCAGCAGTTTGCCTGCTCTCCTAGGAGCAGGAAGCAGCCTGGATGCTCCTCTTATCTAGCTCCTGGAAGCTTTGGAAGAAAGGCTTCAGCAGCAAAGAGCTTCAGCTGTCTCCTCAAGATTTCTGAACAGTAAGTAGTTCAAACAGACTGCTCAAGTCTGAAGCATCTCTGGTGTCAGGGTTGAACAGGAGAAGGAGAAGAAATGCTCTTTAGTGCTTGGACATATGAAGACTTTTGAAATCTACACAGTATTTTCTCCCCTGCTGGGTTTCATTTCCTAGCGAAGAGCTATCATTACATATATACAAAAAAACCCCACCACCTCACATTTTCACCATCATTCACGATTCTAAATCCCCACGCCTACTGTGCAAATGCTTTCTGAGGGGAGATTTCCCTCCTGAAGTTTTGCTATCTGATCACCTTTGCAAACAGACTGAAGAATGTTCTGTTGATACGCAACACACAGAATGGGCAAAACCCTGCCCAGATGTCGCCATTAACCTCTGCTACAGCCCCACTGATGCAGTGCAGCTGATGGAGCCTTGCTGACATGCTCTGGAAGGGCAGACAAGAACTAGGACTAGGGACAGGAGCCAAAATCTAGGGAGGTTCGGTGTGGAGCTTTCTGATGCTCCTGAATCTCTTCTGAGTACTGCAAAAGAGCTCTGTGTGCATGTATTTACATACCCATGCCTGTGTGCTTTTGCCTGTGGTGGAGGACTTGGCTCTACATGGGCAGGTGAGGAAAAGGCCCTCCTTTCCTTCCTCCTCCACCCAGAACATTTTTATTTTCTTTTGCACTTCTTCTAAGTTTCCTTGGTTTGTGAAGCCCGCAGGGCAAGATCCAGAGCTCCTGAGCACAGCAAAGCCCGTGGCACTGGGCAGAATGGCTTGGATGGCTGGTACATCGTACACAATACAGCTCAGTCTCCCATGGCATCAGCCCTCGTTATCTCAATCCTCAGCTTCGTACCGGTTTGGCAGTTCTCCTCCTCTTTCTGTTTACATCTTTGTTCTTCAAGCTGTATCAAAGCACCTGGGGCTTCACCCTATTCCCTGGGCACCGGGCCCCCAGCTCTGCTAAGAGCCCTAGCAAGCACTAAGGAGACAGAGAATGGAGAAAACCTTGATTTTCTTTTCCTTTTTTCCCCTCCTCCTTTGCTTTTCAGGATCCTCTCCTAGATGAGTGGCTAACTGCCTAGAGCAGCTTTAATTCCTCTAACACACTACACTGCCAAGCATTATTCACAAAGGACAGGAACAGGATGGGGCAAATGTGGAGGGAAGGCAAGTGGAGAAAACCGAAAAAGAGCGAGCAAATGATTGCAAACTAATGGGTGTCAGCAGACAGGAGAGAAGGGAAGGAGCAGGTGCTGTGACTGAGGTGTCAGTCGCAGTTACCACGCAACTGGGATCAGCAGAGCGGTGAGGGGGGTGCTCTCCCCCAGGAAAGCTGTGAGCAGCACTCAGCCAAGCAGCTTCCGAGACACCACGCTGCCACCACCACCTCCCAGGGCAGCCCAGCCCACTCCTGCACTTGCCCAGGCACTGGGGTGCACGGATCTCTCCTGAGCTGGTGGGCCACACTTTTCCCAAGGCCCTGCAGAGCTGCTCAGGGCTTGGGCAGAGAAGCAAAGCTGCTGTTGGGGTTGTAAGTGCTGCTGTTTGTAGCACCCCAGAGACAGAAAGAAACCAGCAGCTGGGATGGAGGCAGGGGACTGGTTTGGTTTCCTTCTTTAATAGGCTGCTCTCAGAAAATAATGTGCTGCAGCACTGCAGAGAGAGCAGGCTCTAGTATTAAGGGCTGTCTGCCCCGTGCTGGAGGGTGATGAGTGCATCTCAGCCAGGTGAGCTGGGGGGATGCAGAGCTGCTGTCTGGGGCATGAGCTGCACCATGCCACGATGTTGGGGTCCTCCAGCCTGGCATCTGTGTCCAGCAGCCCAGGGCGAAGGGAAATTCCCACAGCACAGCGAGGTCAGCTAAGCAACACCATTTGCAGAGATGAGGCTGAGGAAATGGCTCCCTCTGGCCTGGCACAGGCCATTCTCACAGGCCAAAACCACAGCAACAAGGTGCCTGGAGAGGCTAAGCCTCCAAAGCTGCTGTGAAAGCCCTTTCCTCATATTACTCAGTGAGGTAGGCTAACACCACCTCCAGTTTACAGGTGGGATGGCATGGTCCTGTGGGGTGGGATGGCATGGTCCTGTGGGGTGGGATGGCTTGCCCTGCATCCCTCCAGCCAGACAGCCTGTCAGGTTTGCCCCAGAGTCTCTGTGACACTGGGTGCTGCACTCAAAGCCCTCTTCCCTTTGTGGGATGGGCTTCCAGCTATCCGTCTGCCCGGGAGATGAGGCAGGAGAAGGGGATTCCAGGGGTAACATGCTCAGGCTCCTGGCAGCTCTGTAAGGCTGCCCCGAGCCCCTGGGCTCCTTGGGGCTGTGGGGCATGTGGGCTGGTACATGCCTCACCTGGTCCTCTGGGCTCGCCCCGCCCTGGGGCTGACAGACAGACAGTGCCAAGCCCGAGAGGTGCTCCAGCCGAAAATATCTAGGGCACAGTGGGGGGCTGACAGGCAGGTGGAAGGAGAAACAGATGTGGAGCCGATGTGGTGTGAGGACTGTGTTTGACCTGCAATATAGCTAACATCAAAATCAATCTACCCACTGTAGCTGGTCCTCCACCCCTTGGCTACCTCCCCCCTTGAACACCTACAACAACATATTATTCCTTCCATCCTCTGCCAAACTCATCTTTTTACTGTATCTGCTTTCCCATCCTGTTCATTCCTTGCTCATATCTCTCTCCCCCTTCATTTTTTCCCAGTGTCTTTCTTTCCCCACTGTGCTATTTTCCCCATTTTATTTCTTACACCCCCCCCCACCCCCTTATCTTTCAGCTGCCTCTGCTGGCTGTCCTTTCCTTCATCATACTGGCCTAGCATTTTAAGCCAGCTAAATATCTACCCATCCTTCCAGCCTTTCACTGTGGCATGTATCTGTGTGGCATATCTATTTATTAATTTCCTATATAGAAAATACCAGCAGTATTTTAGCTGGGTTTTTTTTTTTTTGCTTGTTTCTCTCTCCCTCTCCTCATCATTATGAGAAAATAATGAGCTGTTTGGTCTGTTTTACTGGTCGGGGGGAGGAGGGGAGAGAAAGGAAGGGCATGTGGGAGTAGCAAGCCAGGTGCCCTGGATTGTTTGCCTGGAAAGTTCTTTCCTCTTTCTTCCTTGCCCACTGTGGCCTCATTTATCTAAGGATGTAGCAGCTTTTACTGTACATTATGAAAAAGCCTAAGAAAGCAATCATTCTGCAGAAGAGGAGGCAAGAGAAGCCATTAGGAACACAAGGGCTCTGTGCTAATCATTACCTGAGACTTGCCCAGGGCTGGCAGCTTGGAAGCAGGTTTATGATTGTCTCCCATGGCCCGTACACTGTGTCTTACAGGAGGATTTTTCAAATGCTTCCCTGATTCTGGATGCTCATATGAAAATAACTATTAAACTATGAGTTGAAGTAGGACATAAAAATAAGAGGACCACTACTATCTCTTCCAGCCTCGTGGTCCCACTGCATCAGCCGCTGTTTATTACTGCTGCCATCTGCTTGCCATCCTTGTTTGTGGCCTCGGACCCTCTCCTGCAGGTAGGTACCACTGCTGTCTCCTGCACAGTCCCAGACATTGTCCCTGATCCCAGATCCTTTTCCTTTAGACTTTTACAGCTCTGCTGCTTTCCTAAGCACATTCCCAAAGGGATGTCTATCACAGCAGACACCAAGAGTCCGCTTCAAGCTCGCCCATGCCATCTGTGCTTTGACAGTCTCCTTTAACTCTCTGCAAGTGCTGGTGAGCACCTGCCGAGGAGAAGAGTGAACAAGACACCTTAACACTCAGTGGTAGCTCAGCAGTTAACTTAAAGTTGACCAGGCAAAAACTTGAGATGTTAAGCAAAGTATTTTTTATTCCCTCCCCTTACAATTGGCCTGAAATATCATGACAAGCATTATTTATCTTATTAAGTACACTACATTAACCTTGCAAATATGCTAATGCACAAAAGGCGCTGCCTTAGCAGCTTTTTAGAATAGGAAATTAAACATGTTCATCAGAAAGCTTTTAATTATTATTATTTCTTAAATGCTGGTGTAATGCAACAGTTCTCCTTCTGCCAGGGGCATCAGAGGAGAAGGATGAGGGACATATGCCTCCATCCTCAGAGCTGCCCCCAGAATTCCATGTGGGCATTCCTACCTGACCTACAGGACGTTAAGGAGCTGCTCTGTCCTGCAGCTGCACTGCTGGCCCAGGGAAGGGAAGAGCTGAAAGATCAGGCAGGCAGAGAAGGGAAGACTAAACTGAGTACCTTTGCTGAGGTATTGCTTTAGCACGGAAAAGCATGCAGGTACAAGTGCTGTATGCTGGAGGAGGACTGCAAACAGAGGGAAAGGGCCACATCCTTTGCTCAGGATGAGCTTCTGGTAGCTTCCCAAACATGTGATGCAAGCCCTGATCTAGGAGAGCACGGACAGCCTGTCTCACTTGGCACTGGCTTTTGAAAATAACACGCTTGGCCTGAGCAAGGTGTCTTGTCTCCTTGCCTCCCTGTGCAGCCAGTGAAGAGGGAGAAGTGCCCAGGGAGCCCCTTATCCCAGCCTCAGGCCAGTAAAACAGCTCCCATCTCCCAGTGCCTCAGGCGGAGAGCCCAGCTGAGACACAGAGCAGGGGCAAGGCCTGCATGGGTGAAACTGCCCCCGTGGTGGTCAGAGTGATGGCACAAGGCACCCCTGCACCCTCTCAGCTGCTGGCAGAGGTCTGAGCTGGTGCCATCACAACTTCTTATCCCAAGAACAGAGCCACACCACATGCCAAGTCTGGCAGAGCCCAAGCGCATCTCCTGTCTGTCTAACAGCCCTGAGCTGTGGGCTGTGACAGCTCTCAGGCAGCGTGGAAAACCAATGGAGAGCACCACTACTGAAGGCCCTCCTGTGTCTCAGTGAGCGTACACTGCTGATCCACAGCCCTTTCCAGGGCTTGCCCTCTGCATGGTCCTCCTGGTTCCCTTTGCCATGTTGACAGACACACCCGGCTCCCCTGGCTGCCTACACCTCTTTGCTGGTGAGAAGCAAAGAGAACAACATTTGCGAGTGAGGCTTGACAAATCCTACTCCCACCAGGTGGAAAGCTGTGATTCTCTCGGCTCGTTCTGCTCAGGGCCTGTTCCAGAGTGACTTCTCACCACGCCTGGCTGTGCTGCTTCCTCCTCCACCCAGACAGTTCTTTCTGATGAGTTTCCACTATTTCCCTTACCATGAACTGGCTGTCATTGCTCCTGTGGCTCCTTGCGGGGCAAGGTCAGCTCAGCTGGCATAGGCAGTGCAGTCACAAACGCAATTTCTGATTATTTCTGGGTTTTTTAATGGTGGTGTTACTGTTGCAGGCTGAGGGCAGCTGCTTTCACAGCTGCTGCAGCTTGCTAGTGCACTGCAGCCAGCATCACCCAGGAGATAAGGCCAAGGAGCACAGCTCTGCACTGCCGTGCCTACTATCTCTCTAAGCTTTTTTCAAGCTTTTACTTTGTTTTTTTTTTCTAAGTAAAATCTTAAGAGGGCAGATTTAGCCCAGTATCCAATGTCTTTCTGGAGTGTGCTCTGATAAAGGAAAAAAATCATCCCTCAAGCAGCGTAGAGGTGAGGAAGCTTATCCCATGCCTCTGTGTGGGAACTGTCACAGCAGGATAAACCAAGGGAAATCAAAAGCTCAGAGATTTACCCAGACGCAGAGAAAGGGATGATATTATCCAACATGACATTACATGTTCTTTCTGCAACACAAATCAGCTTCCATCGGTCAAATGCTGCTCTCCTCTGACATGATAGCCTTCCGGAACAGACCGCAGTGCTGCAGGAGCTCTGCGCAGATTTTTCAGTTTGTTTGTTTTCCCATTATAATTGTTTTCTCTGTAGTCATCACTCCAAGGTTGTCTTTCTGGGACAGGCTGAGGCAGCACTAACTGGGCACAGGCCCACAGATGGCTCCCCGATAGTGCCTTGGACTGGCATATGGCAAAGAAGGAGTTGCGCGCCCCATTCTCAGGCAGCAACAACGAGCTGCTCCCTACAGTGTTTTCTGATGGGCAATGCTTGGACAGCACAGCTCTGCTGGCCTTCTCAAAGCTGCTGTGTGTTAGCTGCCTCCTCTTGAACTGGATCTGCATTAGAATAGGTATCTCATTGGCTTGGGCTGGCTTGAAACACAGTGCCAGGATCTCCTGTGATGGAAAGCTTTAGAGGACAACTATTGCAACAGCCTGGGATACGCTGTTTGATGTCTGCCCTGTCCTGGGGTCTCAAAGGCAAAAACCAAACCAGCAATCAGGAACAACCTCAGCTGAGGTAAAGGAAGTCTGAATCCATCCCATGCTGATTTTTCACTCACTGTCCTTTGCATACCTGGCCTTTCCCATGCCCTTGGCCCCCTCTGTCAGCAACCTTGCTGCTCCACAGCCATGGTTAGCAGGAGGTGAAGGAGAGACAGCTTCTAAGCTCTCCTGTTTTTCTGATGGCGAGCCTCAAAGTACCCCCCTATGATGCCTTAGGTTTTAACTTTTATATTTTTCAAATCCTGTGCTGCCTGGTGTGCAACTCTGAAGTTCCTTGTGGCCTGTGAGCTGCTGTTCTCTCATGCTGGTCAGACATAACAAACCTCTGCAGGCTTCCACTCCAAGGACATCGGGCCCAAAATGTGTAAACTAAAAGCCTCTAAAGGGGGGCAAACTTGGGGTAATTCCATCATGAAACTGAGGTTATAATTGGAGAATTAACCCTGATATGCAAATGGACCAAACTCGTAAAAGTGCGAAGAACCTGTGACCCAGCGTCCATTTTGGGTGGAGCCTCTGGACTGCCCAGGGTGTGCCTTTGAAGGCCCTTCAAATAAATATCTCCTTTTATTCTCTTAATCTTGTCTAGCCTCTGTGTTTTAGGTGGCCACTTAAGGCATCACCTGCACCCAGACACGTGTGTGCATACACTCTTGGAACTGTGTGAATTACATCTTCAAGGCAATCATTTCCTCAGTCCCCAGCCACATCTGTGTCCCAGGACACTGGGTTATTTGGGCCCAAATTGCATTTGGTTCCACTCTGCAGACCATGGCATTGGGGAGGAGCAGTTGCACCATCAGAGCTGAGAGATGGATATGTGAGAGGTGTGGGGAGGCGAGGAGAGATTTGCATGGGGGAGAATGAGGAGACGGAGACTAAAGACAGAGACACACACATAAGATAAAAAGTCTCTTGTTTGCAAAGAAAGCACAGAAGATGATGGCAAGGCCCTCTTTGCCCATGGCAACATATTGCCATCCTTTTGGAAACCTTGCCAGAATTGCCATCACAGGAGAGAGTGAGGGGGCTGCTGGAGGCAGAGCTGCTGGCATGTCCCCTTTCTGGACATGGCATAGGTCACTCCAGGGAGTGGATCTGATCGCTGGCATTTCAAGGACTGAGTCACAAATCACACCTGTATGTTTTTCAATATGCTCAGCTGATGCTACAGAATGGAGGTTTAAGGAGGGATGGAGGGAGAAGAGAGGAAGGCATCTGCGTGTGTGGGAAGGAGGGGGCTGTGGCTGCAGAATAATTTGCTGACAAGAATGCAGCAATTTATTTTGAACTACTACTACTGACCAGTGCATTCCCTCTCATCTTTGACTTATCTCTTCCTTTCTAGTACAAACCTTGGGCAGCCCAGGGCCTGCCTCCCTCCTTCTCTGCGGATAGTGCTGACTTGGGAGGCTAGAAGAGGCCACTGTTATCAGCAGAGCTGGCCTCATCTCAGCTCCTTTTTCCCCTGATAAGTCCAGCAGCATCCCAACTTGCCAGTGGAGAGAGCCCAGTGCAAACCCTGAATCTATAGCCAAGCTTTCAGTGGGAGCTGTTAGGTAGGGAGGTCTCCCTTTTTCTCTTGAGGCTCTCTAGCAACAGTTTCCTTCTATCTCAGTCTGTGAACAGTAAATAGGTGGTTTTCATTCCTATTTACTGACCTCAGATTTTTTGGTTCTTTTTCCCCTTTTTTTTTTTGCTAAGATTCCTGGCAGTCTTGATTGGTACTGCAAGGCCATACTTGCTAGTAACTGTGCAGTGCCACGCACCCTCACGGTTATGTATCCCCTGCATCCTGTTCAGGAAACTGCTCTAGAGGTGCACACCAGCAGCACCAAAGGAAATGAATGACTGAACAGAATTGGCTCAGCCCCCTGGTCCCTTAGTTAATAGTCTCCCTGCTTGCTCTGGAGAAGGACTGCTCTGGTTGCAGGCCAGAAAGCAGAAAGACTGCAGAGAGGTTGTGAGAATTCCCTCAGTTTTGATTTTTCTGCTACACAGTTAAAAGAGTGGTCTACGAACTTTTTAAAGTTGACCTGCTCAGGGGAGACTAGCAAAGACCATGACAGGAACTGGATAGCAATACTGGAAAAGCAAAAAAAAAAAAACAAAAAAAAGAATAGAATTTTGATAAATAAAAGATTATACAATTCATTTTTTATGCAGGAGCATAGAGTGCACTGGCCTACTCTTTCCTGATGGTATAGCCTCTCGGCTGGCACAGCTCCCGGGGGGATGCTTGCTGTGTGTGCAGCACCACCACTTTTCTGCAAGCAGGAGCCATTTGGCTGAAGACCCAGGTGTACACTGGCAGTCCTGCTCTCACACATACTTTTCATCTCTTTGTCATGACCCTAGGCCACAAGGGCACGAGTCAGAACCCAGGCAAGAATTACCCTCCTCAGAATACTCAGGACTATCACAGTGACGGCCGGGCGGAGCGCAGGCTGACCGCACCTTGCTGTTCAGCGCGTTGCAGCAGCGGAGACCAGCAGACTTTGCTCTGAGCTGTGGTACTGTTTCGACTGCCTCTGTTTCTCAATCCCACCCACCCTGTTCTGGGGGCAGGACCAGGGAGGAGGTTTTGAACAGCGCAGCTCTTGCAGGAGGGCACCTTCCCAAGAGTAGCCCACACTCAGTCGATGCTGTGCTCAGGCCAGAAGGTCAAAAAGGGCAGCACACACTGGGCAAGAAAAATTATTCCTTCCTTTGGAGCCTGAAAGGAGAAGGAGATTGTCTGGAAGTCCTGAGCTTTTTTTAGAAAATTAGTTCAGACTGACTAGCTTCTACTGGATGTCAATCTAAGTCCCAAGAAAGGGTTTATATGGCACCACTAACATGCTGTACTGATGAAATCTTACCAAAAAATCTCTAAAAGCTAAATTTTCATTTAGTCTATTTATTTGTTTTTAAATTGCATGTCAGTGTCTGTGCCAAACACCAACAGTCAATACAGGACTTAGATGATAATAAATGTAATGTTAATTACATGCTTATTGTTACTCATTTTTTAATAAGCTCTTTGCATGCAATCAAGTAATAAAGCAAAACTGAGGCTCTTTGCAAAGCATACTGTTCCCAAGGAAGCACACAAGAAGCCAGAAAAGTCTCCAGAGAGGGCTCCAGACCTCAGGTGAGGTTCCTAACACGGATCCCCAGATCTTCTAACAACACAGCCACAATAGTTAACCTGGTAGCCTGGCAAAGGACACTGGCAAAGAGCAGAGCTATATATAAAGACACCCAGAATCTCTCCATCCATGACACCCCGGCCCCATACTCACAACCATTTGCAAACCAGTAGGGAGAGGCAAAGCAGCTATCCAGAGATATATCTCTTTGCCTTCCCACCAAAACCCCCGTGCTCACGGCGGAATTTCCAGTTCTCTGCCTGTTAAACTGTTACGCTGCAGTATTTCACTCATTGGTAGGAACAGAAGTCTTACTCACCAGGAAAAAAGAATTCCTGCTCCTCATTTTGTACTAGCCTTGGAAGAATCTAAGATAAAATACGTTTTAAAAAAAAAACCTGTGATGATTTTATATGCAGGAGAAGGATGCTATTTTTGAGGATTTCTTCAGAGCTGTAAAGCCGGACTTCAGACTAGTAAGTTGGATTTGTTGCTGAAGGCATGCAGACAATGCGACTGGTACAGTGAGCTAAAATGTCCTAAACCATTTCCAAAACATTTCATAATGCCAGACACAATCTTATCTTTAATAGTAACACACAACAGCATAAAGAGTTTACCAACACAAACTGCAATATGTTCCCTTACTCCTGCATGACAGGGTTACTATATGGAGCTTGTTCTCCTCAACAGAGCTGACAAAGCCAGATGCCAGCACACATTTCATATCTGGGGCAACTTAAGGACCCTCTGATTGAAGGAAATCCTCCTCCTACCAAACACAGACTGGCAGCAAAAATGCTTCATGGCCCTTTTTTTTCAGTCTTAATGACTGTAACGGCTTCTGCAATCTTTGAAAGGGAAGCGGCCAAAAAGGGGCAGGAGATTGATTGTCACTTGGCTCTTGCCATATTACAAAAGGAACCGAGCAGTGAGGGATGCACTGGAAGCCTCAGGGAAGGGAGATAAGAGAACAGAGGGGAAGAACACGGGCTTGAGAGATACACTCCCCACCCAAGCCTGCCTATGGGAATCTGATGAATGCAGATCTTTCCAAATATGCCTGAGTATTAGAAAAGTTTGGCTTTCTGTCTGAGCCTCGCAACATGAATCCAGTCCTAGCCAGCAGGCAGTAATCATAGTCCTTTTTTCTGGACTGAAACCAGCTGCCTGTCCAGTTTAAGGACCTCACCCAAGGGGTCTCACTTATTTAATACTTCTGGAGAAGCATTTAGGTGGAGCCCAATTGCAGCTGCAGTCTGTAGAGTTGCCTGTCAGGAGCAGAATGCTGCTTGGGGAAGGAGACACAACATCTGTCCTAAACTGTACTTATATGGGGCTTCTCTCCTTCCTCTTGCACCTGCAATTTTTAAAGCATCTATTTGGTATTTACCTCCAAGCCAGAGCCTTCATGCTCCACAAACACAGGCGCACAAATGACTGAAACAGTTTTGGAACACGACATCCAGAATATAATGAGCAGGGGAGAGGAAAAAATTAAAGGGAAGAAAAAAATCAGCCAGCCCAGCAAACAGCATTTAAATCTCTCTCTTCTTCTCTTATTCCCTTATTCAGTCATTTCTGTCTTGCTTTGAGTGTGCTGTTTTTATCTTCTTCACTCTCATATAAAAGCCCAGCTCCCCTAGTGAGTGTGCAGATGATGATTTGGCATTGTCCAGGACTATTATGCTGTCAGCTCTCAAAGAAAAAAAGGCTTGTAAAAATCCTGTAGTCAGACAAAGGCAGAGCATGTGGCTCAGGACAGTTTGTACTGCTGTCTGCTAATAACCTTTCTGAACAATAGCTTACATGGAAAGATCTTTCACTGAACATGAAATTCCTCTTTCAGCTTCACCTTCGCTTACTCCTAATTACTGCTCCACTCTCAGTTATATGCATGCTACATATGCAAATCCTCTTTCAAACTCTTTTGTGCAGAATCAGAGGCGCATCTCCCTCCCCCTGGTCCTGTTCTAGCACAATCTTACACTATCCTTGCACAATCCACCACACACTCACTACTACTTCCCAGTTCAGCTCTAGCTATATGCAAATTCATTCACATACGTGCTCTTCACCATTCCCAGCAATTTGGCTCCTGCTCTGCTCTCAGGTATGTGGAGCTCACCTTCACATAGGCCATTTTTCTTTCTTCATTTCTTCAGGAATAGAAATTTGATAGAAAATGAAGAAGAGGCCCAAGAAAGTTATTTCTATTAAAGACTTAAGGTAGAATCAACAGCTTCTTCCAAAACACAGAAAACCAGCAGGTTTTCTCGAGGCAACTCGAAGAGGTAAGAATTGACAAGTGAAGCAGTGGTGTGATCAGATAATTGACCCAGCTTCTCCCTGAGCCCCAGCGGTGCCGGGTTCATTGCAGCCCAAGTTATTTAGGCTGGCTCTTCTGCTTGGCTTCTAGAGACTTGGGCCCTGGCAGAAGAACTGAGGTGACCTATCTCACACAATTTATGACATTGTGCTCTCCAGCATTTGCTCTGGTGCAGATTACCAGCTTCATGACGGTGCCAGGAATACTCACATTATGTGCCCGTGCATCAACTGTCCCTGTTTACAGCACTGGGCTGCTGCTGATTGTGGGTTTGGGCTAAGATCCTGGACTGTGAAAGTGAGCTGGAGTGTCATCATGTCTGTCTTTCTGGCAACTCAGCTCTAGGGATAGTCCCTCACTCCCACTGTCTACACAGTCAGCTACCAGCATCTCTGCTTTTCTGCCAGAGGAGCCTGTAGCCCCACACAGCCGGTTCTGGGAGGACCTAGTTTCCAGGAAAGATTGGAATGGTTAAATCTGATGAGTGCAGGCTGCTGCCACTTTGAGATAATCCTCAAATGAGTGCAAGGACTTGGCAATATGTAATGGATCCATGAAGCTGGTGCATGCACAAAACAGCGCAGCAGAAGCTGGAAAGGAGACTGGAAATGGGCTGGGAAGTGCCCCTTGCTGTGTATGCACCTAAGCACAGGTCAGTGCACGGTAACCCCAAACACAAAGCACGGGCAGGCTTTGGTCTCTGCTAGGCCTGCCTAATGCCAGGTGCACACTGCAGTCGTGGATGGTGTTAACTCCACCTTACACCACCTCAGACAGGTCAGCAAGCAGCCCAGTGGGTTTACAGGCAGCGGGAGCAAGCTCTGGGCTTGCAGGCTTTTGGTGGTGCAGTTGTAAGCTGGGCCTGGCTCCTGTTCTCCGTCTGTCGGTTTGATGAACGTCACACGCCCAAAGCTGGGGACAGGAAAGCTCTGTGGAATCCAAGGGTGTGCAAGTATACTGAACAATAGCAGTGTGCACTAGGCATGTGCTAGGGGTGAAATACATCCTGAAAACGAGGGCTGCAAGGAGAAGCAGCCTTCTTTAAGCTCTGAGCTCTTTTCTGAGCAGGGCCATATCCTGCTGTTACCAGGATGCCTACTCCAATTGATGCTGCATTTATTTTAGCTGACAAAAATTTGCCAGAGCTGGTGACATAAAGGCTTGTGCCTACTGAGACAAGAACCTAATTCAGGCAACCAAATAAGCTGCATATAATGGGTACATCAGGCACAAAATAGCTGGAAAAAGACCACACGAGCTGAAAACCTGAGTGTATAGGATGAGTTTGGTGCTCTCTGAGTACATTGGATGAATCTAACTTAAATGTGGCACTCTTCTCCATCCCTTTTACCACTGCAAACATTTAACCAGCCCCACAGAACACCCTGAGCGCATGAAGTGCTTACAGGGAATGGATGTGGTGTCAGACACCTTCATTACCTTCTCACTGGAAGGTGGAGTGGAAAGGGACAGGGCGAAGGTACTCAGGCTGGAGCTGGTCACAGGAGCTAACACCAACCTTTTTGGAATGCTCTAGTCTATGTCAGCAACAAGGACAGGGGGCCAAAATCCACAAGCAGGGGAGACAGCCCAACGGCAGAGAGGGGCAGGGAATCAAGAAGCTCTGGGGAACTGCAGTAGCTGATGTTATTTTGCTTCTTGCAGTGCAGCTCCCTGTGACCCGCTCCTGCCAGCCTCAAAGTTAAGGTTCACTCATCATGCACACCCACCGAGTCCTGTTCACTGAAGCAACACCCCATCACTTTCTGAGCACTCACTCACAAGACCAACACTGTGTATGTAGCTTCTGGCTTATATTCTCTCCTTACTCATGTTTTTCTTTCCCTCTTTTTCGTCCTCTTGTGCTAAGGGATCATGACCAGAATGAAATCCTGACATCCTTTCGAACCCAGGACAGCTAGTGGTTTTACGCTCCCTAGATAAATCATCCCACATTTCTTTGGAAGATGTGAATGCATTTCCCTATGGTTCATGACATCTGAAGTATCCTGTCATTATTATTAAGTGAAGAAGAGCCTTCAAAGGCTGTGGTGCTGTCCCTAGGTGCTTCAGTGCATATTGTTAGGGGCAGGGCCCAGGTCAGCACAGTGTTTTACTCACTGTTAATGCCAGACATTCAGGTCTCTCATTTCCAGCACTGCAGAACCTACTTGAAGAAGTTCATCGTCTTACCCAGGGGTGCAAGAAATGGGCTCTTTATGGAGTATGAAATCCATTTTCTCTAGCCCTTCATTCGGATTGTGCTTTATGACATGAGAAGATGCAGTAAGTGAATAAAGCACTGCATTCTTGCTGACTGATGGACAGATGATCCCAGCAGTCTGTATCTGTATCTCCTCCTTCCCACTGCAGTGTGTTTGCTGGGCTGTCAGTCTTAAAGCCAAAACGACTTGGGAACCTGAACTTTCCTGAGATTCTTCCCCCTGCTCATTCCAGAGAAAATACTGGAAGTTAACATAGGGCTGAGGGCAAGTAGAGGGGGAGATACAAGCTTTGGCACCTATAAAGCTTAGATAAGAGGAAAAGAGATGAGTGAGGAGCTTAGACTGAGCTGAGCTGCAAATGCAGCACTGCAGCCAACGCAGAGTGGCTGCAAGAGAGCCTGTACTACCTTCACAGCAATACCAGACAGCAGGAGTGGGAAAGTGCTTACTAAATTCCTTCTCCTGACATCCAGGAAGGCAGAAAAATGGGAAGTGAGGCAAGCAGGGACTTAAGGTCACTTGCCAGGACCAGAGAGAACAAAGAAAAATACCATATTCAAGCTGTTCCCATAGTCCCCTGTCCCTAAGCAGAACATCAAGGTTTACTTCATTCAGGAGGGAAACAATCATATAAGAGACAGAAAACCCATAAGTTGCTCAGTTTCTGGAGAATTGCTATGACAGGCAATTCTGGGAACAGCTGCATTTTTTCCCCTTCTCTCAAAACAGAAGATAAAGGCATTTTTTGTTTGTTTGTTTGTTTTTTTAACAAGGGGGATAATCTGCTGCAAGAGAGAGGAAGATCATCTGTTCACAGCATCACTGTTTCAGAGAAAGTCTAAGGAGGTCAGTGAAGTCCCTTCTGATTTGGAAATAACCTTCCTCTCATGGTCACTTTCACAGCTGGCATCACCTCGTCTGGCTTGAAGGCAGCCAGAGCAATTCACACAGGTTGGGAATGTCACCTGCTGTGTTAATGGCTTTCCCTGGAGATGCTGCTTGGTATGTGGTCCCCTAGCCCAGCTGCTCTGCTCTGCCCAGCATGGGATCCCAACAGCACAGCAATTCCCTCTGTGCCGGTGAATGAGCTGAGGCTCCTGCTCTGCCCAAGCACCCTGGCTAAATCTGCAGATCGATTTGGATTCACACGCACTCTATGTACCTCTCAGCCATCAGCTGAAACGAGCTGCTTACACCTTCTAGCCTCTCATCTGTCTGGTCTGCCTGCCTGTGCTCCTGCTGCCCACCCACCTCTCTCTCCTGCATCCAACAACTCTTGCTGCCTAGACAGTGCAGCAGCACAGACAGACAGGCTCACATCCTTTGCCTCCAGCCCCAGCTTCTCTCAGTTGCTTTCCCCCTTGAGCTTTCCTGTACTGAACTGTGAGATCCCACTGATGGGAAGAAATAAGCCTGCCAGACCCTCTTGCTAGGCAGGCAATGAAAGCTTTTTCCCTCCCTCCCCAACACACAAAAATGGCCAATTTTCCAACAGCATCATACATAGGTTCAAACAGTCAATCCTTCCCCAACAGAAATGCGAGAAAGGAGGATGAAACACAAGAGGAAAGAAAAGAAATTAGGGCTACAAAAGGCTTCTTTTAAAAGCAAAGTCCCCAGTCTAGTATCTCAAAGGCTATTAATATCAGGCTAACGTGGGTAGCAGCAGGGAAAACGGTATAAAAAACCCACTCCCTTTCTAGAAATAATAGATATTATTAGGCCAAAGTTCAGTGAAGGAAGTTTGGGGGGTAGGCGGAAAGGGAGTGGGAGAATGACAGAGTGCCCATGTGAACCAACACCAGGTAGCTTGTCAGACCTTAAGCCTTTTTTGCCTGCTCAACCTTCACTGTGCAGACACACTGGCTAGGATCCGAGGATTCAACATGAGCTCTGTGTGAAGCACGGGGAGCAGGGCCTGATCCGCCCCTGGTGTGACTCTGCCAAAGTGCACGGGAATCCAGGGGATGCCCTGACTTCAATGCAGCTGCGTGATGGGGAACTTAGGAGCTCAGGGCACATGTGAATACAACTAGATCTGTTCTCCTGTGGGAGAGAGCATATGGGAGCAAGATTTTCATTTCCCCCCCCCTTTTTGTTTCGCCAAGAATATCCCTGAAATAGATGGAGATTTTTTTTTTAATGAAAAGAGTATGACTAGGCTTGCCATAAATCTTTATGATGCTTTTCCAACAGTCCCTGCACCCTGGGTGGCTCAGCTTGGGGAGCACCTTCTAAGTAGCAGCAATAACATAAACTACTGGTGAAACAGCTTTTGGAGCACCACCCAGCAAAGGTAAAACTAGGGCACCACACGAAATAATCATTCCAGTTTCATGATCTTGTTTCAGACTTGTGGCTCAGCTATTGAGTAGCAGCCAGGAATGACTTCTGTAGCTGCTGAAGATGATGGGGGCAGATGGGAATTGCACTGGCAGTAGCACAAATCCATCTGTGCCCTGGCCAAAAGACAGACGGCTGGTTTCATACATGTTTCTCTCCTACAGCTGAGAACAACTGGCTGCCAGGCCAGTGCCAGGTTCAACTCTCAGGATGGGAAATCAGCAGGCAATCAGCTGACATCTGTAGATTTGATGGGATCATGAATGCCTTCCCATATTTGCATTACCTACAATCAGGCTGAGGTGCAATCAACAGACTGGCAATGTATTTATCTAACAAACTGGAAGTCCACTGGAAAGGCTGGAGCAGGACAAGTATGGAGGAGTGAGGACAAGAAGGATGTGAACAAACTGAAGGGTCTAGAAAAGAGCAGGAGGATGATCAGATATTTAGGATACATGAGCTACAAAGAAAGGCAAAACCAGTGGGACCTTCATAGCTTAAAAAAGACTGAGGTAGGACACAATAAAAGTATTGAAATCATGGACAAGATTCCTACAAAGTAAAGAAAGCAACAGATGATTGCATCCGATTCAAAACAGGCAGGACAAGAAGGTATGGTCTCAAACTGCAGTGGGGAAGATTCAGTCAAACCTCGGAAGAACATAAAGTGTAATGAAGCACAAGCACAAGTTGTCCTGTATGTTGTATTGAGGGTGTGAAGTCATTCCAAACAAGCTAGAGGAACAGTTATCAGGAACGAGCTGAGAAGAGCTGACCCTGCCATTAGGCAGGGGTATGGACTAGGTAACCTGTGAGGTCCTTTGCAGGCCTTTTGTCCTTTCATCCACTGTAAGGTGAGCGCTGTGCTGCCATGACGTATTGGCAACAGCAGAGTCCAGCCAGTAGCTGCCAGTAGCCAACGTTTCTCTGATGGTGAGGGCAAAACAGGGAGGAGGAAAGGAAGGGAACAGCATACAGGAATTCTCACCATTAAAATTGTCAGGACACATCAATACTTGATCGATTTAACTCACATGGGAAGGATTTCCTCGCATTCAGGCGAAGCCACTGTGACCCTAAACCGGCATTTTCCTCCCCTGTGGCTCCCCAGCCCTGGCCTGGCCAGGTGGGTGCCATGATGGAGTGCTATGGGATTGCCTGCAGCAGCAGCTGCACCAAGTCACAGGGCATCACCCCAGCTGGCCAGACACTCTGAAAATATGTGTAAACCCTCCTTCCCAGATGGCATTTTGCAGGCAGGGAAGAGGAGGAATGACACCATTTGTAGTAGCTGGGGTTGTGCATGACACCTCCAGCTAAAAGGGAAACAGAATCTCACCAAGGGAAAGGGCCAGGATGCGCCCTCCCTGCTTTGCCTAGGAACTCACTGTCAGTTTGTCAGCTGCCACAGGTCAAAGTCTTCTCTTGGGTCCCAACTAAGCAGACATACACATTTTCACCCATGTTCTGACATGAACTTGATGACCTTTTTTTAAGAGACAGCTCAAGGCTTCTTGCTCTTCAACATGGCATTAAAAAGTAGAGCTGCTGTCTCTGAGGTGAAAAACTGCATTTTCTGATCACCTACAAATAAAAGTCACTGCGATCCACGCCCTTCCTTGTAAAAGCAAAGGGGTTTTAACTGCAACGTGATGGCCAAGTTCCCAGGTAAGGGTGTAGTTACCTTCTGACTCTCTTAAATTTACCTCAGCAGTTTAAGATGGGGCCCAGCACACATCGCTGAAGACAAATGGCTGCTGTGTCAAGCTGAGGAAATGGGCAAAGCAAGCCCTACGCAAACAGCTTCTTTAGTGCCCTGCCACAGAGTCTGCCAGATGCCAGGGCCTAGATTGGAAATTATGAGTCAGATCCCCAAATGGAGCAAAATGACTGTGCTCCAAGTCAGCACTGATTTATACCAGCCAAAATCTGGCCCGCTGATCTCAGACTGGATCAAATTATTGGAGTTTCTGGCCTCTCTAACACACGCCCTGATCTGTATATGTGGATGAGAAATGGCATGGTCACAAATATGTCAGTTCCTGGATACACACAGATTGCAGGGACATCTGGCTGACGGAAACTTTAGGAGATGCAGAACTTATGGCAATGGGAAGAAATCCATTATTTGATTAAAAGATTAGATAATGTAGGAGGAAAAGTACTTGCAATGAGCCTGTTGAACAGAGGCCTCCGTGGGGCGGGTGAAACAGCACTTTCACCATTAGCCAGTTTCTGCTGATCAGTTTTGATATAATTCTTCCTGAGTGTGCCTAATTCTTGCCACAGCAGCTTGAGCCATACATAACATGAGCAGGTGCCATGAAAGCTTCTCTAAAGCCTCTACTAATATTGCTCCCTCCTGCCTTGCAGCCCCTGGCTCCCTACACCAGCTCTGCCCCTCAGTTACTCCATCACTACCTAACCACCCATGACATGAAGGAGTTAGATGCTCTACTTGAAGCTAGCACACCTATACCAAACCAAGGACACATTTTTGGAGGCACAGAGAGGCTGCATCCAACTCCAGTGGCCTAAACTTTGCCAAGGGATTTTTCACTTTACATACTTATCAACTTTTCAGCTGACCTGACTGTCAGTTGGTGTGTATAAGAGAGCCACTGCTGAAAAAGAAGGAGTTAAGAATCATTTACACCATTAGGTTTTCATCGGATCTCATTCTGCTGCTAGAGAGCCCTAGAAGCATCTGTTAATAAAGGGCGGGGTGAATAAACCCCCTCTCCCTCATGTGAAGATATCTTTTTCTATCCAGCTGCACCCAGAATGAAAGAGCTATCAAAGAAAGCTCCCCCATTAGCCATCAATTCAGAGCAACTTCAATCAGTCAGTTCTGCTGGAGCCTGTGGGAATATCTCCCCAGCAGCCTCCTACATGCTGCACTTGAGTGCTCAGAAAGAGCCACATTAAACCTGCCTGCCATCAATCCAGGGGCCTCCTTCTCTGTAACTTAATGAGGTGAGCCAGTTGGCATCAGTGACAGGGAGCTGAGGAGTTAAAATGAAAGCGTGAGTACAAGCCACCCTGCCTGGTGAGGTGTGCACACCCAGAGGAAGCCACTGGCACTTCTTTAAGGGGCTCTCTGCAAGACTGAGGGCTGTTTCTGAGCTGCAGCAGATCCAGGGGAGGCTCAGAGGGATGGTGACAGCTCCCCTTACCATGTAAGCCATCCCAGTTGACACGGCCTGGCATCCCTACCCATGTCTGGGCAGTCAGGGTGGGGAGAGGTGATGCTCTCTCTCATCCATGTGCTGTGACCTCCTCCCAAACCCAGCCATTTCACTATGGACAAGTGGCATGCCTGGAGATCAAGCCTGGCCTGGAGAGGCCTTCCCCGTTATTTGCTGCTCTGACAAGGGGGCAGGTGGCTGTCTCCTCACACACGCTACTTCTCCAGCTGGCACAAACCCTCCCCGTTTGTTGCAGCTGGAGGATGGCTGAGCTGTACAAAACCAAACAGGGAAACTGTGTCTTTCCCAGCCATTTTTAAAGATGAGAAAAATGCGTGACTTGAGACTCAAGGCTTCTCTCAGGCCTTGTCTCCAACCAGATTGAGAAGGACAAAACTAAAGCAACTTTCAAACACACCCAATACCCAACTATTATTTGTTCTAGGTCCAGTTTATGGATTGGACTTGGCCATCATCCATCCTGGTGACTCCTAAGGCACCTTTCTTGATCAGGTGCTCCTGCCAATAGCTGGCTCCTCAAGAGTAACTTTGCTGCTGAGATAGTTTTTTCTTATTTTCCTTGCCATTTGCTAAGACAATTGTATTTCTTCTTACTGAAGAGGAGTTACTATTGCTCAAGGGAGCTTTCCCAAGACAAAAGTATCTCCACGTTTGAATGCGACTTGAAAATTGCTCTCCCCATGTGCCAGAGACTACGCTATCAAGTGTGAGGAGTGTTCTGATGTGAAGATGGTAGTTACAGATCAAACACTGACCAACAAGTTGCCCAGACCTGCTTTGTGGAGCAGATCTATTGCTTCAAAAACCCAGAAGAAACTCATGAATTATTAGCAAGCTACAGAACAAAATTTAATGCAGTATATCTTCATTGCCTGGATGTAAGATTTTCACTTTCAAGGTATGTTGCTCAAGGTAAGAAGCTGTGTATGGCCATATGGCCAGCTCTACGAGCATAGCAGCATATTTCCTTCCTGATCTGAGTACTCAAGAGGAGTCAGCAGTTCAGCACGACCAGCAGGAGAGTGTCTGCTCTGAGGGCTGGTAGTCAGATGCCTCAAAGTGATGGTGAGATATGTTGTATAGTGGGTATGCCCCTCCTGTCACAAACACTTCATCATCTCTGTGCTTGGTTGGAAGCAGAAGTCCTTTTTCAATCTCCTTCTTTCCTCCAGGCAGGAAAACATCTTGGTGAGGCTGCCAGAGATTGCCTCCTGGGGAAGGCTGTGCAGAACTGAACCATGTCAAGTGTTATTGGCAAAGAAGCACATCGTGTCTCACATCTCTCGGTGCTCTGGGCTTGTCTATGCACAGAATGGTGCAAAAGGGAGGGAACAAGGCTGACTCTGCTCTCTGTCCAGCAAACACGACTGGAGCCACCCTCTCTTGCTGGGTTGTCGATGGTGCTCAAAGAATTCTTTGATCAATACAATCAAGGATACCAACCTATCAAGGAGCACCAGCATGGAACCTGGACCTTCATCCATGCCTAGAAACAGGTCATCCATCAAGATCTCACCTTGGCCATGCTGGTGTCTTAAGGCTGATCACACAGGGGTACAAACTATGGAAGAGGATAAGCACTGCTGCACTGAGCTCACTGCTCACCTTCCTCTAGGCACACACTCGGGAAGGTCACAGTGGGGATAGCGAGATATTTAATAAAGGAGCAGGTTGACAGCTGATGAAATCCAAGGCCTTCAGCTCCAAGCACTGACAAGGTGCTCTACTCCTCCATCTCACACCTTCTTCAGGTGGGGCAGGAACACAGTTTAGCTCTGCCCTCCCTGACCAAGAGGGAGAAAATGCAGCAGGACTGCTTCATGGACTGGCTGGAGGATGCAGGTGAATATGGGTTCTTTCCCCATTCAGAAAAGAAGGACACTCTATAACATGCATGCAGGCCCATTCAAGAAGGGACTATTTGTAGCCATATTCCCAAGCAGGCCAGTATGGCTAGCACATAAACAGTTTGGTGTCCCAGAGGTGACTTACTCTGGATACAGCAATATGAGAGTGCTTAGGGTATTTGTGTAGAACCTGCTCTGCTCTTTGGCTGGTTCCTGCCTCAGCAAAGTGCCCTCAAACTCTTGTTTCAGACCTTCCCTTGACTTCACGTTCCACATCCCTTCTCACACTGCCTATTCAGGGACTGCAAGGGGTCTATCAACCGTATTCACACTGCTGTGCTTGCCCTGTTCCCACTGTATCTCTGCAGGGGACAGACTGAAAGGCGACAAAAAAATTAAACCAGGAACAATTTGCAGGGAGGCTCAGCGCACAAGTGCAAACATGTTTGTTTGTAAATGGTACATTCTACAAAAGACATTTCCTCTCATCCCTGGTGACAGTTTCACCTTGATGTTTGCTCAAAGGATTTTATCACTGAAAATGCATCAGATGAATAAGAAGAAATAGTTAAAAAGTAATTTCACCACTGCCAAAATCCACAAAGTAAAAATGAACATAACAGCTTTCCCCTTTGTCTAAGCATCTTTCACTGTCTATGGGATCTTTAAGGTCTTATACTGATGAAAATGATGATACCACTGCTACTACCAACAATGCCTCGCCGGTACAATTCCCTTGGCATGCGTGTGGATGCCTGTCAGGGGAATATCTCCATGCTCACACATTCATTTACATGCAGCAGTCTGTTTTGATCGCAGTTCAAGTGCCCATTTGTGCACAGGCCATTCAGCGTGCATAGCTTTCTGTTCAGGATGTACAATACATCCCTTTCAAATGTGCAATAACAGACAGCTTACGCTACTGTCAGGCTGGATAGAAATGGTCATTGATTTCTGTATCAGTTGTATCGCTTAGCTTGCATCGAAATGAATCTATTAGGGGTATTAGGCCTGGTCTACAACTAATTTGGGTATCCATTTAGTAAGAGTCTGAGTGAGATGGGGAGGCTCTGGTCAGTGCTCACTGCAGGCCCAACATCTGAAGAAGCCATCTCTTCCCCATGTTTACGGCTAGAGATTATTGCTCCTGCTGATCATACCTGCACCTCTTGCTCCACCTCAGGCAAAAAGCCAGCAGCAACCTCAGCAAGCTTAGCTGACGTTACACTAAAGCAGATGAGAGAAGTAGGATGCTATCCCTTCCTCTGCCTATACAGAATTGCAATCTTCTGCAAGGAGAAGGTTAAAGAAGAACACAGGCGAAAGAGGGGGCAATACTCTTGCATTTGATGTTTATAAAGTTAATGTCTGGAACATATATACAGACTGGGATAGCCTTCCTGGTTGTTTGGCTGTGCTGCTTCAGTACGATGTGCATTAGGTGGTGATGCACTGCTTGAACTACAGCTATGCAGTTACACTTGATGTGTTCATAAGGCCTCGACTAATGAGGGCATTAACGACAGCTGTAAACTCGGTCCATACTGCTTTCTCTCTCCATAGGAACTTTAATTCCAGGATCTCAAAGCACACAAGAAATGCCACAAATAAACCTTCCCAACATGCACCGAAGCACGTGAGGTATTAGAGCTGGTTTAATTTTCACAGCAAAGATCTTACATGAATAATGAATCCTTTTATTATGCTCATGAATTATCTGTGAGCAGGCTGTGAGCTTTATGAACATGTCTGCTGCTCCAAAGTTTTTAATGAACAGCCAACGTTAACAAATGTCACCGTACTAGATTAGTCTGAAACTCTTTGCCCCTGCAGTTGGAGGTCTGTGACTGGTGCCCTGGGTCACAGGACGGCATTTAGCCTCCTTGGTGGAAAAATGGGAACCTCATTAGTGAGGATGACTATGAACAGACCGTATTTGTGTCACACTTGCGCCCTGGATTCCAATCTCATTTGGACAGGTGAACGAAGAGCAATCACCAGCCTTAAGGTGAGAAAAACCTTATATGCTCTAAGTGCTGAGAACAGGGAATGAAAAAGGTCATGAAGAGAAGCAGTTAGATGTTTGAGACGCTCTCAACTGTCTTTGGACACTTGTCCAACCCTAATCTTTAATAAGCGTTTTTATCTGTGTTTTACAGATGGAGTAAGCGGCACACAGGGCACGGGAGTAACCTCCCAGGGTCACCTGTTCAGACAAACAATTTAACTCCCTATCTCCTCTGTATCATGTCTCCCCCCAAAAGGTGAAGGGCCTCAGCTTGCAAAATGGAGCTAGAAATCTCAGTTGAATGAGCACTCTAAGGGGATTTCTTGCTTGAGATGGTGAAGAAATAGCTTAAGGTTGTCTGTTTCCTTCTAGTCAGGGACTTCCCCTGTTGAATCTGAAATCAAGAAGCATCTAGGCAAGTAAAAAGGAGTGATCATTTTAAGAGAAACTATTCCCCAAGCTTTCAAATCTCCTAGAAGATTTGTGCTTGAAATCACCATCTCTGTCCAAGTTCTGAGTCAGTCAGTATGTCCACATCTGCTCACCGTGTCGAAGGTAGGGATTAAATACATTAGCCTACTGAAACCCATGAAGAGAAAAAACAACCCAATGATTCTCAACTGAAATGCAATACTGAGTTCAGGAATAACAACAAGGCCCTCCTGAAAGCTGGATTTTGCCTTGGACAAACAATAGCTGTATGGCTGCAGACGTGCTCACTGAAAAGGAGGAATAGGGCCAGCGGAACAGAGCTAATTGGAACCATTTGGTAGAATGGACTGGAGTAATTTTCTTCACATCTAGGTCCTTATCTTTCTCTACTTCCTTATGCCATGCCTTTTTTTGGTACATCTATTGTTAAACCAATCCACCTCCTCCCGCTCTGCTGCAATTAGAGCCAAACATTTCCTTTGAATTAGCACATCGACACTCCCCTGTCCCAAGTAAAAACAGTTTTGCCTCAGGGCACTGAAGAATCTTCACTGGCGGCAGCACGCGCTGCCGTAGGCATTACCTTGCTGTTTCATCCTCATCACACAGCTCCGTTTAGTTTTCCCAGGGCAGTAGGTAGGCTCGACAGAAACCAGAGCTGTTCCTTACCAAGGAAGCTCACCTTTCCAGGTCTTTGCGGGCAGGCTCCCTATGCAAAGTCAGCCTTATACGGAGACAGAAAATGAGAGACTATGTCACTTACCTTTGTTCCTTGGCCCCCAGTGTCCAGTTTTTAATCTTTGCTCACACTGAGAATGTAAATCATGCCAAAGGCTCATTCACGTAAACAATCCGCTCTGCACTTTTCTCAAAACTCTACTTTCTTGGGGTCTCCATACAGAACTGCGGGGCTGTGCTGAACCTGGGCACTCCTCCACCACACCAGACTGCTGGTGGGAACCCGTATGGGTGTGAAACTCACAGGGCAAAATTTTCACCATAAGAGATCCTGCTGCTGGCATGCACTAATGCAACTTCGGACTGTACCTTGCCTGCAGTTTCTTAATTTTTAACTCAGAGTGGATCAAATCATGTTGAGTTTTTTGAAAAAGTAACCAATCCACCAAATCCAATGGAAGTGAAAATAGTCATTCAAACAACTCCTCCAACACTCCAGCCCCAAGGACAGAAGCAAGTCCTAAAAATCTGATTATGTGAGGTACAACTTCTATTCACATGCTAGTATTCTGGGCATTTCTAAGACTGCCCAGGTGCTTTTGCCTGTAAATAATCTAACAGTGTGTTTTAATGTGGACCAGACTTAGATAGGGAAACCAAAAGATAGCTCTGCCTAGTACTTAACATGGGAGTACCTCCTTAGTTTAAAGGAAGTGTCCTTTATCATAGTATTTCATCCAAATGCATACCCTCAGTCTCGCCACCTCATCTGTCCTTGGATAACATTGAAATTGCTATTTCCTGAATCAAGTTCTGATTGAACTTCCAGGTCTCCAAGCTTTCATCCTCACTAAACGATCACATTCTCAAATGGAACAACAGCATGAGTAATTTCCCTTGAACACTGAGATGAAGCATATGGAAAATGAATCTCTTCTGTTCCTTAGTAAATTAATCACAAGATCTTTTATTTTCCAGTCTCACCATTTACGCTGCAAGGGATAACTCAAACCCCTTGCATTCTGCAGCTAGGCAAGTCTATTAGGAACCCAGTTTGACTCAGTACACAGTTATGCCAATGTCAGGATATTGTTATTCTGGCATCAGGACTCCCGGTAAATAAGTCCTGTAACTAATTCAAAAATGAAAGGATACCTGCTCCTCTGCTTCCTACTCCCTGCTGCCTCTAAGCAATTACTTATGTGCCAGCATCATTGTAAAGCTGCACTTTAGTAACATGTGAAAAGCAATTGAAGTTATGCAGCAACTTAAACACAGAAACCCTTATTAATACCTACACTTACAGTGAAGGGACTCAGGTCTGCTTTGTTCAAGTGATGAGATCATTTGCAGAGCCTTCTAGTCAATGTAAACCTGACTGACAGGTCACTTAGGCTTTCAATTCATCCCAGCAGACTACTGATGGGTATAAACTGTTCCTCCGACAAGCAAAAAGGCAATAACTAACACTTTACTGCTGTCTTTGTAAGGCTGGATGATAAGGAGATAAGGCCTTCTCCCTAAACTCCTACCAGCTGAAGGGACACTTTCACGTGAGATATGCTGGACTTTGGGGAAGACCTGTGAGAAATATTTTACGTGGTTCCAGTTACCCCTCCTAAACGAACTGCAATATCAAGCTCACACCCTTTGAAACAACTCAGAGGTAAACTCTTCCTTGAACATGTGAGTAAATATTTTCTTATTGACCCATCTCATGTGCTTGAGTAGTTCTTTTCCTGTTGTGTGGGAACGCACTCAATACCAAACTTTGTTTCACAACAAAAAGGTGCTTTAATGAAGTTTTTGCATAAAAGGAATGGAGGCAAAAAAAAAAAAAAAAGAATAAAAACTATATTGTGTCCAGCTACCAGGACAGCTGATGAGGACTTGAGGCTGTGCTGGGTATCCATGTTCAGAAAAGCATTGAGCAAACCAGAAATCCTCTCCTCCAGGGCTGTCATGCCTGGCTCTCTCCACAGTCAATGGAAAATGCTGCTGCTGCCATAGCACACAGAAAGCCAGAGTGTGCTGCACATACAGTGACTTAACAACACTCAGCCAGAGGAATGGAGCAAGGGAGCTCATTTTTTAAAAGACTTGCACTTCCTAACAGGTAAAAGTCTCCTCGTGGCATGAAACACCTTTCAACCTTCCCAAGTTAGTACAGTGCTTTCCAAAGTGCTTTATTTTAATACTGATAGTGTCCTGCTTTGAAAAACCTTATATGCACTGGGGAAGAGTGACTTAGAAACTGTAGGAACACAGTTGTGCTCAGGGTATTTGTCCCTTTCCCTCAATAGTAAGTGGTCAGTTAACACCCCATCACAATAAGCGCAGCTGGGGTTATCTGATGATGGATACGCTGTGCTCAGGGCTCCTGGAGCAATGGGTTAAAGATTCAGAAAGATCTCTCAGAAGTGTAAACTTGTAATGGCTGCAGTACAGCGCAGTGATGTAAAATCAATGCAGATGCAAGCTTTAATACAAAGGTAATGGGGAGGCAAAGACATAAATAAGGAAAACTATGAGTGAAGAAAGGGCTAGTAATAGAGGAAAGCACAAAGTGAACACAAGATGCTGTCATTTATAATAAATAATTCCTAGGTAGCTCTTGCACAGGCTTTTCAGACGTGCAACCCCAAGTGCTCTAAAGATGAACTAATATCTTTTTATGGTTGAGGAAACTGAGGCACAAAGAAGGGGTGCTGTTTATATGGGGTCATGCATTCCATGCCAGATGCAAAAGCAGATGTCAGAATTCTCACCTTCCTATTTCAAGCCCCACCATGCTATGCTAAAGTGATTTGTTCTGCCATTTCTGCAGACTTTCTCCCAATATACTTTGTTGGCTAACAATAAACCCAGCTTGCTGCTGAGGTATGGGTTTCCCTAGTCAGAAGGGCTATGTATTGATGTACTCTTTTTCCACACTCCACTTTCTCTTTAATTTCAACATTTGCACAGGTACAATAAGGTTTGCTACCTAGTTCAATACCAGGTACCTTTGCATAGAGCACTTGTCACAGCTGAATGCACACTGGAAGGGCTTAGATATGTATTCTAAAGAAGGAACATGTAGAAGTAAAGCATAATGTCTATTTCTGTCCTTTAACATCTTTAAAGCCATTTTGTTCCCAGAATTACTGCAGCCTCTCAGGCCACACACAGTGCTCCATTGCCCTTGTTGTCCTCTACGGCCAGACAAAATTCTCCAGCTGAAGGGTACTCCTGAAAAACCTGATTTTCCACAGTTGATGTACTATTTGTATGATCTTTTTTCCACAAGGAAAACTATTTCGGTAGAAAACTTTGTTACAAGTTCAGAAGTATTTTAAAAAATACTCATTAAAAAAAAAAGATGGAAACATATCAGTTTTGTATTTCTCTCTTGCCCTTTGCCTATTTCCCCATTCTATTTCATGCTGAATCCATATATATCTATTTTTTCACCTTTGCTTTCTCCTCCAACTCAATTTTTTTTTGTTCTAGCTTTTTAACCTTCTTAAGTTTTGAAGTTACTGTATAATGAACAGTTTTTAAGTCATTCAGAAAGGGAGATGTTCCCAAAAATCATAGAGTGGAAAGTGTAAATAGATACAAATACAGAACACACATGCATTACCATTTTACCACATTAATTGATGAGGGAAATAAAAAGATGTACAGGAAAATATATTCTTCTAAGTTCCTTTTTAAGGTATTATAAAACCAAAGAATCTACTTCATTTTTAATTTTTCGAACCAGAATTAGCTTTCAAGAAAAGAAATTAATCCTCTTAAAAGAAGACAAAAACAAACCAAGAAAAAACCCAAAAAAACCAAACAAAAAAAACCCTCACCACAACAAAATACCTCTACTGTGTCTGTTAGCCTAAAATAAACATGAGCACCATTTATCTGTCATCAAGCATTGCTTCTGTGTTCAGCTTGCTGACAAACTGCTACAAGTCCCTTTTGAGTCCCTTTTGGGATTTTGCTTCTCTGTCAAAGCTAGGTAAGTGTATCTCTCCTGATTCTCTGGGTACCTAATCCATTATTTCTGGACTGAAGACTTTACGCTTTTCTCTCAATACCTGTCAAAGGCATTTCCTTCTACAAAGCCACCATCCTCTCTTTTCCAATTAATCACTTTCATTCATTACTTAATCATTCAACAAATAAATGCTGATTGCTTTCCTGGGGAGGCAGTGGTAGAAGTCCAAGTGGTTAGGAAAAAAGTAATCTATTGAATGTAAAGTTCCATACCAAATACTAAAACCCATATTTGCCCAGACTCTCTAAGGTGCAGAGGCTGAGCCTACATAAAAACCAGTTTTCCAGGGATAGTACTGAGAATTCTCAGAGTTTATCGTCTACCCACAGCTTTAGAAAGTTATTGTTGGTACCTGAATGGAAGGTGACTGTTTAAAAGAAATGCCCTGCTTCAAAGACCTGAAGGGTCTTTCTAATGCTGCCCTATCTTTCCAAGAGCTTCTGGTGCCATGGTTAGCTTTTGATTGATTACTCACTATCTAATTTTCACATGGTAGCTCTGCTAACACTGAGAATCCTTTCAAATCATCAATTTCTTCCGTGGTTCTTGGGACAGACACCTACAGGAGAAGGCTTGTGGGCAAGGGCTTGCAGGTCTGTTCAAAATGCTCCTGCTGGAATATCTGTAGTCACACAGCAGGGGAAAAAGCCCTCATGAGGGAACACTGGCAGGCTTGCTCTATCAAAGTTGTTAAGCATTCTCCATCACTTCTCAGCTATAGAAAACTATTTGTAGGGCAGAGATTGAAAATCTCAGTTCCACAAATGTTACTCTAAATCAGGGAATGCCTCTCACCTATTTCCACCCTTTTTATGTGAATGCTGTAGTAAGATTATCTGTGGTCCACAAATAATGTATCATATTTCTTACCACTCAGACATCTCCTTCAGAGTCAGAAGAAGATCTGGGAGACAGGGAATATACACATTCAACACCTGCTCTCTGGGTTGTTGATATGGTAACATGCATCTCTCCTTGAACATCCTTTTCTACTTCCGACTTTCAAGGTAATTTGTCTAACCTGTGACAAGTCTACCCTAAATCCCAAATTCTAATAGGCTTGGAATCTTCAAAATACATTAATTCCCAAATTTGCTAATCCCCCTAAAAATTCCAAATTAGCTAACAGATTTGTATTAAGTCTATCCACTAAATTGCCTTATCACACAGTGAGAAAAAAATTACAGTATAAAACCTGAGATTTGAACCTGCTTAAGGCAACACAGCTTATGTATTAAATGTGCCCACGTACAACTGGGCCTATCCAGATACATTTGCTCCAGTGTCTTCACTGTTTGTCCCATCAGGCTTAAAATGCCTCCATAAACTCCAGCTCTGCTCCCTCCCACGAGGCCCACAGCACTTCCAGAATCCAGGGGATGACTGTAAGCACTAGTACCACCTCATTCTGGCTACAGAGAGATCATTCCCATGCTTCAAGTAGAGCTGCCCCTTTAGAGCATCTCAAGTTGCAAAGGATAGCCACGAGTTTCACCTCATTTCCTTGCAGTTGTTCGTGTTGCTACCAAGGCAACTGGATGAAGAATTCTATGAAGAATACACAGAATAGGTGGGATTTCTAAAAGACCACAGCTTCCAGCTTCTCCTTGCTGCACACCAGCTATGCTAGGTAGTAGGAACATGTCCTGTCCAAGGGGCTCGGTCAGCTCTAGACGGATGCAAGGGAACAGACCTTGCTTCCAGAGGCACTAACAAGGGAAAGAGACTTGTTGGACAGACACTCCAAATTTGGATAGAGATTGGATTTAGAATCAGAAATAATGACTCCCTGTCTCATGGACTAACAGCCAGACAGCACATTATTGTAAACCACTCTGAGATCCCTGGATGACAAATAAATAGGTAGGCACAAAATACCAGCAGTAAACCATGACAATAGCAATTTCCACCCCGTGACATCACAGAAATCCAGTCAAGTGATTTGCTCTGCCTTCTAGTGGTGTCCAACCCAAGAATTCAGAAGAAAAGCTGCAAAGATTTTCAGAAGTCAGTACACTGCACGGTTTCAAAGAATTATTCTCTTTTACAGGTTACTGTGAGACAGGGAGATCCATCAGGCCTTTCTGTAGATAAGAGGATGCACCTTGGTCTCCACCATCCCACAACAAAAGCAAACAGCCCTGGCCTATAGAGGGCAAACAGCTGGGCAGCTGTGACAGATAAAGCCAAAAATGACAACCTAGAGCCACCTTTGACTTTCCAGCATTACTTTCCAGTTGTTCCATTTCTTTAAGCAAGTCAGAGCAGGTATCAACTGTGTCTGTTTGTGCACAAATGAACATTTCTTCCAATGATCTAACACATCGAATTTCTCTCCAATTTATACAAAGCCCTCCTGCCTGTCCCCTTCTTGATGGAGCTCCTGATTTTTTGCGTTTGATCCATTTTCCTGTGCACTGTCTGATCCCTGGTTCTTTAGGGCACAGCACACACCCAGTTGCACTTTCTTTTCCAATTTCTACTTTGTTGTTCATAGCAGATCCCACAGCTTCAAAGTTAGGATACATGAAGATACAAAGCCAGACTCTCAAAAAATGCGCATATGTAAATGCAGCGAAACAGCCCAAAACACAACCAGATGCTCCCTTCAGAATGTTGCCTTTCCAACTCCACTTAGTGTTCACTTAAAACACTCTCTGTAACCTGAAAACACGACACAAAATCTTTTGTTGGCTACAGGGGACCCTCCTCAGGGCTAGGATTTCCTGTCCTCACCTATCTGCAGGGCTTTGTCCACTCTCTCCAGAGTTACACCTGAAATGGTAAAAATGAACAGCTTCCATGCTGGAGTGTTTGCAGTGGGACAGAAAACTGTGCATTCCCAGGAGCCACCCGCTCATTTCACCCCTCCTTGTCCACACTCTAAAATTCAAACTGTTTCCCTGAACAGGCAAAGTGCAAGAGGGTGCTTGGCTCCCCTACGAGACCATGGAGAGGAAGCTGTCTGCACTTTAGAAGTCGCTGAATGCAAATGCTTTCCTCGGGTGAAGTGGCTCCTCCCCAATCCTTCAATTTGACAATGATGTCCTAAGTGCAGTGAAGTTGTTATGCTTCTCTCACCCAAGGCACTCAAATCATGAGCTTTTCAGTGGGGGAAAGGTGAGCCAGCTCGAGCCAGTTTGGAAGACAAATGACAGCCCATCCCCAGAACCTGCTCTGAGCAGCTTGTGAGTGTGAAGGAGTGCTATGATTGTATTTTACCTCATCAGCTTTCATTCCCCTGCTCCTCTATACACCCCACGGGCTGCATGAAGCTCTCCGTGGAAGGAAAACCTGGTTGGAAGGGCAGAAGGCCATGCCTTTGGGATGCCAGGTTTAGTGGAGTCTCTTGAGAGGGGACACAGTGCTTGGGCACTCTGTTGGAGCACGCACAGGCCACAGAGAAGGGCCACAGCAGTGCCACCTGTGCCCTTGTGAAAGATGGGCTGTTCTTCCAATGTATGTTATGGGCTTGATGCAGAAATTGCTGTGCCAGATCCTCCTGGACTGCGCTATGCAAGAAACCAAACTGGGCTTAGATGATCCTTTCTGGCCTTAAAATTTAGCTACAGTAAAATCTTATCACACTTCCTTTTTTCCCTCAGTGGAAGGAATATTTCTTCACAAAGCCCAGCCACATTTTTTTTTTTTTTCAGTTCAAGAGATCCAGTTTTTTTTTTCCCTGAGAAAATTCAGAGGTCATTTCTCTGCTCTGAGATTTACTTCTTTTTGTTACTTGCTCTTTGAGCTGTGAGAAAAGAAAGTGTCTGTCTTAAAAGCTGCTCTCACTGACTGCAGCACAAGCTATTCTGGGTGCCTTGTGATAATGGCTCCCAGCTTTTTTTGGGCAGCTGTGTCCATTTACAAACCAGAAACCTTCTGTCTGTGTCTGTTGTTTCCTCCCCCTTTTTGAACCTGGTGGTTTGACTCGAGCAGCCTGAACAATGGGACTGGTGAGATCATACAGATGATCTTTGAGACAGGAATTGGCATCATAGGCTATTCCTCACACTGAAGCTCAGCAGCAGCAGTGCAAATGCCTGGGAACCTATTTTATAGGTTGATGTTAATGATTTATAGCATTACCACAGCTGTAGTCTCTCTGGATCAAAAAAAAATTGAGTGTGTTTCGCTAAAACTTTAATCAGCAACTTCAGCCAGTTGTAATAACAGTCTCCATTCTCATCCTCCCATATGTGAGGGAGTCAGGTCATCCAGTCAAAGGTCAAGTAAAGGCTGACTGCTGAGAAAAAGTACATTATTCTGTGAGGCAAAGGTGATTTGATCCAAACCTTCGGCAGGCTGGTAAGGATGCAAATGCCCAGCACAAAAGCTTCCCTAGGCATGCAAGTGAGAGGAGCCAGGACTGACAGACAGACTGGCAGCCTTGCCTCCACCCTTGGGAGTCCAGACACAGTGACTGCCAACAGGAGAGTATCTTGAGATCTCAGTGAGGGAGACCACCAACTCAAAGGGTTAAGAAAAACAGTGGGAATGGACCACCCAACTCCTGTACGTCCCAAATGGAGGCCAGAACTTTGCTCTCATTTCATATGTGCAAACACAAACCAGATCAGATATGAGTGATGCTGTCCACACAGTCAGTAGTTTTACTGGGAGCCAGCTGGTCAGCTAAGAAGAGGTGGGAACCATGTTACACAATATCTATTTATTTGATGTACTTATTTATTCATTTTATATTGAGGACACTGTAATCTCACAAAAAATTCATCTTCCCAGAACCTGCAAAATACATTTTCCAGTCTTGTTGACCCTTTGGCTTTGTGGAATCACAGTCTGATATATCACCTGATAATCATATTACATACCTGAATGCTGCCTCTCATCCATTCCCTGGTGCGGGTTGGTTACGAGCCACACGGAATGAATACCGATAGGGTGGCATTTACACGCCAGGCATCCTCACTGGCTACACAGCAGGAGCATGAAGGTCACCCACTGAATTGGTTTGTGCTTCAGTCAATATTGTCCCATGTGCTCCAGCAGTCCTGTTTTCAGAGAGCATTATCTAATTGAAAACCAAATCTCTGCGTCTGAATGCCAGCCAGGAGGCTCACCCAGGTCCCTCCTTTTCTCTGTGCCACAACCACTTGTATTTGATACTAACGAGTCTCATCTTTGCCAGGAAAGAAAAAATAATGAGAGCTTATTTGAGCGCTCTGCACGAGAGAGGTGGAAGCTGAAATGGCAAAGATGGGAGGGATAAGAGTGGTTTCTAAGGAGTTGGAAAAAAAAAAAAACTGTGAAAAAGAGTAGCAACGAAAAATAGTTCCATGAATATTGATGCAGATCTTTAAAAAATACTTTTTTTTCCCTGTTAGTGCTGTTTTGGTTGTTACTTTTCAGACTTGCTCTTGTGCCTCAATTTGACAAACGGAAGATCTGAAGTAAGCAAGCTTTGTATTTGTACATGCATCTGCACCTGTAATCCCTAACTAAACCATTGTGTTCACTTTTGGGCCCCTCTTTTAAAAAAGGACATTGAGGTGCTGGAGTGTGTCCAGTGAAGGTCAAGAATGCTTGTGAAAGGTTTAGAAGACGTTTTATGAGGAGCAGATGAGGGAGCTGGGTTTTTTTAATTTTGAGAGGAAGAGGCTCAAAGGGCAGTCTATCACTCTCTACAACTGCCTGAAAGGAGGGTGTAGCCAGGTGGGGCAGGTCTCTTCTACCGTGCCTGCAGTGAGAGGATCAGTGGAAATGGCCTTAAACTCTTAAATTGAGACAGGGAAGATCCAGATTAGATGTTAGAAAAAAAAAAAACCAAAACCCCACACTGTTATGGTGGTCAGCCATTGGAAAAGGTTGCTTAGGGAGGTGTTGGAGTCACCATCCCTTTAGGTGCCTGGATCTGGCACTGGGTGATATGGTTTAGTGGTTTAGGGATTACAGTGGTAGTGCTGGGTGGATGGCTGGGCTTAATGATCTTAAAACTTGGAAGAGACTTGATGATTCTATGATTCCATTTTTGTGCTTACTATAGATGCATATGTGTTCCATCCCATCAAAAAAAACCCCGTAAATACCTTAGAAACACATTAAATCTAAAATTCTCATGACTGATGGAGACATTTCTTTCAGGGGGAAAAAAAAAGGGTGCACATAAAGATGTGCAGTGCAGTGTTACACAGGAGGGCAGGGAGAGCCGTGAGCACAGAACCCAGGACACGAGTGCCAGTGTTTCAGTGAGGGACCGTGGAGGATTGCTTGCAAAACGGCCTTCAGTTACTGAGCATGTGAGCAGCTAAGAAGAGTGGTGAACCCTGCCAAAGATCTGCCCACACACTTCTGCCTGAGCAGCCACAGCTCACCCCTGAGCTTTGGCTAACCTCCCTGCGGCGCAGCAAAGGCAGCGCTGTTCCAACAACTGCCACTCAGCTTCCTCCCAGCCACAGCTGAGGGACAGAAATTATGGAGAGGAAATTTAACCATCTTCTCTGATTTCCTCCGTGTGGGGGTAAAAAATCGTGAGCCAGGAAACACAGATGAGCACATAATTGGTTATTGATAAGCGCCAAAGGCAGCAGCAACTGTTTGCACTGAGAGCAGCATCTCTGACAGCGCATGATGTCAGCACTGATCTGCTTAACCAACAGAAGGAAACGTCCTTCCGCCACAGCATCAGGCACTAGGGACAACTACCCAGCAAACATGGAGCAGGGAAGTGGCTGATCTGCCGACCCAAGAGATGCCTGCTGCTTTCCTTGGTGGAGTCGTTGTACTGCTATGGAGATAATACTCACAAAAAACCTGCCTGCTGTCTGCCATGGGTGCAGTGCAGGGCCAAAAGCTTTTTCATCAAAATCAAACTCTGCTTACTCAAAAATGAAATACACTTCCCTGGAATTTACACTGGGATCCCAAGCAGCTGATGGGGACTGGTGAAGCCTTGCAAAACCAGGTGCCATCAGGTTTCCAAACCCTGTTCTTTATGCCTCTGGTGAGCTTTATCGGCACAGACCTGGGGCACTTGAACTTGCATTTTAACACTTTCTTCCACTTCTTTGTCCTTTCCTCACTCTTTCTAAGCTTAAATACCTTGTTTTCTCTCCTTTCCCTACCCTGGTACAGTGCCTCTCTGCTTTTCTTCCTCTGCCAATCCATGAGTCTCTTCTCTCTCTTCCCCTCTATGCTCCCGCACCTCCTGTTCTGAGCCCAGTTTCTTTTGTTAGGTCCACATAGCCATCCCCTCCACTTTACTGTTTCACTCCCTACATCCACATCTTCCTTCCTCCATGTTCTTTCTCTGTCTTTCATCCTTTTTCTTTGCCACCTGCCAATTCCAAGCCTGTCTGTGCTTTCCAGTTCTTTTCTTCCCTGATGCCATTTCAATTATTGGCTGATTCTCTGCTCGCTTTCCTCTCTCTCTCTTTTTTTCCCCCTCTTCTCTCCCTTAGGGACTCAAGCTTGTCTCTCCCCATTTGTTTCAGGGATGCCATCGCTGTGGATTTTTAGACACTTGCAGGTTTGTTTGTTTTTATCATCATACCCCTCTCTTGCTGTTTAGCTGCTTGTCACTTCACTTTCCTCTCTCTGCCTACCCCAGCCAGAGCATCATTATGTCCTTTCCCTGTCTCAGCCCATCATTTCCCACAGAGGCCATTATTATTAACCATGCCGGGAGATGTATGAGCAGCGGTCAGCAGGGTCAGCGGGGCTCTGTTTCAAATTGATGGGAATCAGAAATGGAAGTGGCACGGCAGGCGAGGGGACGCGCCATGTGGAAAGGAAGCAATGGCACCTCGCAGGCTGAGCCGCAGAGGGAGAGCTGGCAGCCGAGCCGGAGGGGTCTCCGGCACCCACACCCTGACAGACGCACCTTAATTAACGCCCCCGCCTTGAAAAGCCGGCTGAAGCCAGCGACTGTGAAGGATTCTCAGTGATCCAGACGCTGCCTGTTGCACTGTAGATCAAGCCTCATTTTATAGAAACACGTCTCCGTCAGCCTCCTGACATCTTCAGGCCAGACAGAAATTCCTTTCAATTAAAGAGCTTGCAGGAGGATCCCATTACTGCAGCAGGTATCTCAAGTGCAGGAAGGGGGTGAGAGAACAGCTGCCAGCACTGAGCGGGGGGAAAGGATGCAAGAGGCTATGAATATTGGGTTCTGATGTTGATACGAGGAGAAAAGACAAGTCCCAGAGCAGCGCTTATTTAATGACCTCAGGAAGCAGAAGCAGAGGGAGCCTCATTCTTGGTGCCCTTGAGGATGCTGATTGTGAATCGCCGTGTGCTGGGCTCCTGCTTGAGACAGGCATCCTGTAGCAAAGCCTTCTTTCCCCCACTGGCATCTGCTCCAAGCTCTTTGACAATTACCACTCCTCTGCTCTCAATAGCCCCAAAACTTCCAGCTCCTGGCAAGAGAAGAGGTTCCAGCTACATTCCTGTCCCGAGCACCACATTTATAGGACAAATGTTTTGGAGACTGCTGGAGCCGTTTAGGGAACAGCATCTTGAGGCAGCAAATGTTCTTATCTTCCTGTGCAACACCTCAGCACAAGCTGCACTCTCTTTCAGATACTTAAGGGGGCTGCATGGTTTTAATAATCCTGCTTCTTCACACTCTTGCAAGTCCAGGAATTTAAAGTAAACTTACCTCTTAAAACAGCCTTCAGAACACTGAAAAATGCACGCACATGGGAAAGGATCGCTTAAAATTGCTCAGCCAGCCCTATCTCTGTTGCCTTTCCCCACAGGCATCATTTAGTTATTGCCTGCATATAAATTAGGCAGGCTTTGATGGAAGAGCTATCGACAAGGGTACCTCACTCCATTTTCTTTTCCTGACATGGGGAATTCTGGAGAGGAGAGAGACTACCTTACAAATGGTCAGAAAGGGAACAGTCAAGTAACAGAGGGATATCTTTGATAGTCCTCTGCTAGGTTGATGTCTACTAAACAAGAGCTAGCAGGGGGTCTTTGAGTTTGCAGGCTAGCTAGCTAAATGAATAGCCTTTGCTGTCATTAGTAGTTTGATGGTACTTTTATATTTAAAGTCACTTTCAAAAAATCTCTTCTGGACAGCTCTCCAGAACAAAGCTGTCTCCTTGTGAAGCTATTTCCAGCATCATAAAGACAATGCACACCATTTGCCACAGCAATGTGAAGACAAGTCCAAGTGGATTCTATTTACAACCTTAAAATTGAATTTCTAAGCTAGGGTTTGACAGGTGGAAACAGGAATTTGCAACATTCCCTCATAGATTTATTGATATTGTATAACCACTAGATTAAAAAGAACTGCAAATTGGAGTGATGTGATAAAGATCAGCAGAAGAACAGCAAATATCAGTAAGACCACGGTCACAGGGCAATGTTTGCCAATAGTATATTCATTTTAGGGCTGGAAACATGCAGCTTCCCTGATTAGGTACAATTCCCTGTACTATTCCCAGACACTGAAATCCTGGCCATGAAGGCCATAAACTTTGAGGAGGTCTTGAGGCCTTTCCAACCTATCTGAAAATCTCTTTGGTTCAATGACTGAGCTTCACACACGCACACTTTTTGTCATCCAAGCCATCCTTGTCAAGAGCAACTGATTAACATGCAGTTGGGGCTTACAGGCTAAATTATAAAATGAAATATGCTGGGAAAAGGTTTCACACGTGAAAGCCAGATCAGCTTTTGACTCATTCTCTCCTGCAAGCTCTCTAGTACATAACTTTGCGAAAAACTGTTCCCTGAACACAAATTAAGGCCTTCAAGGCATCTGGGCTATTTTTTTTTTTCTGCAAAGAAGTGTTTCCAGTGAGAAAGCTTAATCCTCAAGTGAGCCAGGTCCTGATATAAACACCCATAGTGTCAAATCCACAGACAACGACAACCACAACCCTATTATTATTTAGCATAAGCTAGGCCAATAATATGGGAAATTTAGACAAGTTTATTCATGATTTCAGAGGAATTTAAATGTAGACATTTTAAAAAATGCCTACAAGCTACCGTGTGGGCAAAGAACTTCATAGTGGTCACTGTGTTCTCTGAAAGAGAGCTGCAATAATGAAATACTTCTGCATTCCCATAACCAGAATTCACGGAAACGTTCACCCTTACGGAGAATAATCTTTTGCTGTACAGCTGAGGATTTAAGCCAGCAACTACGTGTAAATTGCAAGAAGCTGTGAGAAAAATTAGAAAAAATTTTAAAACATCTAAGGACTGAAATCAAATCACTTTCACAACCTGTCCTCTAATCAGCACCTCAAGAGTGGTCTGAAACCTTTCAGGATGCATCTCACGCTGTTTAAATTAACACAAGTAGTTTTTCAGATAGGTCAAATTTGGCTGAGTAGCATTAGGTTTGGAGGCACAGGTAGGTTCCAAGAGGTGTGTTACAACTTTATCTCTGTGAAAAATGCAGCCCCTTCAAAAGGCAGAGACAGCTGGCTTTCCATTTAAGGCACAGTACATTTTATTTTGACTACAGCAGCCACAGGAGGACTGAGGAAAACACAACTTTATATGGCAAATCAGCAGACTAGTGGCTCGCACAATCTCACATTGATATGCAGATGACATTACTTGTCTTCTGGGATATGAATAATGCCATAAATGACAAACAGAGAGTATTTTCTTAAAAGCAAGTACTGCTTTAAATGACACACTCTGATGCCAAGAAATGCCTGATCATTTTTTAAAGGCATTTGATCTACAAACAAATCAAGTTCCTGAAAGATACTCAACATCAGCTGTCACATGAGGAAGGAAGGTGAGCAGAGACAGACAGATGAGGGAGATGAATGGTCAGCAGAGTTTTGGGTAGGATCTCCTAGTACATTACATACCTCATACAGGAATAATGGAATGTAAATATTCCCTAGCACATCCCTAGTAACCACTTAGTTTCGACAAGAGAAACAAGGACTTGGCTCGGTGGCTCAGCAATCGCACACCTAGTGAGAAGCAGCAGCCCAAGGAGAACAGAGGGCCCCAGGGGCTCTACATAACTCAGCACCACTATTACTCTTTCTAAGGAGGCTATAAAACTCCTCTAGAGCTGGGGTGGCACTAAAGGGGGAGATAACTACAAAGATAGTAAAATGAATAAATAATCTATTCCTGCTGAAGGTCTGTGCAAACCAGGAACTTCAGAACTTTAGAAAGACTGGGTAGACAGAGCTGTGCCAGAGAACCCCTGGGCTTATATTCTGTTCTGTGCCTGGTCCTATTCCAGCCTTTCAACTGGAGAACTCATCTGAGGGGTGCTCCAAAGTAATACCACTACAACACCCTGTGCTCGACAATGCATGACAACTCTGCAACTCTTTGTTCAACTTCCTTGCCCACCTGTAGAGAGTTCCATGGATACTCAGTGCTCCCTGCCCTCTTGTGCACGGTGACCAAAGCCTAACACTTGATTTTTCCAACAGACCTTTGTTAAACTGCCTCCTAGAAAGCCTCTCTCTGTGGCATGGAGAAGAGCCCTCTGGAACAGTTGAGGAATTCCTAGGAGATGAAAACGTACCTGCGCCCATGCCTGCAGCACTGCCTGAGCTTGACACTTGGAGAATTTAAATCTCTCCCTTCCTCCCAGAAAGGGCAAGAGCACCTGATGTGCCAGGGTGAGCAAGGGAAGTCGTGCACCGGACCTCACCTCAGCAAAGAGAAGGGAGAGACTGGACAACGAAACACAATCTCATGCAGAGAGGGGGACATGGGATATTCAGTCTCCAGTTTTTATATCAGCCTAGAGACTGGAAAAACACCTTCACTTCCAAACGCATTCACAATTTCCAGACTGTCAGGAGAAAACCAGACAAGGGGCAACCCTTGGATGCTTTTAAAACATTTCTACATTGATTCCTTCTTGAGATACAAAGCAGCCAGTGAGCTGAAATCTCCTCTTACTCAAACCTTATTTTTCATAATTATGCATCTTTAGCGTTTCATAACGACCAATTTAATCACTTTTGCCGTTTAGAGGGCTACAACAGCCAATCGTGGTAATGGGCTTGGTATTTGGTAGGAACCATTTAATGCCCAAGAGCCCTTGTTCTGGGCCACTTGATGCCACTTAAGTTTGACAGACAGACTCTCATTAGCACAAGTTGCAAAACCTCTCAGATGAAGCTCATTTCTTTTAAACAAACTCTGCTCAGTGATCCCCAAAGTCTCTTAGCGAGCAAATTTTTAGCTCACTTCAGATCCATTCAGGTCTGTGGAAATTATTCAGCATATTTCACCATACTACGGGCTTTCTATGAAATTCCCTACCTTTCCTCCTCGCAGTTGTTCTCTCATACTTTGCACATAAGATCTGTTCCTCCTGTGGCCACCCGGCCTGTCTCCCAGAGGGCCACCTGGGCTTATGTGACCTTTCCTTTTCACACGTAACCCTCTTGATGAGCTTCTGCTCCACTCAGACCAGCCTGCACCTGCCTCTAAAGGACAGCTCTCACAACTCCATTGTTTCTTGCTGAGGACAGACAAAACACATTTGGAAACCTTTAAAAATATCTACAGATCTCTGGCTGCTGCTAAAACTGCTGCCCTTGCCTTTGCCATTCCTGTTACCCCATCTGTTCTTTAGATAGCGATCCAAAATGCAAAAAATAAAGCTCAGGGCAGCTGAACTGCTTTAGATGCTCTCAAACTCCCACGCAAGTCTGCACCCTGGCTCACATGATGCCCAACAGATTTGAAAAAACTCAGAGTCCAACAGTGCTGAATATTTGCTCCAAACGCAGCCAAAGCAGGCCTCCCTACAGAGCCGCAAGGACAAGCAGTGGGGTAGCAGTGGGATAGCAGTGGGATAGCAGGAGTGCTGCAGATCGTGTTTGTCAAATGCATGGACAGTGGCTTCTGAGAAATCTCAGGCTACTGCAGTGAGGGTATGCAGGGAAAGACAGAGGTTTTTACTCAAGGACTTACACAGCAGAAGGGATGGCTTCTCCTCAAAGACCTTTGTGTTCAATGGGCAGGCTAACAACTCAGCATTACTGTTAAGGAAGGATGTCAGATCTACGATGTCTGGTTTAAAACCACCGAATCCATTCACTTCTGCAATGCTCCCCAAGAACAGATTTGCCCTTTACATTTTATCTTTTTCCCATTATAGCACAACCATAGTACATGCAATGAGACTCAGAGTTGTAAATGGAGGAATGTTAAATGGAAAACAGGCTGATATATGAACAGCTACCTCCTGAGTGATAGACGGAAAGCATTATTTTGTGGCACACTCTGATGGGACAGAGTACCATCTCACCCTGTGAACAGTCTGAATACTTCAGTAAGGCAAAACACCTCAATGTATTGAGCTAAAGGAGCAGAAATTAGTCCTTAGTGAGGAAAGCTCTATTTTCAACACAGCTTTCCCCTAACGTCAACATCTTCCATGACTACTGCTTTCTGACACGTGAAATGGTGATCTGAGAGAAGTGGACAGTCTAAATGGACCTCACGTCCCAAACCACTGTGCTTTGTTCCAGTACAACGAATGCAGTGTGCTCAGTGCCATAATTAAAATGGACTCTGTTTCATCAGGCACACACACAGACAAACCCACAATATTATGAGACACTGTGTGCATCTGTCCAAAGCCAAAGAGAGCATTCACCAATGTTGTAATATATTACTTGAGCAACAGCCCGATGCCCCTTAATTAGAGGCTGCCTGCTAAGGTACACTCAGTAGGAGAAGAGTTAAGGTTGCATCTGTAACCTTAAATCTCACCTTACCTGGCTTGTGAGTGCTTAACTGTGCAACTTTAATGCGTTCTTATCAGAGCATTTTTATTGAGCCATTATTAACATTGGGTAGATACAATCTAGTGTTTTCCAGATCCCCCTCATCCCCAGCCATTACCTGAGCCACACAGAACACGAGATTCAAAGGAAGCATTTAAGTCAACCTCTGCTGTTGTTCTCCAGACACCCAGTGCTGCTAATTCCTTAGCAGCTTCTTTAAATGGGACTTGAGTTTTAGTTGCTATCTTGCATGCCCTCGGCCAGCCTGCACATTGAAGGAAATCCTCTACTGATAATTAATAAGTTCCCCTGACACTGGCTGCTCATTAATCTATTATTTTAGTCCTCTAATTACTTTTGTCTGTTTAAGTTAACAGTCTCCTTCCCTCCTCTTCTCTGCGTCTCATGCAGGAGATGCTGCATGGCAAAAGCGACTTTTCTTTGTTCCCAAGTCCCTTACAGCCTCTGCTCTGTGCATGGATTCCAAGACCCATCCCAGCCTCGTGCAAGGAGTGACTTGCCTCTCCATGGCTCCGTATTTCACTCAAGTTATGGTAATTGCAGCTCCAGGCATCCAAGATGAATCTTGCTGAAGGAATATCTAGAGAACATGGGCTTCCCTGTGTTGTGTCCCCTGGAAAGCTCCCAAGAGCCACAAGCAATCCTCTTCACAACAGTCAAATGGTTGCAGTGCTCCCCACAGGAACTGGGGTCACCTAGAATTTCACAGCGCAAGGACCATCTAACGTGCCCTGGGTTCCTTCTGTCGCAGCAGCCTCTCTCCTGGAGTGGGTTTGGCTGAGATGGAGTTTATTTTCCCCACAGCAGACCTCAGAGCGCTCTGCTTTGCACTGGGAGCTAGAAAGGTGTTGATAACACACCAGTATTTTGCACTGCTCAGGGGTGCTGGCACAGCAGCAAGGCTGTCTCAACAACATTTCCCCTTCACCAGTAGGCTGAAGAGGAGTGAGATCTCGGAAGGAGACACAGCTGGAACAGCTGACCCAAACTGGCCAAAGGAATATTCCCTCCCATTAGGCATTTGGCCAGCAGTAAAAGCCAAGAGAAAGGGGTAGGGGCATTCATTACTATGACATTTTTGTCTTCTGAAGAAACCACTATGTGTACTAAAGCCCAGCTTCCTGAGAAGAGGCTGAAGATTGCCTGCTGGTGACAAGTAAAGGGTAAAAATAAATATTTTGTTTTCCTTTGCTTCTGCAAGTGTCCTTTGCTTTTGCTTTATCAAACTGCCTTTATCTTGACCCACGAGTTTTTTCCATCTTATTTTCTCCCCCTGCCCCATCCTGCTGAGGAGGTAGAGCAAGAGAGCAGCTTGGTGGACATTTGGCATCCAGCCAAGGTCAACCCACCACATACCCAAAGCCCAACAGTCAGCACAAATTAACTTTAAGTCCCTTGGGCAGAAGGGGAGACAGAAGCAGGATCCAATTATTTATTTGCTTGGAAGATGCCCAAGTACAGCAGAGATAAATGCAGTAGATAAAAGCAAGCATGTCAGAGAGAGGCTGGAGTTGAAGAGTTTAGAGCCTGACCTGAACTTCTGCAGTTTGGGGAACTTCTGAATTTTTGTCTCCTATCCTGACTGACTCTACAAATACGAAATCTTTGTCCCTGTCATGCAGCTGTAGTTTAGCATGTACAGACAGGGTTTGGACCGGTGTACAGAACCATGGCGGGTACTCTGCTCTTATTTTTCATGCTTACTGCTATGCTTCACAATTCTACCTTAAGGGAAATGCAAGCCTTTGAGGTGGGTGGATAAGGCTGGTAAACATCAAAAAGCTTACCTGTGCAGCAAACTGCATGGACAGGCACCAGCATGGTGAACATACAAATAAACACACAGTCAAGTGCTCACAAATAATGCATGCAGCAGGGTGCACCTGCATACTCATGCAGCTTTTACAAATCTGCAGGCTGCACAGCAGGCAAGGAGGGTGTCGGTGACATATGGTGACCATTACAGAGCTCGTAATTAGGATGATCCTGGCAGCAGTTCTCAGCCAGGCGCATGCAACAGGGCAGTGACCCACAAGCACCCTTATGAGGAGCCTAAGGAGCCCCTGGGAGACTGCATTGCTCTTCCCTTTGCCTTCCCCAGACTGCAGCAATCTCATCTCCCGCTGGTGACTTTCCTGGGATACAAGCCCGGACAAGGTGTGGGCTCTTTGAGTGCGCTCTACAGTGCCCTAGATACGGTCCTGCCTTCATTCCACGACCCTCCCGATCTGCCACAGCCCCCAGTCAATACAACTGAAATCTCCCACGATCGATGCCTTTTCCAGACCATCGATACCTGCATTACACTTTTCTACCTTGCAGATTGTACTGCTCCTTCGGCAGGATATGCTTATCTTTCCAACGGCTCAAGTCACTCCAAACGGGGCGTGAAATTCAAAGGCAGCGTCGGAGGACAGCTCCTGCTTCCCTGGATGGGCCTGCACTCCCCATCCCCTCCCAGTGCTTCTCCCAGTGCTTTGCTCCTCTGCCGCAGCAACGCTGCGGTGGGCACTCGCTGGGAGTTTATGAGAAAGGATGATTTGTTCAGCCAGTGCATGAAAAAATACAGAGTACATGAGAAGAGTCGTATTTTTCAGGTGCTGTTCAGAAAGAAAGAGTATCTGAAGAAGAAATAAGAACGGTGCTTTTGTACATGCACCTCCTAAGAAAAAAATCACCCCCTGAATCATGTTTCCAGTCTCTCACGGTTTTCTTCAGACAGGAAAGGGAGGGATGTTCTGAAGACATATTTCTGAAATGCTCAGAAAGGAGGCTGACGAAGCAAACAGAGCACAAGTGCTCACAACACCAGGGTCTGTCGCAGCCTGGCGTTACCAAAATAGCTCAGTGCCTTCAGCTGGGAGATTCCCACTTCCACTACAACTGTATTCAGGCCTGGGAGAAAAGCTCCACACTGCAGGAGGCTCAGTGACATCTGACCTTGCTGTGGTTGTCATGGCAAGCAGGTTCAGGATGTCTTGCCCCTAAAGATGGCTTTCTCTTTGCCCTAGGTCTATCTACACATGCAGGAGACTTACAAACAATCTGTTTTTCCCTACACCCCTCTCCTCTCTCTCTCTCGCTATTTCCCAGCTATCTCTAGAGCTGGAATATATAAGCTAAGCAGCTTCATCAGTGGGATTGGTGTGGGGGTGGAGGCAGAGGCAAGAGACAGTAGGATAATTGTGCAAGAGATGCTTGAAGGGGTGAAGGCTTTGGGGCGGTACAGGAAACTCCCTCCAGACATCACTGTCCTGGCAGGACCCGTGTGCTGCAGCAGATGCTGCCATCCACTCTCACTGGGGTCCTGAGAGGAGACAGTAGGTCTGGCTCGAGGGCAGAACATACCAGGCACTGAAGTCAGTGCAGCCATTGAGATCAGCTGTAGTCACATAACAGCATAATAACAAAATGGTGAAGTCTCTCCCTTTAAATTAAAAAAAAAATAAAAAATGCACAGACCAAGCATAAGCTACTACCTCAACTTTCCCTTTTTATTAGTGTGTCTCCCTCCTACTGTGAAAAGGGAGTGAGAAATATGCTTGCCTAAAGTGAAACTACTTATAGATTACAGCTACAAGGGAAAAAAAAAATGCAGCCTCCCTATTTTCTTCTTAAGGCTAACTTTCTTAAGGATGTTTGAATTGAAACTATTCAATTTAACATGCTATGAATTTTTTCTCTCTTTAATTCACAATCACCCTCTCTGTATCTTTACAAGCGCATTTAAATTTTCAGATGCGAACTACAGGTGCGAACACGGAGCTGCCAATGGGGAATATGACCTCCAGATGGCAGGTGGAATGGGGCCCAGTCCTAAAACATCTACCCTTTACTCTGGTGAACCCAGAGAAGCTCTGTCACCAAACCAGCAGCTCCAAGCACAAAGGACACAAATCAGGCTCGCGGTTCAGATCACTAGAGGGAGACACAGCAACACACACACACATACACACTCACACACACACTCTCACACCTCCTCAGTGTCTTGCACTCAGGAACCTTCTCTTCAGACGCTGTTTTGCTGTAGTTGACTACCAGAGTGCTGAATCGTGTGCTTGGAGAACAAGGAATGCCGGTAGGGAAGGCAAGCAATACGGACTGCATCTACCATGCTCAGGAGGGCAGGCCTAGCAGAGCTCTCCTCTTTTTGTCCTAGTCAGGGCAAAAAAGTCCCTTGATGTCAATGGGTCTGTGCAATGAGTGGGAATGATGGAGAATTGGAAAGTTCATTAAGCTGCTGTTGCGATCCTCCTTGTGACAGCACATGGCAATTCCTTTTCCTGTCCTCATTAATTGTGGGAGATTTTGAATACTCATCTTCTGGGGTGCTCAGTTTTCGCTCCCACATCTAGCTCTCTGGGATCCTTCAAGACTGGCTCATGGAGGTAGGAGAAGGAAAGTAGCTAGCTGCTCCTGGATGTCCCAGCTAAACGGGAGTGTCCCCATTGAGCAGCACTAAGCTTGAGGGTAGAGGCACAGCACTGCAAAGACAGTAATATTACAGCATGCAGTGAACTAGAAAAATGCTGCTTTTCTGTAGGTGGAGGAAAGTTTTCACATGGACACAATCCAGCTCAGCCTTTAAAATGCCATGGAAAAGACTTTAACAGCATGACCGACTAGAATTGGTACCCATCTGGGAGAAGATAAAAAGGAGGCAACTCTACCAGGCTCCAACTTGCTGTAAGGAGCAACATTTTTATGTGGCAGGAAGGCAACTAACTTGGTACAGATCTGCCACATCTTGCCAGCAATAGCACAGAAAATCTTGCCAGAGGTGGAGCAGCCAAGCACTGACCAGAAGACTCCACATGTTCCCCTCCAACCGCTGCTGAAGGCAGCAGGGTAAATTTCCTCCTCACAGCAGCTTTATTTGCCTGTTTCCCCAGAAATGCCAAAATACTCATGAGGCCTTGCTCTCCCTCTCTGCCCTGGGACAGGAGAGAGAAATCAAAGCTGTTAAAAAAATGAATGTTTCATGCATAAACAGTAACTGAATGGGGCATTAGTGCAAGATGATTACAAGAGGAAGGATCCCTGTGCAGTGCATGTGTAGCTGGGCACAGAGGGAAGAAAATAAACTGTGCTGGGGAGAGAGCACCCTCACAACTTCAGTTTGTTACAGATGAGGAAGGAGGCAATGAGGATCTAGCCTGTGGGCCCTAGGAAAAACAGATCTCTAAAAATATAGGAAATGTGGAGCAAGTGCAAGTGGGAAGCAAATAGAGGTTGAAACAACTTTGGATGCCTTCTGGAGAAGACCTGAAAAAGTTGAAAGTTTGGCTTGTTTCCCAGGCTCTTTATGAGCCAGCATCCTCTTCCTTTTTCTTTTTTTTTTTTTTTCCCCTACATATTGGATAAGATTAAGACTAGATCAAGAGAAAAAGACATCTCAGAAAGTGTGTAAAACAAACTGGGAGTGTATAAGAGGCAAAGTGAAAGGTCTCTGTGGAAGATGAGATCCCATTTTTACCAGAAAGTATTTTGAAGATAAAAGAAGAAAAAAAAAAAGAGGAAAAGGAGATCTGTTTAAAAAATTATCATTTGCCTCAGTTATTTTGTTAAAAAAATACCTTGTAAACCTCAAGTTTCCTGAGAAAGTTTCATGGGGAGAAGGTTGTGACATAAGAAGAGCTGGCACAGTAATGCCACAAAACCTCTACCAAATCCAAACAAAAAACCCACCCCAAGCCTCCCAAAACAAGACTGCTTCTCTCCACAACTGTTTTACTGAGGTTTTAGGAGAGCAGCAGAAAGGTGGACTAAATCCAAATGGTTAAGATAACCAAAAAACCTGCTTCCCAGCTTCCCACTCATCAGTACCTATTGACCACAGGGCTGAATCGTGGCGACTCTGGCTGAGGGTGTTCTGTTTGATACTTTCTTTGGGCAGAAACTGGGTTTTTCTGTGCTACACAAAGTGAAGCAACAAGGCTTCGGACGTAGGCAGCAATGAGAAGCATTGCAAAGCAAACCCAGGACACAATGATCAAAGTTGCCTGTTGTGACCAGTATGGCCTTCTTCACTGATGCCTTCAGAAAGCTCTCTGTCTCTGCTTCCTCCAGTGCTCAGCCCTACAAAGAGGCTGGCATGCAACTGGAGCAAAATACACAAGTGAGCGGGGGCGTGAGATAATCTGTCTCTTTCACTTTAGGTCTTATCCTGATCTCTGAGCCCCAAAGCATGAAGTTTAACATCCTTTTCAATATTTTTATTGTGAATAACAAGAATATCCAGATTTGTTCACATTATCCTCAGGAATACACAAGCTGGCTGAGTCTTGCCAAGTTCTCGTCTTTAAATAACTTTCCATGGCAATGAGTTCTACAGCTGTTTATAAACATATTATATGTATACCATCTCAATTACACAGGGCATGCAGGCACATATTTCTGAATTCTCTATCCCTCCTAAACTTCCCAGGCTATGGTAAATTCCCTAAGACTCAATGAGAATTTCTAGCACCCTCTAGGGAGAATCAGACTGGCATATTTGACAAGCCTTCTCATCTCCTTTCATTTTATGCTGTGACATGAAACTTGGGTGTTGCAATCAATACTTATCTGCTTTGCTCTAGACTGGTTCTTCTTATGCTGTGATTACCACTGTAATAACTAAGCTCCTTTTCTGAGCCAAAGTGGGTATCTTTAGACTGTCAGGTGGAATTCAAAAGAATCCAGAGTGTTTTCTTCTCCATCAAGTGGCCTCGCTGAGCTGAGGCCAAGGAAGTTGGATCAAGAGTGGGACACGTAATGGCTTTATACAGGTTTCATACTCTATAGCTTCTCTAGGAAAAGGGAATTGCTTGTTCCTCGGCTGGTTGTGCATAATCAATAAAAGAACTCAATTCCTCAACTTGGGTCAAAATAGCTTTGTCTCACTGCCACCAGCTCTCAGGCTGTCATCAACACGGGTTCTAAAGGCATTTGCCAGAGCACCCACAAGCAAAGTCCTTGGGAAGGTTTCAACCACTGATGCTTTGTGGCAAAGAAGCAGAAACATGAATGGTACTGCTCTTGTGAGCTCGAGTACGAGCTTCTCAGCACAGGAGATGGCTTTTTCTTCTGCATTTGTCTGCCCACGCACAGCAAAAGGATTGGCAGTGAGATCTCTGGTAATCCAAAGAGCTCACAACTGCTGTCTGTGCTCGTATTGCTGCTAACCCGATTCAAAAGAGGCCACGCTTTGGGGCTTCCCTTGAGAGTTTGCTGGTAAAAATATAAACGTACATTAATTTTTCTTCTCCCCAGGAAGCATCTCTTCAGTCAACCAGGCATCTAGCTTGGCTCTGAATGAGACATAGAGATGAGAAATGATAAATTATAAAGCCTCTGGACTGTGATCTTGGCATCTTACAGGTAGGAAGAAGAAACATTAGCCTGAATAAACGTAAGTCAGTAGAGACGTGAAGTAAAACTAAGATGGGCTCGAAAGCAGGCATTGACTACCATCTCTGAACTATTTTACTGGATTCTTTTCTTGGCTGTGTTAGTGGTTTTCCTGGTGCAAGGTACAGGAAAATCAGAGCTCCTCCTAACATAACTACTCAGAGATGGGTAGGCTGCCTGTGGCAGCCCTCACAGACCATATCAGTGAGATAAGTGATACAGGTCCTGTGCCGGGAGCTCGTCCAGGATGTGGTGCAGCTACAGCATATTTGAGGTTAATGCATTCAGTGACAAAAAAATAATCTATACCTTTGTGGGCCATGGATCAGGCAGGTTATGAGCTGATATCAAGGAGAATAAAACAGCAGGGTACCACCCACTCTTGGTACAAAGAGTCTGGGTTTTGTCCCTTTCAAGAGATGAGAGTCTACAGAGTGCTCCCAAGTGAAGTATTCCTGATGCTGACAGCTGCTAATTCATGCAGTCGGCATAGGACATCATCAATACTCACCCCCACTCTAACTGAACACATCACAGTTTCCTGACCAATCCAGTTCAGATCATCGGTTTTACAGCCTTTGCCATGGCTTACCATCACAAACCAGGATGGCAAAAGTCATAGGGTGTGGCAGGCTTAACAAGCCTGCAGCTGTGTCCTGAATCACGGAAAAGGAATCAGCCTATGTTCAGGGAGGGATGTGCTAGCCTGCTGCTGGAAGCTGCAGGTCAGTGATCCTAGAAAAGAGCTCTGCTGGCTGGAGGAGAAGAGCTAATGAAGCTGTTTGTGCTCCCAGGCAATGCCTGTTAAATTATCCACAGCTACTCAGACCAGGTTGCCAATGTCCTACAGAACAACAGCCTGTCAGGTAAGAAAGAAAAGGGTCTGGGTGACTCTCTCCACCTGCTCTGTCACAATACAATCTGTCAATCATCTGAAGAGGAATGCAAGAAGAGAGCAAGGACTTGCATCGTTCCAAGGAACGTCATTCCCGCTTTCATCAAATTAAAGCTGATCTATATCGTCATTTGCCATTGAATTATTAAAGTATTCTTCCCCTTACCTGCCTCCCTCCCAGGTGTCAGTGCTGCAGCCATCAACCTTAGCCACACTTTAGCCATCTCACAGGATTAGGAGAGGTATTTTTTCTGTGAGCTGCTTCAGGGCATCAGGACTTTCAGTTGAAGTGAGAAAAATGCCTGGTTCAACTGCTCACAGAAGAACCAGAACAGGAAGCAACATATCAGTTTATAAATCTTTTTTTTTAACTTCCCAGATAGGCAGATAAGTAAGCAATGATTGCAGCATTTAAACAAACTATCACGTGCATCCCTACCTTCTCTGCATAAGTACCAAGCCTGCCTTCCCTTTGCATGTGTAGCTTCCACTTCCCCGCCAAGAAGAAAGAAATCATTTCTGTGGTCCTAACTCGGGTAATTAGCCAACAAACACTATTGATGAAGTCAATGAATGAAAGAAACGGCAGACAAAGTAGCTAATGAACTCCTTGAGGAGAGTGCACAAAGAAAAAGTAAATTGGCCCCCTCACCCTCCGAGATGGATTTCATTTCACTACCTGTCCATTCAAAACCTCCCACACAAGCTCAATAACACACTTTCTTCCAGATCTGCAGTCACAAGTTTAACCATGAAAAAAATTGAAGGAGAGAGATATATTTTAGAAACCCTTACAATGATCTAAAATAGCTCTTTGATGCATAGCAGATGTCTTCAAAACTCGCATAAATGGAGCCAAAATGCCTTGCAGTTCTGGAAAAGGGAGATTCCAAGATAAGACACGTTTCCAACTGCAGCAGCTCTGGAAGAGATTTGGAATTTATATTAATTGTCAACCTCAAGGAAAACATTTAAAAGAAGCCCTTCTGTCTCCCGCTTTGAGACAACTGTCTTACTGGGCTTTATGCTGCTCAAAGACCTGATGTCTGCCTGAAAGCAGTTCCTCTGTATCTGTAAAAGACAGCAGATGGGTTCAGATGGGGGAAAAAAGAGAACCACAATCAGTGACACATGGAGGTGACAGACTGAGGACTGCCTGCCCTTCATCATAACCTCCAGTTTGTTATGAAGGAGGTGCTTGGCAGGCTTCACTGCAGGGAGGAGGACTGAGGAGAGATTGGAAAGGAGTCGGTGAGATGGTGCTGAGGGATGCTAACAAGGCAACACCTCTGAGACACACAGCATGGGAGAAAAAATGTGAAGGGACATGCTGGAAAACTGAACAACAGAGCCTAGAAAACTGTTCCCGCAGCCAAAGTAGGGATGGGATTCTTCAGTTCTGTTGCTCACCAGAGGGGATAGCCAGAGTTCTGTGGAGACTTTTGCAAGAAGGAGAAAAGAAATCTGTGTCCGATGCAATGAAGTAGGCGGTGCGACTGAAAAAAACCCCACAAAACACCAACAGCCAAAGTGATGAGTCAGGACAAGAATCTTCTTACTGCTCTGAAGAATGCCTCTCATGTGTACCAGGTCTTAGATTTCATGAAAATTTAACGCCCTTAACTCAGTGTTAGGCTGTGCTCACAGAATAGCTAGGGAGTAGCTTTTACTTGAATACAAGAAAGAGAGAACTGAAAGACTTATGCAGCAGTAAGATGGAAGATTTGATATGAAGTAAACTTTAAGAACAGAAATACCAGAGCTAGAAGATTCTATATACATAATTAAAGATAAAAAAAATAGGTTCTATTTTCCTATTAATGCAAACGGCACAGTCGTGCGTAATTCTGAAAAAAACAGAAGAGAAAAGGCAGGTAGTGATGATGATACCACAGAGTAGCAGTGACTCCCTCAATAGCCCTGCTCTTACCTCTTCCTGGCAGGCTTTCCCTATCTTTCTTCTCTTGCCATTGCAAGAAATGGGCCAGAAATACACACTGCATATCTGGCTTTCATATACATTAAAGCTCAGGAGAACTTTGGTTTGGCTGAAGAGACAAGACAGGAAATCTAACCCCAACATCAACCACAGGCTCCAAATGCAGGGGGTTCTGGATGTAGCCCTTAGATTAAGCTCTGTTCCAATGTGTCATTCTATCTTTCTCTCTCCGACTTCCCTTCTGCAACACTCTCCCCTTTTCCGGCTGCCAAACTGCAGCAGAAAGCTGGACTACCTGTAGCACATGCAGAATGTTTGTTCTCTGCCTACCTCAAATCCTCTTTCACTCTTTACATGTATGGGAGGATCACAGAAGACCATTCATATGGGGCTAATCAATGCTTTCCCCGTGCATTTTAGATTAAGAGTATCTGATAGGAAAACAAATCAGCTAAAGAGTTTTTCTCTCCTCCAAGGACATGATATGGAGGGATAGAAACCTACCTCTTGTTCTCATCCTTCTGTTAAATCTTTTTGGGTTGAAGGTTTCCTTGCAAGCCAAGCTGCTAACCCCACGGAGTTTGGCTACTGAAAGGATATTCTCCTTCCAACCTTGCCGAGTCCTTGAACATGGAGGGCACAGTCAGCTAGCAGAACAAAGATGGTGAGTTCTTTATTCTGTCACCATCCTGCTCTTCACTCACCTTGAAGATCAAATGCCTTCTTTACTCATCTCAGAAGACATAAGACTTCTGGCTGTCTGCCAAAGTGGAGAGTAATATGAAATAAACTGGGCCACTGTTTGTCTCTCCCTTTTTAAGGCAAATCAGTAGGAAGTAAATCCTATGGTTTTCAGAGAGAACCTCTTTTATGTAGTGTCTCAACAGAAATCCTTTTCCCTCAGTCTGGCACCAGCGGCATTTTCTCTCCACCACTGTGCTGTGCATTACCAGCAGTAGAGACTGGGACAACTAGATGAAGACCTAAGCTAAATAGAATTACAGGTCCAATTCTGTAGAACATCTATTGAAGTAATTTCATTTGTTCACTTGGAAAACCTGGTTATTGTGCCTGGGAATTCATACCACAAAACAAGCTTGAAGTACATTTAAGATTCTTGCCACTTTTCTATAGCTGCCTATATTGCTACTGAAATTTTCTTTGATGCTGGAAGAGAAGGAAACTACTGCACAGTTCAGAAATCGAATCCAGTTGGATTTCTTACCTGTAGGAGTGAGGTGCCTCCAGGTGATGACAGGCTCAGGACGCCCATTTGCCATGCAAACCAGGGTCACATTGCTGCCCTCGTTCACGGTGATGTCCGAGGAGATATTGGAGATCTTTGGTGGAACTGTGAAGACAAAAGAAAGTTTCACCTTGTTGGAAGCAGAATTATGGAGGGCAGCTTGCCTGGTTTATTAATCTACCTACCTATTAACCAGAGCCAGCCACAAACTCATCGCACAGGCTGCACCCTCCTTGTTACTGCCTGGGTTTCTGAAATTACATCACAGTAGTATGTACTGTTGTGTAGTTTGTATTTCAAGGGTCTGCAGATAGAAATGACCTTTGCTGCAACTGCAGTGCTGTGTGTTTGGACAAGTTTGGGGATCTTCATAAAATGACCTCTAAGAACTTGCCTGCCTGCCCCAAGGCTACATGGAAGGGGTTAGCAGGCTCCAGGTATCATCTCAGCTAATTTTTACAGTCCAAAGAGTCCCAGATGGAGTGGAGTTCTACACCCTCCTGCAGGATGCCAGGCTTCAAGGCACTGACTCAGAGGGTGTATTAGTTATTGGTTTCTGTGACATCTTTCAGCCAAGAGGGATCCCCCATGGGCTACCTGCAGTAGGCAGCTTCTGGATGACTGCACCCCACATGGCACAGCACCAAAGGCACAGTAGAGTCTTTAAGATTCACAAGACCAGCCACGACTCGGGCATTCAAGAGCCTTAAAGACCTTCCAAGCTGAGTTTGTATCATGGGACCAGAGTGACCATGAATTGAGACCTGAACACGCACCTCCAGGTGTGGAATGTGCCAGCTGTTGCAGTCTTTCCTCTCTCACATCCATGTCTTGCTTCCATGCTTCACACCCCATGTCAGGTGGTGAAGGAATTTGACTAACAAGGAATCCTCTAATTTTTTTTTTTAATATATTTTCAGCTTCCAAATTTGCGTGTAGCGAGGAATGAAACAACATCATTTTCTGCTTTGCTTACCACAGAGTAAACAGGCAGCAGCTTCCCCTTCCCCCTCCCTGGCAGGAGTGGCTGATGGTCCTTCTGAGGCAAAGCTGCCTATAAGCTAGGTGGGGAAAAGGAAATGAACCCTGAAGAGAGCAACTCGCTGCTTCCAGCTGTGTTGCTGGATTCACAGGAATGTTGTTTACAACCCACAGCTCATTAGCGCCTCTGCGTAGGCCCCAAGCTCACAGACAGCGCTTGAGTGTCGATGACCATGGGACCCCCTTGAAAGAAGAGGACCTGTCGAGCAAAGTGAGGCAGACATCTATTTTCCAACAGGCTCACTCCCCCAGGCAAGGAGGGATTTAAGCCAGGCACACTGGGGAAGGATTGCCATGATCTGTGGAGAAGTGACAATGCAGAGGGCAGCAAGGGAGCAGCTGGGGGACAACACAATATGGAAGGCTTTTGCATGCCTTGTGACAGCAGGACAGCTGGGAGGACATCTCAGATGCACCAGTGCAAGTATCACGGTGACAAAACAGGAGGAATCAGATGTTCACACAGATTCACAGTGTTATAAACCCATTGGGGTGGCAGAGCTGGGGTGAGACAGCTCTTAGGACTGGCCTGTAACTCAGATACAGGCTTTTTAAGAAAGACAGGCTGGAAAAGAAAGGAAAAGAAAGGCAAAGGAATGGCTGGCATGTACCCAGCTCTGGATGGTGTACTAGCTGAGAGCTCAGATGTAAGGATCAGAGGATATCACAGTGTCACTCTTGTTCATTGGTGTTTGTTACCAAGCACTTGATTAAGAAAAGGCAATAGACAAAGACTGCTTTAGACAGTAGAAGGTAGAAGAAGCCTCACAATCACAGTCCCTCATTAGGGACCAACCACCTTGACATTTTCTGGAAGGGAGAAAGTGCTAGGCTTAAGCAGTCCAGGACATGTGGGGGTCCTTTAGGTTTAGCATGAGTTAGCAATATACCCTTGCAGCAAAGACCAAGCATCCTGGGTTGTATTAGCAAGAGAGTAGCCCCATAAGTGGAGGGAAGCATCTAAAACCCTTTACATAGTGTGTATTAGACAGCCTCTCAGGCACTAGATCAGTTTTGGGCTCCCCAATACAAGAAGGCCATTGACACACTGGGGCAAGTCCACTGGAAGGCTCTCAAGATGGTCAGAGGACTACAGCACATGACTTACCAGGAGAACCTGTGAGAGAGATGGCTCTGTTCAGTCTCAAGAAGAGAAGGCTGAGGGAGATCTTACTGCTCTCTACAAAAAGCGAGTGGGAATGTGCAGAAAAGACAGAGGTGGGCTTTTCTCAGAAGTGCACAGAAGTGCACAGTGAACAGTGAAAAGCAGCAAACATGAGCTGCAATGTAGGGAAAATTCTGACTCAAAACGAGGAAAAAGCTTTTACTGTCAGAAAGTCAAAGACAGGAACAGGTTCCTCAGAGAGGAGATGGAAACTCACTGCTGGAGATACGTAAAACTCACTTCCTTTCTTTCCCAGGGGATGAGGGGAGCACCCTGTCCCATGGCTCGGGACAGACCTGTGCATTGTTCCAGCCAGCAGACCTGCAGGCTGGCAGAGCCCTGAATGTTCTGGTGCAGAAATCCAAACTGCTGCTCTTACTTACTGGGAACAAAGCAACTCAGAGGGCCACCTCAGACCTGATAGAAGGCCAACGTGCACAGGAGAGGACAGAGGGGCTTAATCAGGGAAAGAACATCAGAGGCCGCTGTTTCTGCAAGAGTTGTGGCCCAGGTGTCTTGTCAGGGGACACAGGACAGTGACTTTGGAGCATCCCCAGCACAACTTCTCCATGGCGCATTGGCAAACCTGGGTAAGCAGAGTCCAGGAGGAAAACCAGTGGCTAGACCACATTTTGGGAATATTACCATAACCGCAAGAGGTTAACATTTGCATGAGGAAAAAAACACATGCAGCAAACCAAGAAGGACTAAACTCAAGCAGGACTAGCAGGTGGAGCTGTGGGCCACTGTGAAGTCCTAGTAGAATGGTGCAATGCCAGCCAAAATGGCTGAGGAGAGAGCAGCAAAAGCCACTACAGGGCAGCAGCAGAGCTCCGGCTGGCACATTTATAAACTGCCACTTTCCAAAGCCGTCAAGACATTTTACTTCACAGAGGATCAAGTAAACTCAGCCACTGCGAGCAGATCTGACCATGCCTACCGAATGCCCAAGAGGAAGAGCATGTGTCCAGATGGTCATATCTGGCTTGCTGCTTTTTCAGACGAGGGTGAAAAGGACATCCAAGGCTGAAATACTGTTAGGAATATAATGGCTGGTTCCTTTCAGCTGCCACCTTGGTCAGAAGGCAAGGAAAGGCTAAGACGAGGGGGAATAGGGCAGGAAATAATTTCCCTCTAAATTTAAAACCTGGCTTGGCTTCATCTGCTTAGAATCCAAAGCCAGTGGACAATAATTTCACTCAGATAAAAAGTCAGAGACTTTTAATTTACAGGGCGTCAAGCCAGCATGTTAAAATGCCAAAACTGTCAGCACCAGCAACAGTTAGCATTGCCTCCTTGGCACTTGTCATTACTTTGCACACACCTTTTTAGGACAGCCTTAAAATGAGAAGCTTTGACCTTATTATTTTTCCCCATGTGTGGGTTGTATTATGTTTTCACAGGTCCCAGACTGCTGGAAGAAGGATTGCCGAGAATAAAACCTCCTGGGACCAGAATCTTCTGGGTGTCACAGCCTCCATTTGCCCAGCCATTACCTGTTGACCTTCAGGTGGAAAACTCTTTTGTGTCTGGCCTCTCTGAACCATTAGCAGAGGCAAACCCACAGGCTGCAGCCCCACAGCAGGGCGAGAACTACAGCTAAACAGCGCTTCCAGGCCTTTTCATACTCCGACTAACAGCTTTTTCTGGCTCCAAGGACCATGGGAAAGCACTGCCAGGGTCTCTGGTACTGCTGAAAAAGATAAGATTGCCAGATTTTTTCCACTCTTTCAGTGTAAATCATATCGGGTATCCATGACACTGTGCTTAGGATCCCCCTGGTTGGAGTGGGGAGCAGAGACAAACATGAAAAGAAGCACTGTAGTACCCCACTGCTCCATCCCCAGAGAGGGAGGATGCCCCACCCACAGCAGGGACTGATTCCGGAGAGATGGAAATGAACACCGAGAAGAACGACTTGGAACTCACGTATTCATTTCTTCTACACTTCACATCAACACAACAAGGCTGGTGCCAGCCCAGCATCTCATCTTCCACCTCACTGACAGTAAATAACAAACCCTGAAGTAACCAGTGGCCATTCCCCGTGAGAGACGCTCGCACTGGAAGAGAAGGGGAGCTGCAAGGCAGGAGTGAGGCAAGGGCAGAGATACCATAGAGTGGCCTGGACTGGGAGGGCTGCAGGGCAGGAGGGGCACAAGGTCAGAGCTGGTGTGGGAGATTTCAAGTCCCAGGCAAGACACAGGGACAGAGCTAGGTAGAGCAGGCTTGTGCAGAAACAGCTTGCAGCGAGCCCGTTCTAGTTAATTGCCGTCAATCCTTCACTTCATGACAACTGCAACTCACATTAATTTAAATAATAAGAAAGACTGAGACATGAAAAATAGATCATGCTCCCCCAGCTCAGTGACTGTTGCTCTCCAGATGAAAGCAGGTGATTTGTTTCCACAAAAACACCGGCTACAGCAGTTATTACAGACCAGGGGCTGCATACGGGAGGCAGCAAGGAAACCACAAACAAGCAAACACGCAAACATCTGCTGTTGTTATCCTTGCCTTTTATGACCAAAGCCCTTCAGAGCTCAAAACTCCTCCTGAGATATTACCTGGGATGGTGTGGGCGGGCTGGATCAGCGTTCTAATTCAAGGCTATGGAAGGAGGCAAGGAGCGGTGCTACACCCCTAATGTGCCAGTACATGAGCGAGCCCAAAGGTTAAGAGACACGAGTTCACGTGCAGGAGGCCAGCTCCCGAGTACCTTTCCAGAAGTGCAATGGGGGATGGAACAAGAAAGCATCAAGGCCACCCTTGCTAATGCAGTGCTTCTAGAGATCCTTTCCTAATGGAATTTATGCTGAACCTGACCCATGCCACAGCTCCCAAACCGTTCAGACCCCTGCCTTTTGATCAGAGCACCTAGTCACAGCACAGACACAAAGTGGCAGGAATGGGAACCGCTGCCTAGCATGAGTGGGGCAGGGGTGCTTACAAGCTGGCTCCTGCACTGATAGCACTCTGCTTTCATAATGCTTCACATGACACCTCAATGCAGCAAGAGGATGAGTTCGTGAGAAAAAGGCAGGAAGCACAGAACTAGGAACTCAACTCGGATATGACAGAATAAAAAATGCAGAGGGACAGTGGACACCTAGCTGGAAAACAGCTCTGAGCCCTGTAAATGCACTCACACAAAATCCAGTCAGGTGGCTGGACTGCTGCCTTTGGATAAACAGTGCCCTGCATCTAAGGCCCTTAGATGGAGCTTCCCACCGTGGGGCAGCTACTCCCCAATCTCAAATTACAAGACTGCTCAACAATACAGTCAATAAGTCACAAAATACATTTAAAAATACAGCTTATTCCCAGTCTACAGACCTATAATACAGCAAAAGCTATTTAATATCTCCAAGACACAGATGCTAACAGTATTGAAACTGCCTAAGAAAGCCCATAAGCTTCATTTAAGTGGTCTAACTGCTTGTCCGAAAAAGGGCACCTTGGATACAAATGGAAAGAGTCACAATCCCTTCCATATATCCTCATTAGTTGCTTCCTCCAGCCTATTTCCTTCCTCTTTATTGGCAAGTAGGACCCCCATCTGTTGGATAAAATTAAGAGTCCCACCCACTAATACATAGGAGTCACCAGCTCTCAGGGCAAAAAAAAGAAAACATCAGGACTTCTCTCCAAAGTCAAAGGAACTTTGCAGCCACTAAAACCCTCCCCAGGTGCCTATCAATTAGCCTTGAGAGTTCTTATTTCCTTGTCCCCAGATCCCAATTAACAGCACTTTATAAAAAACGCTAATAAGCCCCAAGGCAGAGGTAGGAGGGATGCTGACCATCATATGGTCCTTCAATGCTTTAGAACAGCCACCTTGCTCACCACAATTAGGGGTCCTTTCCTGGGGCAATTAATTGACAGCAAATTGGCCTCATTAGTCATTGTTTAGTTAAAGTGTTTAGTGGTGAAGAGAGAACCCGAAGAAGGGGCTGAGCTGCTAAACACAACTAAATGGTTTAATTTCCCTCTTATGTGTGCAGCAGGCTAATCACAGCTCTTTACAGCCGTAACAAGCAACAGCTTGCTGATGAAAGTCCGCAAAAGGAACGAGCTGAGGCTGGGAAGTAAAATCCAGACACCCTTTGGGATGCGGCGTGGTAATGTTTCTGAAGCATTTTACAGTAGAAATGCAACATCAGACCCAAGATGTGTTTTTTACGGTCTGATTCACGCTGCAGCCTCAGCTAGAGGGAGACGAAGCTGTCAGCAGAGCGAGAGGGCAGAGAGGGAAGTTGTTGAACTTCATTAAAGAGAGTAGACTCTGAAAGAGCCTTCTGACCTTCCACTCTGCTAGGCTTGTTTCACTCTGCCAATGCCTCGCTTGGCATTAAAGCTTCTGTGAAGGAGAGGCAAATGCTGAAGGCTTGGTTTTGTTTTTTAATCCCCCGGGAACCAAAAACCTCTCAAAATACACTGCAGTGTTTTTACAAGGTGCAAAAATTCCCTCTTTCTGTTGTCTGAAAGGGAGTGCCTCATCACACGGCCTTTAGGGAAGAGTTTATGACAGCCAGAGCATGGAAACCACTTTAAAGGATCCGCAGTTCCCAACCCCCAGTGTGCTTCCCCCACCGCTCCACGCTGCTGGGGCTGATCTCCATCAAGGATCACTGCTGATGCCAAGAGAGGCCAGGCAGAAGGAGGCACAGGGGCTGCCAGCTTGGGCCTCGCGTCTTGGTGAGCTTCCCCCATCATGCTGCTGAGCCTCACCCACTGAGACGCCCGGCAGGAAATTATTTAAAATCCAGATGGGGACTGTGCATATCGCACTGCCTGCGAGCAGAGAAGCAGACAGGATCCTGTAAATCAAAGCCATGTGCGAAGCTACCCGTGAGCTGGGTAGCGTGTCAGAGCTCACCGCACTGGAGAGTAGGAGCTTACAAGCCAAAACACTGCCTCATCCAATACATAGTTAAGTGTCTGGACTATTTTTCCACATAACATTGCATGGGAAGTGCTTCCAGTACATTCTTTCTTCGCAGAGAGCGGCACAGAGTGAAAACGTGTTGCACTGTCCCATTTCCAAGCTGTTGGAAAGTCAGCATAGAACTGGGCTCAATTGCTTACACTCATTCCTGCTGATTTTATTTTTTATAAATTTGTCTCCATGAAATTTTCAGGAGAGAAATTATTTAGCTACCTCACAGAAAGAAACACAGAAAAGAACAGCTTAAAGCCAGCCTTGTTTCTCAGTGCACTGAAGTGACAGTGTGGGACAGGGTTAAACGCAGCCTCACTCCTGTTCACAGCCCAGCACCTCCACTTCAAACCTGGGCGCCAGCCTTGCGCTCAAAAGCAGCTCCGGCTCTGAGCCTGAGCTCCAGCTTTTACCTAGTGCTCATTGTATTTCACCCACACCTGGCTTTTTGGTGTGCCCTCACCAAGCACAGGTTTACAGAACCCACATTTTTGGATCCTGATGCAGCCCAGGAGAGCAGGTTCTCAGTTATGTGCTCAGCCTGTAAATGAAAGCACAAAACACAAGCCAGGCATATGCCCGATATCCTCTTATCACCAGATTTGCACCTCTGGATATGAAGTTCTTTGCTACAACCCTTCCCTTTCTTTTCTATTAACATACTAAATGTATGCCACTCATCTGCGGTTCCTGTCTTTAAAGCACTGCTCTGCGCGTTTGCTGTTTGTGTTGCTACAGTTCTTTCCGCTTGTAAAACTGACTTCAAGAGCTTTATGGCTAACCCTCCTAGAGGAGCCTGCTGTGACAACACAGCCTTCCTCACAGGACATGTGTAAACAACAACAGAAGTGCTTGCCATGCTAATCCCCAGGGATTAACTCTTGGAATGCCACCTAATCCCAAACATTTTAAGGACTGCAGATGTACACAGCTTTTGGTCTTTGTTTCAAGTGTGTTTATATATTCCCTCAGACTGTTCTTTTTAAATCTGGTAAGTATTTACTTATGAGACTGAAACAATAAAAAGTTTTTTCTTTCTGCAGACATAATCAGCCATCCTGGAAGAGAAATTCTGTGAGAAAAGTTGTCCTTAGGGTTCAGGTCCTCCAAAGACATTTCTGAGAATTTTCTGAAGAACTTTTTCACAGAAACTATTATGCATGTTGGATGTATGTGGCATGCAGCTGAGACCTAATATGCAGCCTTTTTAGGACTTGATTCAGAGCCAAGGCAGCTTCTCCTTTGATGTTAATGACCTTGGGATGAGTCCTTATACAGCAAGAATGGGTGATGGCTTCAAGAAAATGCTGCAGCCAGAACAGGGATGTTTTATTAGCCAGTTGAGAACAAAAAGCAAGATTATGGGTTTTTAACTGAGTCCCAGCAGCCCTTAGCTCCTGCCTATTAACTCCTTCTTTGGGAAGTAGACTGGGGAGCCCAGGACGGGTATGAGAAAAAAATAACAGAAAAGCCTATGTCGTTCCAGGGCAAGAGGTACAGGTTCAGAGAAGGTCCTGCTTAGGCAAGCGAGGGGGGACATTAATTTCAGCTAACACCCCACTCTGGATGAAGATGAGGTTGTCCATGATAGCTTTACATGCTGGAGAAACAGAGCAAATTTTTTTCCCATTTGTTTTCAGATCTTAGGCTGTTGCTTATATTCAGCTCATTAGGGACAGAGTACAACCAGCAGAACAACCATCATGAACCACTGATGAACATCCACATACAGGCGGAGTGAAAAAGGCATCTCTCTCCAAAGGCTGTTCTCAGATCCCTTTGACTGCCCATGGTTTATCCCACATCCTCTTCAATAAGCCACAGGGTGATGAATATGACTCTCCAAAGTGTCTCATGCATACCACATACCCAAGGATCTGGCTCAGTTTCAACCGAGGCAGCTCCTCGGTGACAAGCCTCTCACTCAAATCAAATGTACGTGGTACATGTAGAATGTCTTTTATTAGCAGGCTTTCCTTTCTTACACATTAAAGTGAGCAAAATGGAGCAGGACAGCTTGCTGTAGCCACCTTTCAAGATTGCTTTCAGGCTTCTAGGGGAGCAGAAAGCTACAGTAGCACTTTGGAAATGCTGGGTTTGCTTTCAGTCAGAAGTATAAAGAACAAAGATAATAATCCCATACTGGGACCTTTACACAGAATCACAGAATGTCTTGGGTTGGAAGGGATATTAAATATCATCTAGTTCCAACTCCCCTGCTGTGGGCAGGGACATCTTTCACTAGATCAGGTTGCTCCGAGCTTCATCCAACCTGGCCTTGAACACTTCCAGGGATGTGGCATCCACATCTCTGGGCAACCTGCTCCAGTGCCTCACAACTCTCATAGTGAAGAATTTCTTCCTAACACCTAATCTAAACTTGCCCTCTTTCAGTTTGAAGCCATTCCCTCTTGACCTGTCACTACATGCTCTTGTAAATATTCTCCTCCATCTTTCTCAAAAGATTCCTTCAGGTACTGGAAGGTACTGGAAATTAGGTCACCTTGAAGCCTTCTGTTCTCCAGGCTGAACAATCACAATTCTCTCAGCCTTTCCTCGTAGAAGAGATGCTCCACCCCTCTGATCCCCTTGTTGGCCTCCTCCGGACTCGTTCCAACAGGTCCATGCCCTTCCTGTGCTGGGGACCCCAGAGCTGGAAACACTCCAGGTGAGGGTCTCACAGAGCAGAGCAGAGGGGCAGAATCTCCTCTCTTGCCCTGCTGGCCACACTACTTTGGATGCAGCCCGCAATACAATTGGCTTTCTGGGCTACAAAAACACATTACTTCATTGCATTGTCACTATTTCTGGATCCAGAGATGTTGGCCTTTGCCACCATACACAGTTATGAAATGCCAGCTGTGAGACCTTAGCTTGTTAGCCATTGTTGATCTTGGTGGTAGCCACATCAGCCTCATTTCTAAAGGCCAGGGTGCTATCATCAGCCATGTGAGAAGAGAAAGCCAAAGAGTTCAAGGCAAAGAATCCCTCCTGTCAGAAATGGGCATCTACACAAATCTGACCTAGCAGAAAAGAGGAAAAAACAAATACAGTACTCCTGAAGCAAAAGCATCTTTGAACAAAGTAAGCATCTGGCTAGAGCTGAGATGTGATTGTGGTGATCTCCTTCCCATAAACCAACCAAGAGCCAAGGTTTCCTGAGAAGAAGAACTTCGGCTATTGAAGGTTCCCAGCCAAAAGTGTGCTCTGTTTTGGTTCAGCCACACGCAAGAGCACCTTGATGTCTTGGAATTTTCCCACTGTTTCCCTTTCCAAACTTTGCTGTGTGGTAAAGATGTGCCGCATACATGCAGACAACCTCAGAGGCGGGAAAAGGATGAATTCCAAGAGCTTTGCTCTGTAAACACATTGCATTGAATTGGTGCCATTTCAATTAAAGGAGAATCTCTCCCAGACTGCCAGGCATGAGGCTTATTCCTTGTAGCCTGCAGCTTTACTAGGACACATAAAACCACTGTCTTCTTCCCCCAGTGGGGTTCAAGGCTGCCCTCCTCAAAGTTAATGATTTGTTTGCTGGTCTCTTAGTGTTATAAACTGAGGGAATCACAAAATGGATAAGGAAGGGATCACAATGGGTCACCTGGTCCAACCTTCCTGCTCAGGTATCATCCTAGACTACGTTGTCCACTCAGAAGGATGAGGTGACATCCAGAAGGGTTGCCAGCACCTTTGTATTGAGTGGGCCAACAGCTTTACAGACAAGTTTCATCTAAGGTTCTGCAAGCAAATACTCACCACCCCAGAAATCCAGTGCGACTGGCTGCAGAGAAGGAATATCTCCTCTGACTTTCAACACAGAACACTAACACAAAACTGCAAATACTTCCACTGCAGTAGGGAATCAAAAACTAAGTCCCATGATAAACACAAGCCATGTCTCTCTGCTGTAACAGCACATCCACATCTGAGCCTCTGTAAAGGCACAATTATCAGGGTAAGCAACACTACCAAAAAACTGAAGGAATCACTCGGTCTGGTACTCCACATTCAGTGATTGTTCTACACACTTGTGCTCCGCCTTTCTAAGGCTCAGTTCTCATTCTCACTCTTAGGTAACTACTGTGTGCAAGATACATGGCATCCCCAGGGACCGGTACCTGACTGGTGTCACAAGAGGTACGATGCCTTACCATCAACAGCTCCAACAGGTGAGTAGGAGGAGTAAGGGAAGAGTATCTGGAAAGCCTCAGACTGTTTCTCATGAGGAATTACGTGCTGCAAAGTTCCTTGGCAGAACAAAAAGGGCAAATCCCAGGCAGATGAAACAGGCTTGATCTTTCACTGCTGGTATAAATTAAAAAACATATACTCTTTTACACGAAAGGAAATGCAAAGAAGGAGAGAATCAGCCTTGTGGTTCATAATCCCAAGGTAAAAAGCCGACCCCACAAAATACCGTGCCATCTGAACAGGAATAGAAACGTGATCAATATAGTTTGGGATACTGATGAATGATAAGGATACACTCATACACTTTCCTTTCTGATGGTCACGATATACTGGAGTCTGCAAAAATTATTTCCCCAAAGTACAAACAGTGATAAAAAATACAAAGAAACTTTGTATCAGAACACAATTCTGAAAACTCTGCCAAAGCCTGAAGAAAAGCAGAGATGTAGCTGAGATGGCATCACACTATGGATCAAACTGCCACTGGATTGGGCGCAGACACTCATGACAAATAGGCACAAGGGATGCAGCACAAATACAGTGTGACACTATATCCTGGGCATACGCTTGATGTATGGAGGATTAAATGCCACACACACACTGTCCTGGGTAGATTGTATCTAGTGCTGACAGATACCTGAGGGATCTGTCTCTTCCTTTATACACTTCGGCAATTGCCATGCCAGCAATGGATTATGGGACTGGGGGGGTGAGAAGGAGAGATCATTTGCTACTCTGTTTAAAAGAGACTTCATCCTCTGGGGGGATTTTGTCAAGATGTTGGGTTTCTTCTGAAATTATATTTCTACCTGCCTATACACATTTGAGGTTGATGGGTTTTTCTCCTCTCCTCTGTCCCTCTAGCACAACACCTCACTCTTCTGGCGTCCCAAGCCAACCTTAAAGCAAACGCGGCTTCTGTAAGTCGGTTCGAATACTGCAGCCCTCGGCCCTCGCCTCCACGCAAGCTGCAAAGGCAAGAAAACAGCCAACATGCTGTAAAGACCAATTCCTTTCCCTCTGCGGTGAGCCCTCTGATTGACGTCTCCGTCTGTCAAGAGAGACAGAATGCCTTGAGTGAGAGATAGCTAACTATCACCTGGGGAGGCGGTTAGAGGGGGAAGGAGGTACAGAGGGGGACACAGACAGACAGACAGACGGAAAGGAGAGCTGAGGAGGGGGAAGGAGGAAAGGAATGACAGCAGAGTGCAGACGAGAGAAAGACAGTAGCGCTTGATGAATTAAGTTGTCAACTTTGGCATCACCTGTGTACCTTGTCACGCCAATAAATTCATTGAAGCTGAACCTGCACCGTGAGTCAAGAGTGAGAGAGTGCTGATGGAAGGAAGAAATAACAGCCCATTTAAAGACTCAGAGCAATTTATGAGTTACCTCAGGAGGGAAGTAGTGACAATGGGGAAGGAGAGGTGCTTCCTCACCACACTGGGCAGGGAAGCTTGTTTTGGATTCAAGCTGTCCGCCCAGTCACGCTGCAGAAAGTAAAGAGATAGAGGCAGAGACCTGGTTCAAGGAAGAGAAAGGCAATGGAGAGGCTTGCTGGGGTCCAAGGGGTACTGCGTACCTTGGGACATCTCTTGAGGTGCTGAGGGAAGATGTGGAGAACAAGAAGCCAGACCCCATTGTGAAAGGAGACAAAGGGCACAGAGCACAGACAGCACCACAGCACTGAGGGAACACGAAGGAAAGTGAAGGACAGCAGAGATAGGAAGCACAGCTCTGGCATGGAGGGGTGGCTGTGCTGGAAAGCCAGGAGGGACACAAAGTCCTCTGCTGACTCTGAAGCTGGAAGCATGGCACTGAGATGCAAACAGCTTTGATGGGCTGTACCAGGGAAGTACTGCACCAAGGTGCTTTCCTGCACAGCTAAGGAGATTCTCACTAACTTTTTAAAGGATTCCACGTATGTCTCAAAAGAGTCCATCGCTCAGAACTCTAGTGAAGTCTGTTGGATGTGACTGAGGAATGGGAAAACCAATGGTACAATGCCCTCACCCAATACATTTTTTCTCCTCCTGCTACTACAGCTTCCCAAACTGAACAGTATCTGACCCAATTGTTTGAGAAATGCATCTGCCTCTTCACTCCTTTCCTTTCTTTCATCCTACTCACCATTTCCCACACAGGAGCTTCTGCAACCCTTGTGCTCACAATCAATGGTCAGCTCCTGACAAAAACACTCCTATCAGCCACAGGGACTAAGAGTGGCAGAGGCTGATTTCCAAAGCAACCCGAGACCCCCTGTGACCTCATTTGTAGCCATCCAAAGATGTTTACGTTCATGTGACAAGACGTGTTCACTGACCCTTCCTCGCAATGAGCCGATCTCAACCAAGTGCCAGGCACAGCACCAAGAAAGAGAAGGACACCACCTGCTCTGAGATTCATTTCTCCCATGGCCTCTTGCTGCGGCGTGCTCCACTGATGCGCCCCAAACTTGCACGGAGGGGAGGGAAGGAAGGAGAAAGGGAAAAAAACCTAGATTCATCCCTCAGGAAGAAGTATCGGTGGTATTTCCTTCAATCAGGGAGACATTCTGACTCAGCCACGCAAGTAGAAAAGCTCGTCTTTTCAGCCTGAGTGAAGCACTGAAGATTTACAACTGTTCAGGGTATTTGGGGAGTTTGGATAGAAGTATGTGTGCACATGCATAACATTTGACAAATCAATGCAGCGAAATAACACATATGGCATAAAACTATCTTACGTGGATATCTGTGTGTATACATATAAAAAGATAAACGTACTTAGGATGTGTGTCTGTGTGTAGCCAGATACATACTGATACATGCACATGTACAAATAGTGCCATGTGCTCCTGCAACTCCCAGCCTCTTTGAGAGCTCTTGCTTGGCTGCTGTTTTGCAAGCAGCCAGGCAGCCACGACACAGCTGTCCGGACCGGGGTCCCCTGAGCTGTGTGGTGCAGCTCTGCTGGCTGCGTTCAATTTGACATCAAATGAGAGCAGGGATCTTGCTGAGCCAAACTCCGTTCTGATCTGACTGGTGCCCAGATCAGCTCAGCTGTAGTGCCCTCGGGCTGTGGCACTGTATTAAAGTTGAGGGCAGCTTTAATCTGCTTCACCGTTTGCACAGTGGAAGCTGTGCTTGGCCTACTGGGAAATTACAAGCATGTCCCTCATTCAAGTAAAGTGGACATTTCTTTTCCAGGAGTTGTGATCTTTGTGTTCGTGTAACTTAGTTTAAATGATCTAAGCTGGTGGCTTCCAATCATTCTCATTCTGAGGGCACCTTGCAATTTCCTGGGGAAGGTACGTGTACCGTACAGGGAATGTAACTCTCCTACCAATAGGTTTGGTTTTCATGAAGTCCACAGACTTCCCGAGAGTTACAGATTGTGATTGTCTGATGGATTTCCACTTACTATGGGGAAGATGGAAAAAAGTCTCACAGTTCATCGTCTTCTTCTGTCAGGGGTATTGAGTTGGTTATTGGCCCTTTAGCAACAGGAATGGAAACACAGAGCTGCAGACACGGGGACCTTTTGCCACGTGTAGGGGCCTGTGGTACACTTAAGCATCCCTGTCTCCTTGAAAGGTTACAGGCACGTCCTGCCCCACAAGAAATCACTTCTAACCACACATATGCCCTCGTGGAGATCGTTGCATCTGAAGGCACCCCGCTGACTCTCTGCATTGCCGAGCCATCCCTCCCACAACAGAAGGACAATGGGACACACATGTCAATCCCTGAATGCCAGGATGTCAGAGTACGACAGCACCTACACCATCAGTAGTGTCCTGGAACCTGGACACTGGCCCTGGAGGCAGTGATACAGCTGTAGGAGGGCTGTGTTGCTTTTTAGAAAATCTAATTTGCATACACGAAACCATGCAGAAGAAACAGCATTAGCCAGGAAAATTCCCTTCCTCAAAAAGCCATATAAAACCAACCATGACCAGCTCGTACTCTTGGAGCTGCTGAGGATCCCAGGGCACCTCAAAGGTGGCTTGCCTTTATCTGTGTCTAGCCGAGAAGCAGATAAAAGTATGGTAAGGAAGTGTTCAGATCATGCTAGAGGCTACAGAAAGGAAGAATGGCTTTTATTTGGAAAGCGTGATCAATAGAAGAGATACTAACTAATAAATTAATGAAAATAGGTGACATTCATTATGACATTTAAATGACTAGATGCCAAGTGTTTAGTTAAAATACCACGTGGTCTGGAAGAAGGCAATCAAAGAAAAAGGGCTTGGAGAAGCAGCGAGTAATGGTGACCCACCACATTTAACTATTGATAAAACACAGGTGAGGAAATGTGCAGGAGAAAAAAAAAAAATCTCTACAAATCATCAGCTAATGGATTAAATGCATCTGAGTGCGAGATGGAAATTAACTGATCAATTCACTCAACAGCTGCTAATTATATGTGACAAGGCAGGCAGATTCCAGAAGTCTATGGAGCTCAAAGGAAAACAGTGCTGGTAGACAAATTTGAAGGCTGCCTCTTGCCAGTATGGGGTGTGACATTTGCCCCGGTGAGAGAATGTCACTGTCACTGCGTAACATTTAACTCTGCAAATGTTTGAAGTCTGTGTTTCAAAAGCATAGAAAAGGGGGGGTCCTCTCCCACTGCTTTGTAACAATTTGCAACATTAGGTATAAATATATGGTATCAAAATTAACATGCCAATCTAAACAAAATTAAATGTGATACTACAATCAAAATGAAACCTTTTTGCCTCATTGCAGTTAAACATTTTGACATTAGTGAAATGAAACTAGAAAGTTAAAATGATTTGTGGTGACGTTCGTCTGTCCAAAAAATTTTTTGCATCCCCATGCTCCTGAGAAATGCTTTCATGCCAAAAGAACTGATCTTTCCATAGGAAGTAATCTCGCATTTTCTGATCACTACTTTCACAATTTTATTTTGAATTTTCATTAACAGTAATATTTTCCTGACCACTTCAATTTTGGCTTACACCATTTAGGAAATGATCACTGAGATATTGACTACCTTTTCTCTCCACTTAGGCTTACACTTCGCATATATTGATCCCTTGGGACTCCTTTAAAGCCATGTCTTTGGAGAGTCAGCAGATTGTAGGATATATAGAAAATAAATAAATACTAATGATGAATTAATTGATCACCAGGGGAAGATTAGTACCAAAGTGTGATTTTTTCCTTGAATGAGATCAGAATGGGAACCTCACCCTGCACTGTAGCAGTGAGTTTTGAATCCGCTTTTGGAGTGAGGATAAGTGCTGAGCACATATACCAGCAATTAAATTATTAATTCAAAGGGGAAAACCAGTGTGGCTTATAAACCAGGTGAAACTTCCAAGTTAGGTATCTCAGGCCTGACATCACGACACAAGCAATGTCATTTCTGGAGATGATGAGGCCAGAGCCAAGGCAGTCTTTCAGATTCACCGAGCTAACAGTATTTATTGTCTGTTGTCAAACACCGACGCTGTAACTTGTGAGGGTCCAGCATATTCTATGTGTGGCCTACGATACTATTTTTAGACTGTTTTTAAAATTCATGGTTGAAGGGATTTCAGAGGATGCAATGTTTAATACAATGCTTCATGAACTCCTGCTAGCAAATTTAATTCAATCTGTCTTGGGTTAGGAGCGCTGTCACGGATTGGCAATTGCCTGAAGAACCATAAACAAGGGATAATGACAAGGGGCATGTAAGAGCAAAGGTGTGAGAGGTGTAAGCAAGGTGCATGTGAGGTCTGTTTTCATTTAACATCTTCATTAATGAGCCTGAAGAGTAGCTTGCTAATGAAAGTGGTGGATGATACTCAACTGGGAGGTGCTGCAAACATCCATAAGGGCAGATAAACATAAAGGGGTACACAGGGATTACTCATAGGAGCAGAAAGAAAAGAATGGAACGAATTCATTATCTCTACAGAAGAAAAGAAAAATCAGCTCATAGTGAGGAGAGATTGTGGGGGTTGAAGAGACCTGCACATCTTTTCAGACAGAGTGAGTGCGCAACTTTGGATGAAATTTCTCAAAGCACTGAAGAATGTAAAACCTTGCCTTGTCTAAACTCAAGACAAAAATAAATGGTAAAGCACCCTATTAACTAGATGGAAATGTCATCTAAGGCCAAATCTAGAATACATCTGTATTGGGGATGGCATATCAGCCCATATCTATCTTCACAGATGGGTTAAAATAGATCAATTAAATAATGCTTCAAGTATAATGTTTCCCTCGTTTAAGGCACAATAAGCCACACTGAAGAAGAGAGAAGGAGAACACTGAAATTCCTATATTTCAGTATGCCTAAGAGTAATGCTGAAGATGTAAAAGGTGCCAGCAAACTCTCCAGGACCAAGAAAAATGACACGGTAGAAGAATAAAGTTACAGACAAAGAGATACCACGTAATGGAAGAATGGGTGGAAGAGGTGGGTCCTCCTTAGCATTGCTAAGAATACATATTCAACAGCACAAGTTATTCTGCTGCAGCACCCAAAAGATGTGGAAAAGAGCAGGAGAGGCATTCCTTAGCTTGCCAAATCTGCATGGAAAAGAGGACAATACAGCAGCTCCTGCACAACATCTCGCTGCAACACGAAAACCTGACTTGATCAAGGTTCATTCCACACTATTCCACAATTTGGCTAAGCCATCATCTGAGGCTGATCTCTTCCACTTGCTGTTCGTCAGAGAAGAGTTTGCTATTTAACTCCCCAAGCAACCCGGAGCTGGAGTGTTCCCCCTGTGCTCCTGAAAACCTGGCCAGAACTTGCTGTCCTTGCTGTAAATGCAGAAGGTCACAGGACTGCTTTTGAAGACATTGACTGTTCCGTGGCTGTGAATCCTTGCGATTTTGCATTCCCATTACAAGACCATGATACTTGAAAGACTACCTTATCCCCTATGGCAGCTGTGCTCCCTTATATTTAGTACTTGTATTTTCAAAAAAAAAATTAAGGGAAGACAAACCAGAATGAGCAATCCAAAGAGAATAACTTATCAGGAAGAAAAAGAAATAAGTAATTTCATCTGTCCCTTCTTCCCATCACCTGTGGTCCATCTGTGCCTACTCCAGCTCCTTAATTTAAGGTCTTTAAAAGTTAACTGGGCAAAAAAGAAGCAGAAAATGTATGTACGTTAAAAAATGTATGCTTATGTATGCTAAAAAATTCTGAATGAACGGGGGTGTCAAGGGACAGAGAAGACAAGAAAGTTATCAAAAATAGAATATTCTACTGATTACAGCAGTTCAGAACCAGGCCCTGCCACTCATTTGCTCTTATTCTGGGCAAGCTTCCATGTGCCTCAGCTCACTGGGAGTTACAATCTTCTTTTGTACCACTCCCTTTTTTTCAGGTCCATTTTAACTGTAGACTCCACAGAGCAGAGACTTTCTCTCAGGCTTTGTCTGCAACCTTATACAGACTTATTAGAACCTGTGGTCAGTGTACACTAATTGCAATTGGAATAAGCAAAATGAAATTACGTTCCTTAGTCTGTACCATAAAAATGCCAAATGTAAAGTTAGAAAAGAATTTTTTTTTTTTTTAAATAAGAGCTAAATTAGGAATCTGAAGTATTCACTCACTTGCAGAAGTGTTGCTTTAATGCTGCATGGTGTTCATTGCAAAATGGCAAAATTGCAAAATTAAATATTAAACCCTCACTAAAAAAGAAAAAAAAATTGCAACCGGGCTTCAATAAAACATGGCAACTCAGCCTGAAATATATTTTTTTCCCCTCAGAAAATTATATTCAGGATGCATAAAATAACATTATTTGAGGTAGGTTAGGATAGTTCCCTTTTTTAAAGTTGATGAGATGAAGAAAGGAGAAGCAATGGAGCCCAGAGAATTTAAGAGACTTGCTGAAAACCACAAAGGACATAAGTGCTTTTGTCAGGAGGCCTCATACTTTCAATTTTGGGCTTAGATGCCGGGGTCACAGAGTCTGAGAAGAAGTACTTTTTGCACATTAAAAGTGTGACGCTATGAACCGAGTGCTTTAACACTCACGGAGAATATCCAGTAACAAATTCAGAGCCTAACCCAAGGGGCCCGATTTCAGGCACATAAGCACTCCACAGGGCACCCGGCCGCACTAAGTGGACCCCTAGTTTTGATACCTAATGTTTTCTTCTTCTCGAGCTAGCTTTCCAATTTGGCAGAGCAGCTCTCCTTGTCCTGACAGGCAAACGTGCCTTTGTCCCCTTTTCTGTCGACAGCAGAGAATAGGAGGAGGCGAGGAAGGTTCAGATGACTTCCTGGACAAAAGAGGTTTGTAGCTGCAGCCTGATGAACATCGGAGATAAGAGCAGCAACAGCAAATTGGCCCCAGTGGGAATGGCAGAAGCAATCTCTTCACCTAAAGGCAAGCCAGCAATTACTCTTGCAGTGCCCAGCGTCTGTCTGTCTGCTCCCACCACTGCCCTCCCATCGCTGCCCCCATGCCCCCCACTCACAGGCCAGGTGTGCTCAAGGCTACTGCTGTGTTATGCGCAGTTTGAAAAAAAAATTCCAGTCCTTCCTTTCTCCTGCTCTGTCTGAAGCCAGAGCTCTGAGCCTTATTGCACTGGATAACAAAATGGAGAAGAGGGTTTGGGTAGAGAGGCAGGATAAGGAGTACAACACATCAGCCATAGAGAACTGGGAGAAAGAAAGCTCAGATTCCCTGTCCACAACTGCCTTGAGGACAAGCAATGGGCATTCCTGACATGCCAAAGAGCAGTGCAACCGCCCAAGATTTCTGACAGCATAAATCCAGCAGCAGTAGCTGGGGAGCCCTTTCCCTCAGGGCAGCAGGGCTGCAGAGTTTGTTGACAAAGGGCTCTGTCCCAGCATCCAGCATAGCTCCAAGGCTGGCTGAATGCCTGTAGTGTCTCCAGGCACACAACAAGTTAATAACAAGATTTTCAAAATTCTCTGCATGCTGTGAACCTCCTCCCTGAGCTCCTTCTTTTGTCCCAGCTCCCTCCCTTATTTTCCTGAGTCAGCATGGCTCATAGCACTCAGCTACAGGAAAAGGGCTTAATAGGATGGCTGGACAAAATTAAAGGGGCGTTATTAATTTGACAGGTGCTGCTGCCTGGTGTCATGTCCCAAGTTTGTCCTATAGCTGTGCTGATTATTTTCTCTCCTTGGATCAGGGACATTTCATTTATTAGCACTGAACTTCCCCCTCACTGCCTGCAGCCACTGCTGCTCTGATCTCCCCAATTCACTTTGCAATTAAATTTTGTCCTCTTGTGAAACAACTGTGCAGGAAAGGTCTTGTGTTTTGTTTTCTTTCTTTCCCCCTTGACCAAGTTCTTCTTGGTCAAAACAGCCTCTGGAAATCCTAGCAGAATCTCAAACAGAGTAAAACTGGCTGGAAACTGTATAATATGAAAAGGACTCTAGAAGCTGTAGTTTTATATACCTCAAATACACATCTCAAAAGGGAAGAGAGAACGGGGGCACTGGAGGCCACTAAGTCTTAGCTGTAGAGGTATAAATATGATGGAACCGTGGAGTTGCTGGAGATTTACATGAAGGTGGCTTGAAAGGAGACTCAAGAGGTTTCGTGTTGGAAAATTCTTGAGATGAGGAGCATCAAAATCATCACATCGTTCTCTTCACAAACAGTAACACTTGTTACAAACAGTGGCAGTCAAACCAACTGATGGGGAGGAAGACTGGGGAGCATGATTGCTCCCATTTAAGTGATTTACTTTATTGTCACTGCTGCTAACACGCTGTGCTTTTTTTTTTTCCCCAGGAATCACATTAAAAGCTATAAAACTGCAAATTTAAATGAACTCTGCTCGGGATCTGTTTTTGCTCCATAAAGCTCCGCATGGCTTTTTGTTTGTTTCCTCTCATCCCACTCCTCCTCTACATACAATTCCCCAGAAACCTTCATGTCATAAATGACTCCTTTGCTGTTTCCCCTGGTGAAGCCAAATCTTCATGCCTCCCTTCTTTTTGCTTTCTTCTCCCCAGAAATAAATACCATCTTTCTCTGGGCTACTCATGCCAACCCTTTCATTCATTCCTAGGACTACTTGTTACCACATATCAGTCTGACATTTCTGGTTTTGTGGAACTGGACAACCTTTCACAAGTCCTTTCTGTCTCACAATCTTTTATTAAATGCAAACACTTTTCTCTAGGCTTCCTTGCCATTCCCTAAGTTCCCATTCCCTTTCCTATCCCTGATTATGTCAAAGGCTGAAGATAGTAGAAGCAATATTACTCTTTCCTAGGAATGGATGCTTTTTTGCAGGACTGAGCTGGCCTGCACTCATGCCAATTACACCAGCTTTTTTATGGCTTCATTACTGCTAGAGCCACTATAAAGCACAGCATTGAAAGGCTGGACCAGCCTTTTTAATTGCACAGAGGTACAGATCATCGTGCCTTTATGTGCTTGAGATGTTCTTTCTGATCCTCCACTTCCCCAAGCCAGGGATAGCTCCCCAGGCTAGGCAGAACAGAATGAGGAAAAACTTGGGTAAAGCAGCTGGCGTAAGCTGCCTCTCTCTGGAGATCTCCATGTGAGAAGCGCAGAGCACTTTGGGCTGTTTTAAGCACGACAGCTGGCCAAGCAGCAAAGGTCAAGACAGCAAGGAAAAGGAGGAGGAGAGAGCTCAGCATGAAGGATTTGCAGAGCATCACAGGATTTCTCTCCAGCACAGTGATCTGGCCATTCCCAATAGGCAGGGGGTCAAACTCTGCCCTTAAACACAGCAGCATGAACAGCGTTAAGCTCCCTGACTGCTGCATATCGCAATACTAAATAAGTGCTCGGGTGCTGCATTTGGAGACAAACCAAAGGAACAGAAGGGAAATGCTTTATGAGCCAGTTGACCATTGTTGATCCTTTAACAAGGGAAGGTAAGAGAAAAAATCCAGGGTGCCTGACACCAGCTGCCTGGGAGAAGATGAGGGCACCAAAAGGCTGAGAAGTTTCTCAGACTGGGAGGTATCCCTAAGACACAAGAATATGTATCATCCTGAGCTGGGAGGGTGCACGGGAAGCAGCTGTCTCCTGGAAGCCATAGGAAATGATGCCGCTTCTTCAGATCACTGGGGCTGCTGCAGTTGAGTTTGGCCAAACACAGCAGAGGTCTGTGACGTGAGATGTTGGGACAGAAAGCAGTGCTGGGTGAACTCTCACTGGCGTGGGCAATTCTCAGTATTGCCGTGAAGTGCAGCTCTCTCTCCCCCTGCCCTCCCTTCCCTCTCTCCCTCTCCCCAAGCCCTCCAGGGCACTGATGGCTGCATGTTATCTGCCCCTCTGCTATGGGTGGCCAGATAATGCTGTAACTCCCAGCCTGATGGGAGCATGGTACACACCTGTGGGAATGCACGAGATCGTGTTAAGCCTTTTCCTGTACAGCATGTGATGCTGGCTACTTTCTCTATCACAAACCCAGTGGAGGTTTAGTTTTGATTTGGGCAAGGGAACTGAGGTGGAGCATTTGGAAAGAGCCTGTTCTGACTCTTGCACTAGGGTGATGAACAGTAGGATACAGGGTACAGCACAGATGACTCCACACAGAAAAAGAGGAGAATTTCAGCACTTTTGTGAATGGACTTGTAAGTGGGGAATAGCAAACGGTTGCAGGAACTCTGAATAAGGAGACCACCTGAAAAAGGGGTGAATGGCATGGAGGCATCTCTTTGCTCTTGCGCCTCGCCTAACTAACCTTCCAGCTTCCTTTCTCATCCTCACCTTGAGTTCACCTCCAATTTTTGCCCCTCAGCCTTTAAAGAAAGAGGAGCACCGTGTTTCCCCCAGCTTTGAACCAGAGCCCATAGGATAGGAAGAAGCCTTGGCACCAGAGGAGCACTCTACCAGCCCTGACACCAGGTCTGGGGGAAACAACCGGGGCGCTTGGCACAGATGTGTCCAGCTGCTTCTGTTCTGTGTCCCCTCTGCCAACAATTTCACTCGCCTTATTAACTATTCCCAACAGCTCCACTTTCTGCGTGCGTGCTTGTTCGGGTAATTCTTGTTTCCTCCCATTTAGCGCATAGGAAAAAAAGCATTAGCGACAGTCTTGGTTTTAAATGAACCCTATTAATATTCGACTCTGCAAGGAACTGTGGGATAATTTTGATAAATGTGACTGGGAAGCCTGGCTGACAGAACCAAGAGCAATGCTAGTGAGTGCTCACAGCCCATCGCTGCACACACAGAAGGGGGCAAGAGGTGGGCGCAGCATGGGGCTGGGGGTGAGCCAGGCAGGAGGGAGAGCAGAGGCAGGGGGTCTGTTCAACAGGACAGCTACAGTGCTGTAGGATAGGCTCCTCAAAAGATTAAGAGAAAAACAGGCTTAGTGAGATGTGAATGGGGAGAGGAAAAGAAAAACAAGATGCAGTTTGAAAAAAACCAGACTAGGAAAACTAGAGAAATATCATTTGAAACACAGACACTTAACTGTGGAGAGGGGAGAAGAAAGCCAGGAAACTGTGATAGCAAAATGGAGTTAAAGGTGACACAAGGCAGGAAATCAGACACAAGCTTGCAGAGAAATGAAAAAAGCTTGAGCGAGACCAAATGTACCTAGGCCACAGTTCAGCAGAGCACACAAATTATTTGAAGGCACTTCCTTTGGTCGATGTACTTACTCACTTAAAGTAAATGCTTCTGTGGTTCACTGATTGGCAACCTCATGCAGCAATGTCTTACAAGAAATGTATTGAAAAACGAGAGGTAGGAGCAAGCAGAAATGCACTCGAGAGGTATCAGCAGCTGAGATGAAGAATTACTTGTGTCAAAACTTTTGCTGTAGACTCTTAAGAACTATTTGCTCTCAAAAAGGAAGGTGCAGCTAAAGGAAAGGTGGTTGAAACTAGAAACGAGTTCAGAAAGACTCTGTGAAGATGTCAGGTGTATGATTATCCTTGATGGTGTGCGCTTTAGGACATACCATCTCCGAAAAGGAAGAGAGTCCACTGTTTGTTTCTATAGGTGGGTGCAAGTCGTGTATTTCCACTTCATGCACGAGGTAAGTTCAGCCTGGAAAGAGACTGCTGGGCATCCTCAAAAATGCAGTTTAGCCTTCAGAGGCACACAGTAACACCTGGAATATCCCGTAGTCTTAGGAGAAGTGCAAGAATGTACACACTGCTATTGAGATGCCTTCAAATTAACACAAGTAGGGGGTTTTCTTGGTTGGTTGGGCTTTTTTGTTTGTTTGTTTTTAACTCTGTAAAATTACAACTTCATGCCCAGAAGATTTAAGGTTTATGGAAATTAGACTTCCCTGGCCGGGAATATGCATTACAGCTAGATCTGGTCTTCAAAACTATGGCCGGCACCCAGGGTGGACCGATTCATCAGTAGCTATGAGGAAGATAGTCCAGACAGGACAGTGAATGCTGGGAAAGACCAGCATGCCCCTAAACAAATCTTTACATCATCTCAGTATTTCACTGGAAAACAACGCTGCTTATTTTGGGCATGTGACTCTGAATTTCTTTGACAAGCATCATGAGAAACCTGTTTAATTAAAACCAAAGGTAAAACTTCTGTGGGGCATCTGTAATAACCTGTCATGAGCTTTACTGCAAAGTCCTTGAAAAGACAGACTTCTGTCACAGCACACAATAGTGCCACAAAGAAGCGTGCATCAGCAGCAGATCTTCTACTGCCTAAGAAATGTGGGAACTACATTTAAGGATTCATGTCCTCTGCTTCCCAGCCTCTCCAAGAACCTTTCCTACACAGGGTGAATCCCAGCCGCTTCAAGCACTTCTGAGCCAACACGCCTATGTGTGCCATAGCCTGTTTTGAGCTGCAAAAGGCTGCTCCACAAGTGGTTGATCCTGTAAAACTAATTTGCTTTTCCCGCAAAGCAGGCAAACACATGAAAAACGCCAGGATCGTTTAGCTGCCTCTGACGAGCCGGCTGTAGCCATGCTGCGAGGTTCTGGAGAAGCATGTACCTCTCCTTTTGGAGAGCAGCTGCTCTTCGCCTGCAGCTGGTGGAGCCAGCTCCATCTGGAGACCAGATCAGAACCCATTAAGCACAGAGGTAGGAGACTGCTTGGAAGTGGAGTCTGCAAGGCAGGGAGGCAAGGGCTTGGCTGCAGAATTTCACCTCTTGTAAAGAAAGGAAAAGAAAGGAGAAAAAAAAAAGCAACCCACACAGCCTATTGAGCAATTGTTCCTGCATAGCCTCTCCAGTCTAATTGATTTGGACACCACAGCTAATTTTCGCTCAGACATCTGTTAGCACACATTAGTGCATGTCATTAGACAGGGAAACACAGATCAGATGGAGGGGCAGAGCTCAAAGGCCCTGGTTTGGGATGCTAGAACAAGCGAGAGGAAGGACAAGAGGGAGAAGATGTTTGTGCAGGGCTGGAATAGTTGGAAGGAGCTTGGAGTAAAGGGGAAGGACTTGGCTCGCTCAGAACATTCCCGCCAAAGAGTCGCATATGTTCCGCTCCCTTACCCGTGCTACAAGCACGCCCATTTCATTTGCAGGCATGCCACAAAGGGCCTGGTCCTCACCAGCACACAGGCAATAAAGCCAGAGCTCCCACGAGGAGCCCTAAAGTGTATTCCTCCACATTTCTGCTGTTTGCAGGTTCTTTGGTTATGACTGGAGGTCTCAGAGACAAAAGAAAGAGACAAGAGAAAATTACCTTTCTCACCTCACTCCTGCATGGTGTCAGGTTGCTCTGGACATGTTCTATATTTAAGGCTTTACAGATAGGGTGTGTCTGTCCACTGGAGAAGCAGAACTATATATGAAAGGTACGGGCTAGAAGCATGGGACAGAAGGGAGATAGGACATCAGAAAACCCAATAACCTTCACAACCTTCCTCAGGGCTGTTTTGCAGCGTACAAGTGGCTGCAGTTCATTTTAACCACCTGCAACACTAACAGGTCAGGGAGATGATAATTTCAGTTCAGCTACAACCGGGCGAACACCAAAGCCACCACTTGATACAGCCTAACTTGTCCACCGGTGAGAAAACATCCTTCTACCCAACTGTTTCTTTTTTCAGGAACAATGTAAACCCTCTGCCTGCTGTCACTGCAGGAATTTGGAGGCATGTGCTCAAATCCAAGTCCAGCCTGCACAAGCAATTCCCCTGCTGACGTCCCACAGCGCAACGCTCCCATGAGGAGTGGCTGCAGCCGCAGCCATCCCGGGTCCTGCAGCGTATGAGGTGCCGTGAGTCTGCTGGCAGTGTGCCCTGGCAACACCGGGGATCTGCAAAACTGGGAAAGGAGTTATTTGGAGTTATATTTGTTCACGTAGATGGAAGCAAAGGTAAAGATGAAGAGCATAATGAAGTTTCTCTGGGCATATTTCTGGTTTCCCACAGCTTTCCTGTGAAAGGTGGAGTTTTTGTATTGATTTGCTGATGTCTGAGAAAGAGTTGAGCTCATTCTTTCATGTTTTTGCTCCATGAAGGTAATAAAAGAGGCTTTCTTTCCTTCTGGGTCATACTTTGCACAAAACGCATGGGAGCCCTAGTAGCCTTGAGGCTTTAATTCCTCCACCACTTGTGGTGGAAATTAGCCAACAGGCTTCTGGGTTCAGAGGACTGACTGTCACCACCACCATGCAATATTAATTTCCTTTGAAACAACAAGCCAAAAAGTTGATGAAACGGCCTTGTTTTTCCCAAACACGCTGCCTGGGAAGGAGGGAGAGGCAGGATTTGTCAAGTGAAACTCCACTGATGGAGTGAAGAGGTCAACATCCATTATAGGGATGATACAGATGAAGGTAAGCCTGTCAGTCATGGGATGAAAAATGAAGCCCTCATCTCCCATCTAGTGCATAGTACCTCTGCTTGCTCTCAGTGTATCTCACCCTCCGTTCTCTTGCACTGTTTTTGCTTTAGCATAGCTCAGCTGACATTAGCAGAGCTGCTCCCACACCTTCCCAGGGATCGTGCTCTGCCCGACTTTGACAGGCACGTCACTTCCAATTTGGAGGAGGACTGACACATTAACATCTGCACAGCCCTCTGCAAAACCGCCCCTCTCATGCAAGCATCTGCCAGCTGAGAAACTCCATCCCGCTAAACAAAGCACTCATCAGGGTCGTGGCAAGAGGGGGAAATAAAAGCTGATATTCCCACCCCAAAGCAGTGACTACCTGGAAAATACAAAGCAAACAGCTCTCAGGCCAGCACACTGCTGCAAAAGCACCTTGGTTTTGATTCTCTAGTGAGACAGAAAGCACATGGGAAGAGCTGCAAGGGGAACCATAAAAATGAGCAATTAGCCAGTGACCCACTCAGATTTCCTTTGTTTGCTCAGCAGCTGCACAGAGCTCACAGATATCTGTCTGCACCATTGGGGTAAGCTGTGCCAGGTGGCATCTTGTCCTTCTTTTTGCTGTACACCCTTTTTTCGCCCTATCAGTCAGTTTTTGGTTTTGGGGGAGGGCACCAGGTGCCCTGGGTGAAACAGGTCACGCCACAGTAGTCCCAGTTGGTCCCATCAGCTCTACAACAGCCAGCACTGATACACTGCACCTCAATTCCACGTCCAGTCAGGGTAGTCCCAGCCCTACTGACCCAGCAGGGGGAGAGGAGGGTGGCAGCACAGGGGCAGGGGGCTCCAGAGGGGACATACAGGGAAGTGCGACACGAGAAACAAGCAGAAACAAGGGAGAAGGCGTGAGGACGCACACAAGGGGACACTGGAGGGGACAGAGAAGCAGATACAGAAGGCTGCATGTGAAAGGGGACGTTGCTGTGGAAAGGGCTGGGAACAGCTCTTAGATGAAGGCATGCTGTGCTGGGGGGTAATTTGGAGATACTGTGCTTATGGGGGATCCACACTGGAGCAGTGACACTCGTGAAGAGACTGCAGCCTGTGAAGGACCCACATTGCAGCAGGAAAAGGGTAAGAAGGAAGGAGCAGGGGAAAACAAGGGTAGGAAACCAGGAGCAACAACAAGAAACCTTCACATACCAACTCAGCCTCCTGCACTGGGTGTTGTGTCACCCAAGGGACTTGCAGGGACTGAATGTAATGTGGTCAAAGAGGGAGAGAGTGGTCTCGAGGCGGAGGGAGAGGTGTTGGTGTGAGGCTGAGTCTGGGGAAGCAGTTGGAAAGGTTTCCATCGGTGTTTGTTGCATTGTTTCTTTTCTTTTGTTTCTCAATAACCAAACATGAAATGAAAAGTTTGTGTTAATGGACAGTAAATTAAATTAAGTTAATTTGCCCACACCAACCCCCAGGCTGGCTTCTGAGAGCCAGTCGGTACTGACAAGAGGAAGCTTTATGTGGCTGCTCAAAGAACAGTAAGGTGAGGAAAAGTCTGGGTTTGTTCCTCCCCCTTACATTATCTACTTGGACACCATGGCTACCAAAGTCTATGAAGTCCATCATGAAAGGGAACTGAAAATGGGGTTTGTTTTAGTCTGTGCCAGGGGCAGCCTTTATTCTACTGTGTGTCTTCCCACAGCCTGACTGCATGGGCTTCATTATCAGTGTTTATCAAGGACCTCAAAGCGCGCCGTTCAAGCCCTGTAATTCCTGCACTGGTGAAACACCTAATTATCATCCTAAATATATCCATGGAGAAATTGAGGCATTAATGAGATAGGGTGGGAAAAGTGACTTACTGTGGCTAACATGAGAGACTGACACACTAGGAAGGGTACCCAGCAGCAAACCCCCCAGGCTCGTACTTCGGCAGAAGGGGAAAAGTTAAAAATGGACAACAGGAAGTGAGAGAAGGAAAAGGAAGAAATAAATTCAAGATGAGAAGGAGAAAACACACAGAGCGAGGAAAGCTGTCAATGGGAAAAAAAAGGCTGCTTCAGTGCATGCCAAGCAAGAAATGGAAGTGACAGCCTGAGCTGCAGAGCGAGAATGCCCCGGACTAAATGGGAAATAGCCAGAGTGGCCTACCATGACTTCCACAGTAGAAAACACTTTGTATTTGGGATGCCTGTAGAGGAGGCAGGAATCCCTCTGACATTTGCATGCCTGAGGGCTTCCCTGAAGGGCGTGCTTCTGCTGGCAAGGAGAGCAGTCGGGACAGTTCGATAAGATGCTGTGAACAAGGCTTGCAGCATTTAACCTGTGTTAGGAAGTAACAATTTGCTCACTCGCTACCAGTTACCAGGTGCCAGGGCTCAATTACATGGGAGCCTTTAAAGGAAGAAGCGTTCATACATTATCCCAGCAAACAAGTCAGTGTGACTTCGTTCAAGGGTATCATCCACCCTGGAACCTATTTCACATCTCGTTGGCCAGCTGAGTGAGAACTGATTGCACACGCTCCCTTGTTTCTCTGTCTGTGTGTATGGTGGAGGAAGACCCCAATTCGTTAAAGGAAACAGAGCGAGGTAAAGAGCTGAGCCTCTCCCTGCTAACCTCCTCTGGAAAAATAGATTCCTGCATAGCCAAGAGTTTGTATCAGTGAGAGAGCACTTTTCTTTTTCCTCAGTCTTTCCAGCATTATAGCATAGCAGTGACATCACAGCATCTTTGGTGTAATCCCCCTGCTGTTTAATTAAGATATAAAATGCAGAGATTTTCCCCACTGCCCCGCTACACCCAAGGTGATTCTTTTATTTCTTACCCCTGCATCTTCACCATGACAGGGACTCTGGCTGGTTCTCCAGGTACAAAAGCAGACTAGCTCCTCACCCCTTCCTTAGCTACACCACAGAATCATAGAATTGTTTAGGTTGGAAAAGGCCTCCAAGATCAAGTCCAACCATTAACCCAGCACTGCCAAGCCCATCACTAAACCGTGTCCCTCAGCACCATATCTACATGTTTTTTAAATGCCTCCAGGGACGGGGGTCTCAACCATTTCCCTGGGCAGCCTGTTCCGGGCCTTAACAACTCTCAGGCATGAAATAATATCCTAATATCCAATCCAAACCTACCCTGGTGCAAATGGAGGCCATTTCCTCTCGTCGTACCACTTGCTACCTGGGAGAAGAGGTTGACTCGAACCTCACTACAACCTCCGTACAGATGGCTGTAAATAAGGTTCTGCCTGAGCATCCTCTAGTCTAGACTAAACAACCTCAGCTCCCTCAGCTGCTCCTCAACAGACTTGTGCTCCAGACCCTTCACCAGCTCCACTGCCCTTCTCTGGACACGATCCAGCACCTCACTGTCTTTCTGGTACTGGGGGGTTCAAAACTGAACACAGAATTCCAGGTGCAGTCTCACCAGTGCCAAATACAGGGGAACAATCACTCACACCATAATACAGCCTCTGCTTCCTTGTCCCCACCATCAAATAACAGCCTTAGTACCACTAGCACTTCTTCCCTGGGATATTCCTCCAATTTGAATCTTTCTGGAGATAAAGGACAGGATGGTCAGGAGCAAGAGGGTGGTATTTCAGCTGAAATCGGGAGGAGGCTGGCCATCAAAACCCTTTGTTTCTGCTGCAGCTTTCCAGCTAAGGCAGAAAACGCCACCCGTTTGTGCAGCGGAGCTTTGCATGTTCATCACCTGCGATAACACAGGATCACTTCTGAGAACCTGCCAGGCGCATGTCTCAAGTCTGCAAGGTCTGCAAGCCTTCTGCATGCAGCCTTACAAGTAGAGAGTTGAGGGTCAGAGAATTTACCCCCAAAGTTATTTGGAAGCCTGATGCACAGCATAGGATTGGATCTAGATACCCCCAGTAGGTACCAAACACAGGCGTGACCTTCCTCTCTACTCTAAAGTAGAGCAAAGTCTCCTTTCCCTCCTGCCTCCTTTGATCTGCTCAGTCAGGCTGGCCTCGGCTTTTCCACTGCCTTGTACCAGGAGCAGCCACTGCAGTTCCCCACTGAGTATTTAGCAGGAGGAGTGCTGCCTGTTTGCCCATCACAAACATTTTGTTTTCTCTGCTCCTGTACTCCCCTAGAGAGGAGGTGAAGCTCACCCACAGATGGCGTAGTGGGATGAGCCAGGGACAGCCCGGCTGGCAGAGGAGCCCTGCCTCACCTTCATGAAGTGATGAGAAGGCAGTGCCAGGTAATAGGATGACAACGGCAGCTGGAAGCCAGCTGTGTGCTGCTCTCCTGGCTAGCCTGGGTACTTCTTCTCCAAATCCCACAGCTCACAGCAGGAGGTGTGCAGCCATTATGAGACATGTTATATTGTGATGCCTTCAGGCAGAGAAACTCTGCCAACAACCAGCTACTTGCTCTGGAGGAACAGGGAGAATGCAACTTTTCTTTTCTTTTCTTTCCTTTTATGCCCTGTGGATGAGGTGCAACCTATTTTTTTAACCTATTTAAAGACTTTGATTCTGCTGTCTGTCACAGTATTTGACTATCTTCCACAACAGTCAACAGCAACATGGAAGTCCCCAGTAGTTTTTTTGGGGCCCTTGACAGATCAAGGCAAGCCTAACAGAAGGATACATTTACTTCCTTCTCTTCTTTGCATTAGTTGCTGATCTTCAACAGCTTTGGGAGCAAACACAACAGTTTTGAGCGTGTGCCCTTTGCACCCCTAACAAGGAAGAAGTCAAACCTCTCAGGCAGTCCAACTCCAAAGGATAAGAAAAGAAGACAGAGTCTTGCATTGCCAAACATCAGAAGATCAGGCGTTAGCAATCCCAAATCTCCTAGGGAAGTGGAAACATGCTACCAGAGTTTCTCAGGGAGCTATCTCCCTGACCATTCCTGAGCCTTACTGCTGACGCTACCGTCCTGGATGTAGAGAGCTCCAGTCAAGGGGTCAGAGATGTCTCTCTTCTTTTGGCCAGGAGCTGCCGAGAGCTCTGCTGGCTCAAGAAAGGAGATGCTTCTTCATATTTAAACAGTTAAACCCCTTTTAAACTCAAGAGACAGAATTTACAATCCCAATTTCCACCCCGACCTTCAACAGAGTAATGGTCAAACACTGAATAGAATCCTGACAGCATGCTAGACTCCCTTCCCTGTAGTGAATGTTCTGTGGGGAAACCCTTCAGGATGGACAGCATGACATAGAAAAATGCTTCTAGTAATTTCTTACAATACATGAAGCAAGCTGCACCAATATGCAAGGCTCCCTTGGATGCTTAAAATTGAACTGGAGTTTTTAGTGGTCAGACAAAGAAGACTGGGAGGCCCACGAGCACCTTATTAGTGATAGACAGTAATGAGAAAGAAGCTATTTTGTCTCAGGTTACTCAAAACCTTTAATGCTGATCCAGCTCTCCTCCTGCTTACACAAACATAACCCTATTTGCTCTTCCAGAGATAATCAGAATCAGGCTGTCGGTAGAGGCATAAACACAATTTTTTTAAGAAAACAAACTACAGTAGAATTTACACATCAGTTTTAAGCTGCTAAGGGTGGTGGTTCAGTTAATTTACTCTCCTAAAATAAGACATTTAATGTAAGCATTCCTGGAAGTGTTTGAAGCCAGGCTGGATGGGGCTCTGAGCAGCCCGGTCTAGTGGAAGGTGTCCCTGCCCGTGGCAGAGGGGTTGCAACTGGATGACCTTTAAGGTCCCTTCCAACCCAAAACATTCTATTCGGATTCTATGATTCTATTATTTTTAACTGAACCCTACATCGATGAATAGAGAGTGATTTTGAGACGCTGATTCATTCCGAGCATTTCAAGACTTCCTCAGGTTAGACACCTATTAGAAGGATACAACCCAGTGAGGTAAGTCCCACCCAAAATTTGCACAGTCACATAGATTGTACTGGCAATGTGCTGGGGATGACCATGGCCGGGTCCTCACCAGTTCAGCACAGTCCCCTGGGACCTGAAGAGCACGGGCAAAGCCAGATGCTGGCGTCATGGTTCATCAACAGCTCCAGATATGGTGAACCAGATCCAGGGTCCATGCAGGAAAATGAGGCCAGAGATAAAGTGAGAGATATGCTACCTAGCACCCAGGTCCAAGGTCCATCCAAGAGGTGGCACCAGAGACCCCGCTGAAGACAGGTACACCTAATACGCAGATCCAGACTTGAGCTTACATGGAGACCCTGGACACAGGGGTGGTGGAATCCCCTGCAGAGACTGGTCAAGGTCCAGTTAGTGCACTCAGGGCCCTGGCAGACAATGCATTTCCTGAAGAAGCAAAAATGGCTCTCGGTAGGAAGGAAGATGTTGCACCTGCCCAGAAAACCAAACAAGGCACGTGACACCTCCATCGCTAGCCCAACGTCAACGTTCGTGTGAATAAAAATATCCAGTGGGGATGTATTTAGTTACACTAATGTCTTTCCTCTCTAAGAGTATAGACACTGCAAGCATTTTATATGCAAAATGACTAATTGGAATGAGCTGTGCAATTTTCAGCTTAAACCAGATCCTTTATGCTCAACATCCGCCCAACATCTAATGACACAGTTTATATTTTCATTGAGGATTCAGCATCCGGGCGAAAAAGAGAAAGCTTTACGAGTCTTCACTCTAAGTCAATTAGAATTTAAATGTAGGTCGAATGCTAGGGAGAAGAATGGGACCTGCAGCAATTCAGATCTCAGATGTTCATGTACTCTAGAGACAGAAGAATCATTTGCACACTTATTCTATCTTCCAGGGCTGGGGGCATTCGGAAAGGCAGGTTTGTTCTCTGCTGCATATCTAATAGTGTTTTGGCCAACTAGTCTTTAAACTTTCTGGGAAATGACTCTTCTACCTTTGCCCTTGGGAGGCTATTTCACAGCTGAATACATCCCATTTCTGATTTGCTCTTGCTAGTCCTAGCTGTGACCTCCACAGAGGAGTACACACCTTCTTTAAATACTTGGCGAGTCTGACAGATGTTTGAGGGCGTTTTTGCACCTAGATCCAATCCAACACATCCCAGCACTTGTTTGGAAAACATCAGGAGCAACTTCTGCGAAGTCAGTGAAATTGCACTGATACAAACCAGCTCTCAACTACTACATGGACATATGCATGCACAAATGTATGCCTGCCACCCACTACCAAAAGTATCACTTCTAATCCAAACTACTTTCTTCTTTTTCCCCTCTCCACTCCCTCTGCTGCTCATTAAAACCTCTCTCTCACACCTACACTGGTGAAGAGTCAGCAGGCTGCCCAGGTAGCATTAGCTAATGGGAACTGACAGCCTGCCACCATTTTCTGAAGGCTTATGTTTTTGATACCTGTCTGTCTTCCAGCCCGACTAATTCCATGGAAGACTTTTATCACAGGAAGATTGACCTCAGGCAGGAGACATTTTGTGTCACTGTGAACAGCTGAAATGAAGACACGATGGGGATGGCAAGAACTCACTAGCAGCAAAAGGCAAGGAGAAGAAAACTGATGTATGACAAGAATACCTGCATTGCCATGGCAGACAACTCAGTGATTGGCCCTCTAATGAACGAATTCACTGGAGAACCTGAACCATGGCATATTTTGAGACCCTGTAAGAGGCAACATTAACTGATGATAAACTAAAATACCAGTCAAGTTATGAGAAGTATTTTCCCACTGATTTACAACAGTCTGGGATCCAATTAGACAGTTCTTCTGCCAGCTAGTGCCTCGTGAGGTTCATATGCTACCTCACAGTGGCTTATGGGGACACCGTTTGGAATACCTCTGGTACTTGGGTTTTGGCACAGTAATTTTTACTACATTTTACTGCAGAGATGTGGAAGCAAAAAAAAAAGTTAAAATGTTCACAGCATGGATACCTGTTCATACCTAAAGAAAGTAAACAATGCTGTTATTGTACTTCCCTGCTGAGGTGCCATGTCCCACATGAGCCTTAGTCTGGAGGACTTGCTATTCTCTTTATTTCCCAAGATCAACATTCCTGGCTGAACTATCTTCTTAAGGATACACTTTCAGTCTCCTCTCCAGCTGAAAGGCACATCCTTCTCAAGAATCACAACTTCTTCTCAATTCAAGGTTTCTGAGGCTGCCTTGAAAAGAAAAGGTTATTCATCCAAAAAAAAAAAAAAAATATACATTCCTTCCCTCCCTGCATGGTGTCAAGTGTGCCCCAGATATGCCTTTCAAAAAAATCAGGTCACTCTGCTGTTAGCTCTGTAGTACTAGGCTGGAAAGCTCCTGAGAAGGCACAACTGTACACCTCCTAGAAAGAGCTCAGGACACCTCTTTCTATCAGTGGTCTGAGCTTCCCCTTCCAGAACAAGCCAATGCCTGAGTGTGCCAGATCAAGGAGGAACAGAAACTACAAAAAAACTGGGAGGTATAGCATCCAAGACAATTTTCTATTTCGTGTGTTCCCTTCATGTCGCACACTGTCCATGCTTTTTGCCTGAGTGCCCTCTAGATCCTTAAGAAGTCTTCCTGCACAGAAAACTTAACATGTAGTCAAGCAACTGCCCCTTGTGGGGAGCTCCAGATCAAAAATTTCAATAAGAACTGATAGAAAGCTTTTATCTCCCCAGACCTCTCCCCAGAAGGAGGAATGCTATTGCCACTTCCCTCTAACCTGAACGTGCCGGCATTGTACTTAGCCCTTCTATTCGGAGATCCTTCTCTGCATCAGTTATTCTGCTTTGGCTTATCTGCTGGATTTACTGCATTCCCAAGGAGACACGATGCCTCTTAGATGGTTTTCTGGCAGATACGTACAAGAAATTTTACCCTTACAGATTCTCTTCCTCAAATTGGGTGGCACAATATCAGTAGTCTCAGTTTGCCCTCAGTAGCTGCTAATGAGTTTGCAGCTTCTGACCAAGATTATGTGCTCACTGTGTCATTAGCGGGGCGGCAGGCACTTAGCAACATAAATGGTGCATCAAGCGTTGGGATTTGCTTCCATAAAGATGGGTATCACTCAGAATGGGCTGTAACAATCTCTGAAGAGGCCAAGGGCCCTGTAGCAGCAATGAATAAGGAATAACCAAGTAGCTGGATAGAGCTGCAAAACCACAATTCAAATTCATACAGTGCTGAGGGGGGCCTGTCTCTGGGACGGTGGTTTAAACTCATCTTGAGTTATGGGAATTAGGGCTAGCATAGAAGAGAAATTGTAATTTTTGTATATTACCCAACACTGTTCACTCATCCCTACAATCATCCAACATGCTCTAATTGCTTCACTATGTCTCTGCAAAGCAGAAACCGAGAGTGACTTGGTCAGAGACAAAGACTCAGATCTAAGATGTACACAGAAGCAGTCGTCCGATAATGATGACCAGCTGTCACAGGCAGCAAAAACCTCCTGGCACTTGGCACCGGTGAATTTTCAAATACCCGCTGGTTGCTGCTACCCCATTAATTGTGGGCACTTTGCCCAGTCTACATTCCTGAATGGCTTTTTTTCTTCTCTTTCCCTTCTCTCTTCCTCACAGACTTCTAACACAGTTAATAAAAAATTTATCGGGGCAATGAAATAAACACCGATTTGATTTGATCTGGGAGCCAAAGAGAGGAGTTTCTGCTGTTCAGGTGCAGACTCGAGAGTTTCTGCAATTGCTGTCAGAAAATGTGCCCACAAACCCAATATGATTAGATAAATGGAGATGGAGAGGTGGTTTTGGGTTTGCTTTTTTTTTTGGAAGGTGGAATGTTTGTCTGTTGGGTTTTTTTTAAGGGAGTGGAAAGGGCTGCAAGGGACACCAGTCCACAGTGTGCCCTTGAACCCCAGGAAGAAGAGGATTACACTGTGAAATCCATGGGAAGTAATGGACTTTGAAGCACTGGAGATGGATACAAGCATGGCAGCACCCAGCACTGATATGCAACAGGCACTGCAGCTCCTGAGAACTGCGTGTGCAAGTCAATAAATACCTGGAATTTCTTTTAAAAATCTTACATAGTTTTACTTTCAGGGAGAAGAAAGAAGACCGTAAGAAGCACTTGGGTCTAACACTAGCGATGTCTCAAAGGAGTTCAAGAACTAGAGAGATGGGGCAGCAGGAAATCTAGGAGAAAAATAAAGTACCCTGGAACACTTTGGGCTAGAATAGCAATACTCATCTCATGAAACATTTAGTCTGTGCCTCAGGCTGTGCTGGGCTGGTGGCAGGAAGTGCAGAAATCTTTTCAGGGTAGTCCCTTACCCTCTGGGTCAGTGGGAAAGAGCAGGCAAGAGTATCCAATCAAGAAGACTCTAACCTTTCACTGGGAGAACTTGTATGAATTTATGTCAGGCTTAAAGTAAGAGATTTGGAGGGGAATTCGGCTGCCCTTTGCAAGGACAGGTAAATATGTCAGGGATTATAACTGAAAGCATTGTCCAGTAAAGAACAGATTATAGACTAAAACAAAAGGTATTGTTATACTATTTAATGTCACACAGTCCAGGTTATGGCAAGAGGAATAGTTAAGACCTGTAAATGCAGCTGAGAACACAGATTGTGGGTAATGACAGAGTCTCCAGAAATAGTCTTTTACATGGTTTTGTCTTTCCTGCATAGACATACAAGGTGGATTCGTGTCATCAAATTTTAGACATTGAAAAGTTTGCTGTGTAAATCTAAATTAGTCATTTACATTCCTCTTGTAGTCCAAAGTAAAAGGGACTTCTGGGGGATGATCTATCACATTATCTCAAGGCAGACAGCAGAAAGAGTAAGATGCCATCTTCTCACAACAGACTACAGATGAGGGCCAGATGACTAGTTTAGATTTGTGTTACTAACACTCAGATGTCTGAGATTAAGTGTGATGAATCTCAGCTGCAGTGCACCTCTTCTGTTTGCAAGAGTAAGTGTCCATACAGACAAGAGATGCAACGCCTTCCGAGAGTCACACTTAAAATACCAAGTGACAGATGTTTATCTCTGGACCTGGGTTTTAGTCCTGTCTCTGATAGGGTACCCGTGCAATTTATTTAGCAGAACCACACGACCCCCTCGATTTGTTAAAAAGAGATAAACCTATTATGACCTTGAATGGCAAAACCTTTACTGCCAATGTGGTTTGTTCTCTTTTGCTCCAGAGAGCAAGCCACAGTCTGTTAGTTTTGCTCCAGTCCTTTGGACAGCCACGGGCACAACCATGAGATCACTGTCAGGCCCTTGCCTGAAATGAACAAGTGCATCCCCTCTCAGATGATGCCAAGTTTGGCTTCCTCACACACCGAAAGTCCTCCAACACCAACCCCACAGACTCCAGGCTTTTAAATTCCTCCATTCGTTCTTGTGCCATGGAACACACACTCTGGCATCAGGTTAGAAAAGCACCAGTCTGCCAGACTGTGTCCCCAGCCCTTGCTTTATTTTAGGCACTTCTAACCGGAAAAAAACAAACCAAGTAACTAAAATGAAGCATGTCTCAGGGCCACAGGGTCACCACAGGGAACATGGAGGAGACCAGCCCTCCTCACCAGTGCCCAATGTAGTGTGGACATGTTCTATCCATTCCAAAAGGTAGTGCCATCAAGTAGCACAAACATGAGCCAGTCTGTGCCATCTAGCTTGGAGTCCAGGGCTTTGCCTGATACTATCCTCAGAGGATGTCCAGGCAAAACCAAGGTGTCTACCTGAATTGCAAAGGTGGTCCACAGGCTTTACACAGCTATGAATATTCTCCTGGAATACAAACATGGCATGAATTATGTGAAAGATATTCACAATAGTTACAAACACAGCAGGAGAAGCAGTCACTGCCACCCTGTTAACACTCCCTTCAAACGGGATCATGAGGGGTGATCTCCCTATGAACTTTGGTTCTTAACTTCGTTTTGTAGGTCAACAAGTGGATTAATCTTTCAGGTAAAATTGTGAATTGGGAGCTCTATGCAGTCATAATCCCTAAAATCATAGCTGGATTTGTATAGTCAAGGTCATAAGGCTTCTACCTTGCACAGTCTGTTCTTGGGGAGATTTATCGTACTTATTCCCAAAGACTTTTTTCTTTTTTTTTTTTTTTTGCATTCAAAACAGGAACATACCCAAAAGTCACATTCCCATCAGTCTAACAAGGGGGCAATCATTTTGAAGAGACTCTCCAGAATACAGCTGCTGCTGCAGCACCTGCGTGACGGCCATGTGGAATTGAGGCTTAGGATCTTGCTTCTTGGCTTCTCTCCCTGCAAAAGGCTCCTTACTCTTTTACTTTGCCTGTCTACACTTAACACATTAATGACATACTTGCTGTATACCAAAGCTGAGAGCTGATCCTCCCAGTTAACAAAACCTGAGGGGATGTCCCAGTCACCCACTGACTCAAGAGTACAGCTTACAGTACACTCTAGCCCTAACACAGAACATCTTCTGGTGACACAGCTCTGGTCTCCTTGCAGGGAATTTTCTCAAAGCACCAAGAAGTGCTACCAACCTCTCTTATGACCAAACCAACCACGGCCAGATGCCCTAGGCCCACCACATCACCTGCAGCCTCTGCAGAGCTGAGTATCCACATGCCCAGACAGGGTGAAAACAAACTCACTGGTCCTGCAGCCTGAGTGTCTCGCAAGTTGAGGGCACCTAAAGGTGAGATGCCATTATGTTCAAATCCTTGCACCACGACCGTCCTTTCTCCATACATTCAAAGGGAGTGTCTCCTTACCTTATTAAAGGCAAAAGGCTTTTCTTATACTGCTGATAGAGAAGACACAGAAAGGAATAAAGAAGATAATACGCTGCCAGAGGCCCAATTTACCCACTCCAAAATTAATGAATTATTCCAATTAAATTATTTGCCCTAAATTAAAACTATCACCAAAATCCAATTCTTGTTTCATTAAAGAGGACCTCCCTCGTTATCAATTTTTTTTTTTCTCCACAGATGTTTTTTTAAAGGTAACCTTCATGGAATGGGGAAAAAAACGCAGTTGTAGTCTACTTTTCTGTTTGAGGAGCCCCAAAAGTTTTATTTTTGAAGAACCGTTCCTCATTCTTATATGTGTCCACATAATAAATTAAGACATTCCTAGAAGATTTTTTGAAAGACTGGTGAAGCACAAGATCACACCATCAAATAGACAATGTAGGGGAAATCTGATCCATTAATAAGGAGGGAAATTTAAAAGCAGCATCACTCAAGCCTCCAGCTTTTGATATCAGAACTGAGAGAGCTCACAACCCCCATCTGGGGATTTCCAAAGGCCCTTTCAGGAAAAGGGAGGCAGACAAATGATAGCACTCCCAAAGCATTTTTGAGAAACAATCGGATCTTTTGATTGCATTCTCAGACTTTCACACACCACTATGACTTCTCAAGCAGGGCTTGGTCCCTGCTACCACAGCTCTGCCCGCTGATAGCCTGAGCTGTGACAGGTAGAGACCCAGAACTGCCAGCAAGAGTGGCCACGAGCTTGTGCTCCCTCAGACTGCTCACACCAACCTTAGTTTCCTTCCCAGGAACAACCTTTTTCCTATTTTCTGCTGGAGATTAACACTTTTTAACCTAATACTTGTTTTTTTAAAAAAGACATTTTCAAAAGCTGTGGTTGGGTTTTGAGAAAGTGCTCTCTGTCTGAATACTCTGTAAATGGAAGTCATATGTCTAAGTATCTGCTTCCTTTTTGTCTATTTTGTTGTATGCACATTTGGCAAGTTATTTTTTCCCCTTAACTATCGCATCTTGGGCTTTGTTAAATGAAACTGCTATTCTGTTACTTTGCTGGTGGTTTTTTTTTTTTCCCCAAGCAGCCAACTAAGCCAACTACTGACATTTTTGCAGCTATACAGGAAATGTGATATTAAGTAATTATTTTGTCAGAGTATTTCTTCACTTTCTGGTGAAAGGACCTGGTACTGGGGTAGCAATTTCAATGTTTCTAAAGATAAAAACAAGAGCTGGGGCTCTGAAAAAAACCATCAAAATCCAATCCTTGAAAACCTATTACCTAATACAATTTATCATGCGTTGTTTTTGTGGAAAGCAGCGGGAGGCTTATCCTGCAAGGCATGGCATGCCTACACACCAGAAGGGCAGACTACGGATCCCTTCAGGAGTGAGGAGGGCCAGCACTGGACAGAGATAAATGTAGGAGAACACAGTCACCGTGGGTCAGCTGGGGTCGAGGACGTGGTAGAAGGCACAGCACAGGGACCATGCCCACTTGCTTTCCCCCACTCTTATTTTAGAAACACCATCTCCCTATTCCCTTCCCTGAACTGACGATTTCTTTATTTCCATAATTAATTCATATTAAAGTTGAAAGCTTTTAAGGTAGGAAAGGAATGTACTTCTTTCTATAAGTCTTGATGTTGTTTTTGAACTGCTGGCTCAATTTAGGTTTATTTTACAATCTGTTTCTAGCCAATTCCAATTTCAGATGAAATCTTGGCTCCAGGGGAGCAAAATTGCCTTTAATTTCAGTGGAATCAAGATTTTGATCCAGGTTCTCATCCACTAACAAACAGCTATGATGACTGTAGATGGTAACACAGCAGCCAAAACCAAAGAACATGAGCTGGTGGACCCCAGGAATCTGGAATTTCATCCCATGTGGAGTTTTGAGCGTGGCAGATTTGCAGTATTGACTCAACTGGCACGGATGAAATAAGAAAAACAGGCAAAAGGAACACGCTGTTCCAAGAATGCTGGAATTGCAAGGCCTGGGTTACCACAGCTGCGTGTCCCAGGTCCTGTTGCCTCCCACCTTCAGACCTCTTGACTGGTTTTAGTCAAGGGGGCACCCATGGACAGTAAAGCTGCAGAGAAGGTTGATGTGAGACAGAGAAATGTGGAATATGATTAACCTTAGCTTTCACCCACACTGCAAGTAAAGAGACAAACTGACTCCAAAGTTTATAACGGAGACTAGATATATATATTTTCTCATTATTTTGTGTTAGAAATCCAAAGCTTCAGATCAGATCTTTTTGCGTTTTTTTTTTTTTTCTCATTTTGGAGGTACTAAGCAGTTACAGGCCTGCCGTGTAAAATGGACAAGATATTCTTTCCTGATTATACCAACAGTTCTTTTCTACAAAGAAATCTCGAGAGGATGTGGCAAGAAAAATTATTCACTCACTACTGACAAGACACTGGCCATCATGGAGGGAGCAGGCAGTCATAGGATGTCCTATGACTTAGGACATCCAAGGGGACACACCGTGTTGTGGGCCAACTGGGTCAAATTTCAAGGCTCACAACAAGTCAAGGCAACTGTTGTGCTACCACAGCTTTTTTTCTTCAGCAGTGGGAGCAGGAACACACTTGGCTTTAAAATGGATTGATATGTGCAGCCTCGCAGCTAACAGTTATCTGTGCTCTCTCAAGGATTAGCAGACTCAGTGGTGGGACTAAGTTCTTGCCGTGTCTGCAGCTGAGAGAAAAATATTGTCCCTGTTTCCCTGTCTTACAGTCCAAGCTAAGGCTAGGGACTGCAGACTGAGACCAGCAGACTGAGAAATAACAAGGCAAAATCTTTCAAAGCACTGCTCTGAATCTAGAATCAGCTGATCAGACAAAATCACACAATATCAGCTGATACCACTCTTCAGAGTCCACTCAAGCTAAGCTGATTTTTATCACTAAGGACTTGGATTACCGTATCAAGATCCTTCCTCCCAGCCATAGGAAAGCATTCCATGTATTTTGTGCTATACTTCTTTCTCCAAAATGAATAAGCATTTTTTGAAGTATTCTGTTTTTGTCTCCTGCCTGCACCTGCAAAGCAAGCACCAAAATATTTCCAGAAAAGCCTCCTGATTTATGCACTAAGAAGTGCTAAGCTCCAACCAATGTAACAGAGCCAAAGCCTATGCTGCACAGTATCATTCCAACCATGCCTGGAGACAGGAAAACAGAAGTTAAGAGGCATCAGGACACCATAGGGAGGCAATAAAAATACTAGATGGAGAGTGAAAGGAAATTCCTTGGTAACCTATGAAACACCAGGTGCCTTTTCCTGCACATCATGAGTTTGTGAAAACAAACCAGCACAGAAAACCTAGAAAAATTTCCCCCAATACTATTATGTGCCTGACATTCTTGAATTATTTTTCTGGTAGGAAATTATGGTCCATGGCAACAGCAAAAGTGGTGCAGCAAGATCTAACATGCTTCAGTTGCCCAGGACTATCCCTTGCTCTCTCAGCTTATTTTCCCCACCGACCTGCTGTCACTCCCTTCCAAGTGAACTGGACTTCTCTCTTTCAGTCCCCGTAGTAACCTGAATTTATCTCCTCCCTTCAATCTTTTTTTTCTCCTCCCCCACCATTCCCAGTAAAATAATCTTTCCTCCTTCCTCCCAGAAAATTCATATTCCCATGTTATCTCATTATTCTTTGCAACAGCATGCCAAATACACTGTCATTTTCCCATTGGCTCTATGTCCCGAAAAAGACAAAGTGGTCTGTGCTTGCTCTTACCTACTGCATGCTCCCTGGAATGAAAAACGCTACAGTGCTAGTGCTCAGAAAGATCCCTCCGATTTCTGGGCTCTGCGCCCACAAAGCAGAGAAGCCAACATTTCTCAGAGAACAGCATCTGACTCCAACATCCTTGCTGTCTAGCTAGCGAAGGAAAAATAGCTTCAGCTCTCTTCAAATAGCTCAGCTTCCAGCACTGGCCAAAGAGGCCGGGAATGCCACGGGAAGGTGGGCTCCCACCACAGATCTGCTGAGCTCAAGACCAGCCCGGCTCCAGTCTCTCAGCAACCCACCACGAGCAATGACAGCCACCAATGCCGTATTCTGGCAGGAATAAACGCCAGTGAGGATTGTCAGAAAGCGGTGTGGAAAGGCTAAAAGGACACATGGCTCCAAAAGGACTGCTCAATCTGGGCTCCCCCCTACAGCCAGTGGAGGAATGATGAAATTTCCACTGGTCAATTTGTCTGATGAATTTTGGATGGCTACTAAAGGATGAACTGGACTTTGCCAGAGAAAAGCCTTGTCTCCTCACTAATGATAAAGGGAGTCCAAGACGACCCACAGCAATGGTAACATCTACATTTGGTCAGAAGAACCTCAGTCTGTCTCAAGTCCCAAGCTGGTGACCAGCAGGAGTTACCTCCACTTGATATCTGACTTCAGGCTCCTAGAAAACACACTCTAGTGCCTTGCATCAGTTCTGCTCAGAAATATTTCTCACAATCCCAAAGTCCACAGCATCACCTTTCCCTACTGCTGTCCTCAGAAATGAGGGCGAGGGCTGGGCAGATCACAGAATCGCTCAGGTTTGAAAAGCCCTCTAAGATCATCGAGTTAAGCCAGCACTGCCAAGTCCACCACTAAACCATGTCCCTAAGTGGCACATCTACACATCTTTCAAATACTTCCAGGGATGGTGGGCAACACCCTCCCTCCTCAGCCCTAGACCCAGCTCCTACCAAGGGCCTTGCTGGTGGAGCAGTTTGTGTTAGTGAAGCCAGACTGGCTTCAGTTGCCTGTCTGAGTAAAGGATCTCTCTGTGCTGTACCAGTCACCAGCACGAAGTCTAATTTTAGGAGAGTGGACTGAGAGGGTGCACAGCTAATCTACTCATAGAGTTAATAATAAACTCTCTATGGTTAAATCCCAGCAACAACAAATACATCTTTGTATCACGTTGAAACAGTGACCAGCGAGTCTGAATCTTTGCAAGCAAGGAGCACTACAAAGGCAATTCATAATGGAGAAAGGCTACACTCTGTACTTCTTTTCACACACTGATGCCTATCAGTTAGAAAGAAAACTGTAGGATTTGGCCTTAGCAGCTATGCACTTGACTTTGGATTTGTGATTAGGGCTGGCCAGTAAACAAGCATTCCTCTTTGTGAACATTTGCTGCTGACATTTCCAAATTTGTTTTTGTTTTGCCAAAATAACAAAGCCCTTAATATATTTTTTTTTTCATGAAATAAACGTTAAACCAATGGGGAGCCCACATTCTTTACAACCAATAAGTGGGAATCACAAGAAATGTTAGTGAGTCTGCAGGAGTCCCAGCCTGTGAGCAAAAATGTGAATGTGAAGCTCTTCATACCTCAGCTGAGTCTGGTTAGGTTTTAGACAGGCTGTGGTAACGTTTTCACAGATTTTGACCAGAAAAAGCACCTCAGACCTGTAAAACCTTCCTGATTAAATTTTAATCAAATTCAAAACCAGTGGAATGCTTTTTTTTCACTGAGAAGTTCCCAACTACCTCCACTCACAATGATATGTATCTGTAAAGGCTCTGGACAGCAACCATTTGCTTCCTCCTAGTAGAGTTACTCCTCCAGATTGACTTGGATAGGCCTCGGTCTTTATTGCAGAAATTTTTAAACCCCATCCATGCTAAGATCTCTGCGCCCTTGAGCCTGTCATCCTGATGAGACAAATAAGGACTATACGAATTTCTCCATTGTTACCTAAGCCTGAGAAGGGCTTGAGGATATAGCCTTAGAAGAACAAGAACCCAAGGTAATGCTGGGAAAGGGGCAGCCACCGTGTCCCCGTTACGACTCAATTCTCCTGGAACAAGTCACTCAACATACTGGAACAAATGATTAAACATCCCATTTATAAGCACCGAGAGGATAATAATGTAGTAAAGGGGGGAAAAAAAAGCAATGTACTTTTGGCAAACACATATCATGCCACCCCAGCCTCATTTCCCTTTTTTTTGTAGGATAGCTGGCATAGCAGATAATGCAGAAGCAATATGTGTGAATATGTGATATATCTTGACTTCAGAAGACCTGACAGTCTTCAACAAGCTAAGAGAATATGGTGGATGTTAAATCACCATCAGGATGCTTCAAAGAGCTGCAATCAACAGATCGCTCTCCACCAGGGACAGAAGGTTTAGTGGGCTGCTGCCACAGTCTGCTTTTGTGTCCTGATCTCTTCAATACTTTAATTAACACCTTCATGATGGAACATAAAGAAGGCACCTGACTTTTGTCGATGACACTAAGTTGGGGGCAGTTGCAAGTGCTTTGGAGCCCAGGATCATAAGGAAACTGAAGCGGTCTCCATGGAGAAACCAACCAGATGGCATCCAGCAGCAGTGAGCACAAAGCAGCATTCTCAGGAAGGGGGGGGAAAACAATTAATGTTCAAATACAAAAGTGAAGAATGCGCTGCAGACCAGTAAGAGAGGATCAGAAAGGCAGAAAGACGGAATAAGTGAAAGCAGTGAGGCACTCATATAAAGAAGGTAAATCTCATTTCATTCTGGGGTTAGGTAAGTGAAGTGTGATATGCAAAACACAGCTGGTACCTGTATCTGCATGACTGAATCCTACACTGGAACTCTTGTTTTGGTTTTGGACAGTACATTTAAGGATAACATGTAGACATATCAAACAGTAGTGAAATATATATGTCACAGTGGTTGAAAAATATGACCTGTGGAAAGGAGTGAGCCTGTTAAGCTGGACTAGATATCTCTGAGATACAGGAATTAAGGGGTTTCAGGCAGATAAAAGGTAGTTTTGAGGAAGAGAAGGAGAAATAACCGCTATGTGTCTTGGAAGGACCAGAAATAATTGGCAGCAAAATCAATTTGGATCATATGTTAATAAAAGCTTTCCAAATGCAAGGAGAGCGAAATAATGGACATGCACCAGCTATGCAGGCACAGGGCATCTTCAAAAAATACATGTTAGGGGCAGCCACTGTAGAGCTGATCTTGTCTCACTGCAAGGGGAAGGACCAGACCATCTCTTGCAGGTCCTTTCAAGCGTTCACTCTTTTGATCAGACACCAGCAGAAGTATCTGGAGTAGCAAAACAGAAAGCTTTGCAAGTGGCCATTACACCCAAACTGAAGCAGCACAAAATGCTTTGTGTGAGGTGGTGGCTCAGAGCAGTCTCTTGGTGCATTCACCCCAGTGCAGAGAGGCACAGTACCAGCACCTGGTAGCAACCGAGCTGGGCAGAGACAGCCACCTCCAGTCTAGTGGACTACAAGCAGTGCTGCCCACCTGGGTCAGAAAGAGAGGAGAGATGGCCACAGTCGTACTAATGAATCTTCTGGCAGTGAATGCCTCCTTCTACTAGCAGAGTTTGCTTCATGTTTGAAAAGCAGGAAAGACTTATGACGACAACTTTTTCTACTTTAAACTGTCCACGAAGTTGTGATTTTTTTTCTTAAGTGTTGTTTCATTACTCCCCTTTTAGACCCCTGCAATATGCCCAGTTGAGGGGGATCCTATCTGTGGACGTACACACTTAAGAGAGGAAAGGAGCAGACTGAGTAGGCTGTTTTTGCAGAGACTGGTGCTGGCTGACAAAGTAGAACTGGCTCTTCCCTTGGAAATATTAAAGGACTTGGGCACATGCATTAGAGAGGTGATGTCCCTCTTTCTGTCATACACTTCTGCAGCTCTGGCCAGCAGAGTTCACCAAGCAGAGCTCACCCCAGGGAAAGCTGCTTTTCTCAAGGCTGGAAAGGACCTGGTCCTAGAATACAGCTCCATTAGACTGCAGTGACCTAAACACAGCGAACCCTCAGGACACACCAAAACCTGCCCACTTCAGCTGGCATTGTGGACACGGAGTGGTCTCCTGTTGTAAGGGCTCCAACAGCACTGTAGGATCTGCCTACCCACTTATTAGTCTCTGATACACCTATCCCATTTGTGTCTAGGGGTGAGAGAAGTTCTGTTCTCACAGGGGCTAGACAGATGAGGGAGTTGAACTGGGAGAGATTAAGGACTTGGCTTTGGTAGTGGGGAGCAGAAATATCTGTGACAACACTGAGTGAGCAGAATAGGAAGCCTGGGCATGGCCCTAAAACAGCCCATTGTCAGGAGCAGCTGTCATTGCAGTATCTTTCACTGGCAAATCCAGGCACCAACCATGTGCACAAAGCTAGCAGTAAGTCTCTGATCCTGGTTTGGTTTTGTTTCCCTGAGCTTGTTCAAAGGAGATCGCTGACCATCATTCCAGAAATTCTCCTCCCGGATTACCAGGCAGACCAGTTGACCACTCTGCCATTTAATGTTGCAGGGGATGTGTTTCCTTTCAGTTATTTATTTTTACATTTGGAATGCCCAGAGCTTCAAATAGCCTATGTTTTGAAAGGTATGAACACAAAAACAAGAGAAGTAAATAAACTACATTAAATAAATAAAACTAAATAGTTTAGCCTGACTCAATATCCAAACTCCTTTAATTGGTACTAGCAGCAGACTATTTTTCAGGCAGACAACCTGCAAATCTTAGAAAAATAGCAATCGATATAAGAAAATAATACTCTGAGAGTACAGGGATTATTTTCTAACATACATTATTTTGTACCAAATTAGTTTTATTAGTTAAGATTATTTTTAAAACATGTTTAAAATGAGACTAACTCTTCCAAATTGTAAAGGATTTTGTATTTATATTTTCCTTCACTTTTTTTTTTCCAGGTTAAATTTAGTTTTAGAGAAATTAAAGCTATGAGTTTCACCTAATTACAGGATTATAGTAAGCACAATATCACAATGGGTCTTTTATGAAATCTGTGGCAGGTGTTAGAACAAAGATTACTCACAGATACCTTATTTGCAGGCATCCAGAGTTCAAGTGTATCAAATCCTAAATTTTCTCATTCTCAGAAAGGTGGCAGTAGTTCAGAGCCAGATACCCACGTCTTTAAGTGAAAGCTCAGCTAAAGAACTCAATTTTGCTGTTTAGGCCTACATCTAATAGGCACAAATAAAATTAATAATACATATGCACAGCTCTAGAACTCATTTGTCCCTATATTTTTCTTGACAGGTAAATGGAAATTGTACGCTGTGAGATTTCACCAGTAATAAACCACCTACAGAGGGCTGGCTCCGCTCTGCTGTAGTGAGCAGCGAGGCAGGGTACACCTCCAGGGCTGGGGAATGCATTTCAAGCAGCAAGCACTCAGCCAGGCCGGGAGAGCTGCTCTGTGTGTGGGTGTGGGCCACTCTTCGTGCTGCTAGGGGAGGATTCTGTGCAAGAAAACCAACCAGAAGCCTTCTGGCTCACTACACCCGCGTGTAAAGCATCACCTCTGCCACATGCCCAGACTTCTTCACCTTGCAGATAAACACTTGGGATGGTACTTAGCCCCCCAGTTTGCAAAGTAGTACCAGCATGAGGAAAAGTCCCTTCCTGCGTGCATTTATAATCAGAGCGATTAGAAAACTTGTGGGGGGAAATAAAATCTGCAGCCTTATGGGTTACCAGACAAATCAGGAGGAATAACAAGTTCCTGCCTGAAGGATAATGTAGAAGTTGAACACATCTGTAATATGTATCGAACACATTCGCACATATCTATCACCTAAGCTGCTCTGCAAATATTTTAGATAAATAAGCAGATAGACAAAATGGCATGAAAATTAAAAGCAAAACTAAACAAAACTGGGTAAACTCACTTGTTTGGTATTCTGATCTGGACAGGATGGAACAAGTAAACTCACTAATGACCTTACCAGTAACTGGTGAACTCTTTAAGAGTTGTCTCTCTGTCATGCCATAAATGCAGGCAGACAGATAGGACAGTGCTGGTTCACCAAGTTTCCTGTCCCCTATAACACACGCAGGAGGAGGGTAGCTAAAAAAGGAGAGGGCAACATAAGGTATGTGGCAGAGCCCTCAGGTACCAGGTTTCACACATGCCTAGTGACAGTGCTCCCTGTGAACCAATGACCCAGCATGGAAAAACTCCCAGGGAAATTAATTCCCCAGCCTTGCAAAGAGTTGACTATGGAAGGCCAAAAAACACAGCACAGTAGGATGTTGACATAAGAAAAATGAAAGGAAACCTGAGGAAGGAGGAGGCGAAGAAACCAGAGGGCTCTCTGGGAAGAGACGAGGCACAATGTTCCGAAAAGTGTCATTAGAAACAAATGCTTTCCCATCAGTGCCGAAACAACCAGAGCCAGGAGCCAGGTTTGCATCATACTAGAATATGACTTGGCATCACTGGTGTCCCCTGCTCTGTCACCACTTTCAAAAGGACAAACTGACAGCAGAGTAAAACCATGCCACGCCACAATGGAAGGGAACAGTCCTGCTGGCTCCTGTGTAAACATCAGGGACACACAGGCTACTGACTCGGGAGTTTCTCTTAGAAAAACACAGATCCCTCCCCTCACTGCTCTTTGCTCTCCTATCAGGCACGTTGCTTACCTTGCACAATCAAGTAAACCTGGGCAGTCTTGGGATGATGCTGTGTCTGCACTGAACACGTATAGGACCCCTCATCGTAGACATCCACTTTCTGGATCCTCAGGCTGTATTCCAGGGGGTTTCTCTTCTCCAGCTCTACTCGAGGGTCCAGGGACCACTTGTCCTCTCCAGCAAAAATGATGCCGGAACGGTTTAACCAGGCCACCTTGGAGCTTCTGTCTTCTACATAACACCTGCAAAGGATGAGACAGGTAAGGGGGAGATTAACAACCCTCTCCATCATCTCCCTTTTGTCCCTTCTCTTTACTACTTTTCTTAGAAACTTCACAGCACAGTCCTGCCTTGCCAGTGAACCATAGTATCTTCTCATCACTGCTGTCCCATGGACACGTATTTAATAATGATTTTTGGAAGAGTTTCAGGAACCTTCAGTTCATAAACCCATGGGATTTGGGCAGAAATGTCTCTTGTTCTCTCTTCCTTTTGCCTGTGGCCTACACATGCACCAAAAATTAATTTGGAGGGCCACAACAGATCTTGATCACCAAATCCCTTCCAACTCTGCCAACGAGAAAGGTCAGGAGTAGTTCTTCCCATGCTTGTCCCTCACCTTCAAAAGCTGAGTATACAAGAGTTAAATTCCCAGACCCCGTCCAGCCTGGAAGGCAAAGGTTCAGGGCTCCAGCTTTGTCAGCTCAGGGCACAGCTCCTCCATCCCTCAGTTTCAGCAGCACAAGGGGAGGAAATGATAGCTACATCTACATCCCTCTGACCAAAACCAATTTTGTGTAAAGAGAGATTCACTGCTCAAACATCACCCTCCTAACACATACACGCACACTTGCTGATGCACATCTGCCTGTTTGTGCAGGCGAGTGCAGATCTCAGGCTGAAAATGAGAGTCTGTGGGAGTGTCACTGTCATCCCTGTGACACACGCAGCATGTCCTGTGAACATCTCAGGTGGACAGGAGAGGAGGAATGATAGCCAGAGGACCAGCAGGAGGACCAGCAACTGCCATGGCCCTGAGTGCCAACCTTCACAAGTCAGAGGACTGCCTAACCCCATTGCAACAGGAACTTGACAAGTATTTTGTTTCTTGACAGAGAGCAGAGCAGGTGCTGTGAAGACAAATGCATTTCTGGCAAAGGCACCTGCTCTGTACCACTTCCCACAGCCAGAAGGAGACTTGCACAGAAGAGATGAGGAGATGCCACCGAGGAGACACGTCCTGCTCACTCTCAGCTGTGCCTCATGCAAGAGGACCAGGGCTGAAGAAGACAGGGAGACATAACTCCTCTTTCACCCTGGCAGCTGCACCCCCCAGGGCCGTGCTCAGACAGGCTGAGAGCAGGTTTGCCCTGCTGCAGCTCTCACCACATTTGCTCTGCAGATAAACAGGGAAGCTCAGTCTCCAGAGCTGCTGCTCCTCCACCTCTCAGAGCTCTGCCCACAGCGTCCCAGCATCCAAATGACCCAGAACCTCTTGCCACCGCTTTTTCAGAATCACAGAATAGGTAAGGTTGCAAGGGACCACAGTGAGGTTGTATGGTAAAACCTCCCTGCTCGAGCAGAGCCCTCCTAGATCGCATTGCGCAGGACTGTGTCCTATTCACTATTCATGCATGTGTTGTATTTGAAGGAAAAAAAGAGAGAGCTTAAAGATTATTGCTTCAAGATAAGACAAATATTTGACAGTAGGCTTTCATACAGCCTTTTAGCATGGGTCAGACATTTTCCAAGTTCCTCTATTTGAATGCATTTCATTCATGCTGTGCTGCAGCTGCCTTCCCTTGTGATGTGACCCCACCATTATGGCCGGCACCTCACACCCACTCCCTTTTGACATGCCCATGGATGCTGTCCAAGTTGTTCTGGGGTTACTTGTGGGCAGGAGGAAAGCCAAGCTGCGTGGGCATCCATGGGAGGCATGCCATGCTGCTGGCCAAGCTGTAAGCAGCTCTGTCTGATCTGACAAACATTTGCTTTAGGGAGCAGCCCAACAGATCCTGTCCTTTACTGACACTGTCCAGCCAAGGAAGGGGAGTGAGAATTGGGGCCTCAGGCCAGAGCCCACCCTCCTGGCCAGGCAGGCACTTGTCCCTGAGGCGAACTCTCAGGTGTGATCTCAGTCGTTTTCAAAAAGCTACTCTTTGTCAAAAAGAAAGATGCAGAGGAATCCGTGAGCAGTCACTTCCATGTGGAAACCAGCACCACTACGATGGGGCATTGCTCCATTTCCATTGGCCATCCTAGGCTGTGATCACCAGTGATGGGAGGTGAAAGCCAGGACCCAGGGAGGGCAGTGTGCTCCAGGGCTGGGAGCAGTGGCCTTGTAGGAACACCCAGACTGCCTCCAGAGCTGGCTGCCTTAGGGTCAAAAGCCCTCTTGCAAATGCAAGAGTTGTAACAGCACCAAGACTTAGGGGTCAAGTATTTTGGTGGTGAAAAGATAAGCAGATTAACAGTGGAAGCTGAAGTCAGGGGGAGCTGAAGTTTCTCAGTCACTTCTGAAAATCCCCCTGAACAGCTATCAGTGCTGCTGGACTCTGTACCATTCCCACCAGGCCACTTTCTAATCCCCACCAGGCTACGGCGAGCATTTCACAGCTCTACCCTACACCTGATCATTATAACTCTCTGTTAGGGTAGCAAATATGCCCCTGTGTGGTGTCTTGTCAGTAACAGCTCAGTGGTGTGGTCAGAACAAAGCCTTGTCCTCTCACTCCTGAGGGTAGGCTCAACCAGGGACCCTCCCTCTTCTCTGTCAAAGAGAAAATGTGTCATAACCTGTCTCACAAACATCCAGGTCAGCCCTCGGACAGCGGTCAATAGCTACAGTCAGACAACCTTGCAACTGCCCCTGAAATAAGTTAGCAGGTGCTACCAAAATAAAGGAAGGAGAGAGGACAAAGAAAAGAGGAAAATAGGAAGAGTAAGTGCAATGGATTTGAGCTCTCTGTTCACCATACCTGTTCCTCTCAAGCTGTCAGGGAAAATCAATGTACAAATGGGGAAACTCCAAGTCCTGGCGTGCTCTGAACATGCATCCACGTGGATGATGCATCTCAGTGTGTCTGTCTGCACACACACACCCTCTTAGTCTGCCAGAGATGCCACCCAGCTGAATGGATCACGCTTTAATAAGGATTTATGGTGATGATTTTCACAGTGTAATAAGTGCTAATTCAATACTAATAGAATATTAAATGGCATGTTAACTGACATTTTAACTGCAAAGCAATAGGAGCATGGCATCAGCAAGATATCAGTGTACTCTTATCGTTCACTAATAATCAATAATCAAGTTCACAGAGACAGTCAAACGCTTTTCATTAGGCTTATTGGAAGCATTACCATCAGCCTCAGTGAAAGCTGATAAATGATTTGTGATCCATCCATTATTCTTTTCTTTATGGTTGCAGGTTTAATTTCTTGACATCTCTGATGTGGCTAACGAGAGGACCAGTGAATGGCGATGGGCATGCCTTGCATGATCACTGTAGGAACTTGGGAACTGTTGATCTTGCACCATTTCAAACCACAGGCACGAAAGGGCAAAAGATCTTGCTGCCATGCCCCATTAGCCTTCCTTGCTCCCTTGTAAACAAACACAGCCAAGTTTGGCACCTCAAGTTTTTTAGCAACAGTTCGATGTGGAGAAAGAAACCCAGGTCAGCCTCGCACTCCTCCCCAAGTCTCATGTTCCCCACATGCAAATGCAGACAATGGGGCTGAGCTGTGCTACAGGAGAGAGGGGAGAGGGTGGTGCTTTTCTGCAGGAGAATGCTTTTGGACCTTCAGCAGGAACCACTGCCTTGGACAGGATAGAAGGCTGCCCACCATCATTCCTGGTCCCTGGACTTCACAATGGGTTGGGACATCTGGCAGCATGCAGGCAGGAGGAGGGCAGGAGCCAGGAGCAAGTCCTGCTGCTTGTCCTCTCTCCTCCACTGCCCGCCAGTCTAGCACGCAGCACTGGGCCAAAGCCTGCAAACCTGCCTTTGTAGGCTTCGAGGAAAACTCCGTCTGGACAGAGATGTATTTTTTTTTCCCCCTTCTTGAAAGTATTTGGGCTTGTTCCTATTGATGGGTGGGAAAGTGAGTGAAAAGGAGAGTGAGACTCAGGCATCCGCATCTCCTATCCCGGCAAACCAAGTCTGGAGATTTCCCTGCCTGTTCTGCCTCTCTCAGGCCTCGGTGCCCTGATTCCCAGCGCCCGTGACTCCTGCTCCTCCTCCCGTCGAGGCAGCGCCACTCAGTGCATTGATTTCCCAGCATGTTGCCGTAACGCTCATCGCAGTTTATGTTGTGCCTGTCACTCCAGCAGCTCTCGGCCCTAAGCTTTCCGCCCTCTCTCTCCTCCGGCGAACAGACGGGCCCCGCTGCTGAGAGGCGGCATTTGCCTGGAAAGCCCCAGCACGGCTTCCCCAGGCTGTCTGCAACCACTGCCAGGGTGGCGGCTGCACGGGGCGAGGAGGAGGATGCACCGGAGCCGGGGTCTCAACAGCGTGCTTCCCATTCTGCCTCGGAGAAAGCAGCACAGCAGCTACGGCCCAGGCTGTGGAGATGGAGTGGGGGTATTTCATCCCTTTGGGAAGGGATGGATGATATTTAGAGCCTAGAGTGATGAAAAGGCAAGAAGGAAGCCCTTTAGGGCCTGGTGAAGCTGCTGTTTAAATGATTTCTTTAACATGGAGATTTTACAGCATTATCAATGATGTATTGGGTCGCACCGAAGCTGGGATAATTATTTGAGGTTTTTTAATTGTTGTTGTAATTCCAAATAATTTTTTTCTTTTTTTTTTCAGCAGACCCAAACTCACAATTCTCTGCCAGAGCCCCACTAGAGAGAAGAAGCAGGCTTCTAGGACTAATGAAATATGGTGTACTGCTTTGCCAGCAAGCCACAGCTCTTACCTCATTTTGGGGAAAAATAAATAAATAGTGAGTTTATGGACCGCATTTTCTGCCCTCTTTCTCCAAAGCATGTTGTGGTGACAGCTCTGTGCCATAATTCCCACATTCCTCTTTAATCATCTTTTCTCTGTTAACCCTTTGATCATCTCTTCTGTAAGACAATCTCTGTGCATCAGGCCAAAACTCAGCAGCCTGCTGCACACACAATTAAGCACCCAAAGCCCACCCCACTGCACTCACTGAGGGACGTGACACCCTTTTGCCAGAGGATGCCACAACCTGCCCTGCATTAGATCTCCTGCCTTCGCCTCAGCTCTGTGATGAGCCTGCTCTAATCTTCTCACTTCACACAGACTCTTAGGAGATCCAGCTAACAACTTCCCCCACTGCCCTCCACCCTCAGCAGCAAAACGGCAAGAGGGAAAAGAGAGAGGGATCAAACACAGCTCATCCGGCACAAAGCAACATCGGCTCCTGGCTGCCAGCTCCGAACATGCAAGACAAATTCTCCGTTGTGTTGCAAAGTATGATCCTGGAAAGCTAATGCGGTGGTTAAACACAGCCTTGCTCCCAGCCCGGGGGGGAAAGTTCAAGAGCCAATCGTGCTCGTGCTGTTTCATCTCGTCTCCTTGAGCTCTTCAGTCCTTCCCTGCCTGGCAAGCAAAGTCTCGGACACAGTCATGGTCAGCCAGGGGGGCAGCAAGAGTCCAGCCCCTCCGCCGTGCCCCGGCAGGGATGTGAGCAGCAAAGGCTAAGGACAGAACACAGCCATGTCAGCCCGGACCTCCCAGGCAGCGTTTTCAGGGAAGAGTCCAGCCAAGCCACACAATGCCACTGCAGTGCTGGACCCTGCCAGCATCTCAAGAGCAACGCAGTGCTGCCACTGCAGTCCCCACCATGGGAGTACAGTGGCAGAGCACACAGGAGCACACAGTCTGGAGGAGCAGTGTGGGAGCTGCTGGCCCTGGGTGGTTCCCACAGGCTCCCCTCAGCAGGAGATGCTATGGAAGACGCCCACAGCTGAACATATCTCCACCTCTGCGAAGGCAAGGGCCCCCTTAAGTGGATGGCAGTGGGAGATCATATCAACCAAGCATCTGAAACCTCCTTTCAGCCAAGCACCAAAGCCTCATTTTGCTGAATTTGAAGGCACATAGGCATCAGTTGTTGCTCAAAATTCTCCTCCCCAGTGCCACTGCTCCTCTCTTTCCCCAGCCTAGTACAGCTGCTGCTCCTCTTCCTATGTGCCATGACACACAGCAGGGTCACTGTTTGAGAGTGAAAGCTGTGCCACAGCAGGATGGATTTCCAAAATGTGGCAAAAATAGCTCTTGAGTCACCACTGCCAGCATGATAACACAGGGCCTCAGAGGGATTTAGAAAACTACTGCTTAAACCCAGTCCTGTGCTGGAAAACTGGCAGGAGGGGGGAACTGCTGCATCTGTTCAGCCCATGCTTTCTCTGAGCTGTATTATGCTGTGACCTTGGTCGTCACACCTGTCTGCAGCTCCCGGGGTATTTCAGTACTCAGGTGACAATTTTTGGCCATCCACCTATTGGGAGGGTGCATGGCTGATAGGATGCCTGCACTTCTGTTCATCCTCTTTAGTAAATTGCCACTTTGGAAGTGTGAGGCTAGGACGGGCTTACCAGGTCACGCAGCCCCAACCTCCGCCGGCACAGCCAGCTGTACCTTATCATCTTTTTCAGAGATGTGCCTCATCCCTGCTTTAGCCTAGTGTGTTTGATGGGGGATACCCTCCCCCTGCCTCATAGGTCAGACTGCTCAAAGTCTTTCTGCTCTGCTGATTAAAACCTTTTTTTCTAACTCCAAGTCTAGATTTATTCATACCTGGCTTATATCCATTTCCTCTCATGCCAACACCATCTTTTAGCTTAAAGAGCTCTTCTCTCTCCCGGGTGTTTATCTTTCAGCGTGTTCACAGAGAGCAATCATATTCCCTCTCAGCCTTCATTTTGCTGGATTCAACAAGCCAAACTCTCCTGGTTTCTTCTTGTATGATAGACTCTCCATTGCCCTAAACATCCCAGTAGCCCCTCTCAGCACCTGCTCCAGTCTGAATTCCTCTTTCGTGACCAGAATTTGTACCCAGTTTTCTAGACGAGAAGTCCCCAGTGCCTTGTACAGAAACATTTCTGTCTTACTGTCTCTCCCATCAACTCTTTCTAATGAAAGCAAAAAGAATTGCAACCAGAAAATATGAGTATCAGTGCAGAACTGCTCATGTGCTGTAAACATCCTTGTCTCTCAGTCCATGTGATATGCATGGAAAATGAAACCCAAGGGAATTTACAAAAAACACACTGGCCTAAAAAGACAGCTAGCTGCACGGGCTCTCACTGGCAGACACACAGCTGGTCTCACATGGGCTTTCTTTCTGTTAAAATGACTGTTTAAGAGTATAGGTTCCTGTTTGTGTAGGAAAAAACCCCAAACTCACAACAGAAATCGAGCCCAAATTTACAGCGATTTTTATGCCAGAACTCTCAAAGGGTGGATGTAACTATATCAGAATAAGAGGACTTATACTGGCATGATTTATTGCTCTTCCCATCTGCCAGGGATCAGTATACCTGCATAAACAACCTCAGTCCACATCCACTCCAGCAGAGGAACCTTCTTCAAAATATCAATATGAGCTGCTCTGAGCTGCTACGAGCTTAACTCCATCCCAGCCATATCCCAGCACAGTTTAAAATGTCAAAATACAGAAAAACCTCAGAGCGAGACCCACCACCACAGTGCCATCTTTTCTTATATTCCACCACACCTAGGAAATGCCCTCCACTTCTTTACGGCGTAGTCAGGAAATCCTTGAACAGGTCTTTTCCCATTCCAAGGCGTGTTTCTAGAATGACTGGCTCCAGTCACAGGCCTCCTGCCAGAGGAGACTTGCTCCCATGTGCGCGCAGGGGAACGAACTGCTCTCTGGCTGACGCTTGCAGAAATGCCAAATGCTCTGACAGCTTGCATCAGGGTCTTGCACTAAAATCAGTCGGGAGGTTCAGGCCACTGAGGAAACAGACCCTGAGCTCCCTCTTTCCCTTTTGGGTTAGCTGAGGACTTGCCAGAGTCCCTTTTCAGTCCAGCCAGAAACCTGGCTCTGCTCTTGATCCAGCTCGTCAACTATTGATCAACCTCAGTGAAATATCCACCAGGAATGTATGCCTTGCCCTGCTGTCCATAGATTCCTGTAGCATCCCAGGGCTGCTGCACTATCAAAAGGGGGAGCCAGGGAACAGCAGAGGTGATGCAGAATGGCAATGGGGATCATTGCCCGATGATTTGCCTTTTTGCTGCGCAGCACTTACACTAAGGATCTTGTCCTTTTGTGATCACCAAGACACAGGCTGATATTTAAAAAGTATCTGGGGTGTCTTAGGAACAGAAGTTAATCGAAAGACAATGATAATTAGTCGCTTATGTTAACTGGGTATTGGCTGTTATGCCAAATTTGTAAAAGAACCGGAAACCAAACAGCTTCTGGGGAATCTCTGCACCATTACGACATTTTTTCTGTTTGGGGAAACACCAAAAATGAGAACAGGAGCGCTAATAAGGCACCCATACAGACTGTAAGTCCCTTTATTTTCCTTCCCAAACTTCAGCACAGGAAATCACCTATTTCTTCTACCTGAACCCCCAGTGCCCTGTAGGTAACTTCTACGTGGTCACCACTAGGTAACTCCAGAAAAGCTCATCCAAATTTTCCCCTTGAATTTCTTCTAGTAAAAAATAACAATAACGAAAACACCACAAAAAAGGGAAAAATGTGTTTCAGAGATGTGATCTCCTTCTCTGACAGGAGGGGAGGGAGGGTTTCGCTGGGAAGTCCACGTGACTCTGTATCTGGTAATTATCCAGCCACAGAGGGAAACTGAAACGTTCTGTGCTGTCGCAGAGAATGACAGCACCTGGAGCTCCAGCACCCAGATAAAAAGCGGAGAGACAATCAGGCAGATGGAGAAAGGCAATGCTACATCATGGGCTGGCAAGCGGAGGGAAGAGAAAAAATGGGGAGAGGCAAAAGCTGGCAAGAAACATTAAGGCAGCCGGCACAGCTACTGGAGAATGAGATAATGCCACAGATTAGCAATGCACAGGGCACGGAAAAAGAAAGAGCGTAAGGGCAGGTCAGGAGAGAGCAGGTGCAGAAAAGGGACAGTGCAAACACAAGAGGGAATAGGAGAGTGATGCTAGTGGGAGCTTCAAAGCATTTTGTGTGGCCCAGGGTTGCTTCCTCCCACCCCAGTCACAGGCTAAAAATGCAGGAGGTATCACCACAAGCTGTCACAAAACAATGGGGCGATTTGAAAATCAGCATCTCACAGCTGAAGAGAGACATGGCACTGCAAATTGTACCTTCCAGCTTGTGGATTCCAGTGGTTTGCTCAGGGAAGGGGACTACAAAGCTTAAGATCGAAATAATTAAAACTGGAGCTCTGGAGCATCACCTCATGTATTTTGTATGGCAGAGAGGCGAGAGGGAGGTTCGCTCCCCGACTCTCCCTTTCACAGTTGCACACACCAAGGCACATGTAAGCCTGCAAAACAGCCCACATGATTGCTGCCATGGTGCCATGGCCTAGTTCCAAAAGCAAAGCACCATAGGTGCCCTCCCACACAGCAACGTGACAGCGCCAGCTCTCGGGGCTCTCAGAAACAAGGGGTGTGCCCACAGGACTGGCAGCAGCCTCCAGTGGGTCAGGAAGAGCTGACTGCCGGGTGGCACGAAGCTGTGCACCGCCTCTAGGAATGTTTCTGACACAGGAAAATACAGCCAAACAGACAAGCAGGTCAGGGCCAACAGCTTGTCGGAGACTAATGTTGGCCACCAGTCTCAACAGCCATTGGGGCAGTGACCAAGGTAAATCTGTAATGGCTGCATAACTCCAAGGAGGCAGGAAGAGCTAAGCGCTCAGATGTCCCCACCTGAGCATTTGGGGAAGGAGATGGAAACAGTACCAAGGTCTGAGCACTGGGCCATGTGGTTTAGTGACCAACCCTCCTATGCTTACTGACAGGCATTTCAAAGAAGAGTGGAACACCTCCTAAAGTGACAATGTAAATCACCTTCTACATAATTTCATGATCTTTTCTAGCCATAAAAGCCTATAAATCTAGCACCAAGCACATCACAGAATGGCTTGGGTTAGAAGGGATGTTAAAAGATCATCTAATTCCACCCTCCTGCCATGGGCAGGGACAGCTGCCACCAGAAAAGGTGGCTCAAAGCCACATCCGGCCTGGTTTTGAACACTGCCAGTCAGGGATGGGGCATGCATCGCTTCTCTAGATAACCTGTTCCAGTGTCTTGCTACCCTCAAAGTAAAGAATTTCTTCCTAATATCTAATATAAATCTAGCTTCTGTGTAAATTGGCTTCCACTCTGAGTGACAGCTTGCAATCCACCTTGTAAGTTTGTGCGCTGGCTTTCTTATCCCCAGGCATTTCTCAACCCCCTGCCCCCTTTTTCTTTTTTTAAACTCATTAACATCTTCATCTTGGTGATACTTTCTGGCTGAGAATTCCATCAGTTAACCATTAATTGGTACAAGGCTGTGAAAGAATATCAGATTTAAATGTTATGTGAAACTGGCAGGTGTCTCCTGTGTTTTGTACTGCATGAAATAGCTTCTTCCAGTACCTGAGGAGCATGCTACCTAAGGCATAGTAATGCGCTTTCCATTATGTGGATCCTAATGTTCATCTCATCTCATACTGCTTCTTCTTCAAAAGGGAAAAGGGAATATTGCATATGAAGCATTAGCTCTTGTCCTGGGCAGGTGGGACAGGAGAATCCGCACCAAGCAGAAACCGGTCTTGAAATTCTTTGGAGACAGATCAGAGAGGGAATGGGAGTGACAGCAGGGAAAATAAGCCTTAACTTTTTCTTCTTTTCGGAGGTCACGAGAGTATGAAAGGTGTTCCAACCAAGTTATCATGCCCACTTCCAAGCGCTGCCCTCAGGTAGCCAGCAGCAGACTGTGAAGGGTGGTATTTCAAGATGAATGAGAAACTGGGTGCATCCTGCCTGCTCACTTCCAGCTGCTGCATTTCAATGAAGGACACCTTCTTGATGTGCAAACACTCTAGTTATTATTTACAGCTGACCTTTTCCTTCTCCAGCTCCCGCTGCCGTAGCACCGCTGGTGGAGTCAGGGCTTGTAGAGATTGTGGAGACGATGTGTAGCGGAACATGTTCGCTTCCCTGCCTGCGCCAGAGCTGTCATTAGTGCCACTGTGGATTGAGCTACACCCGTGCAAGCAACACTGGGAAATATGAAGAAAAAAGCCTAATGTAGACAAAGCCTTTGAGGAGCTTAACCCCTCTTCCCCTCTTCCATCTCTCTCCCACTTGAAAGCAGAGAACAGCTTCTGAGCAAGACACACGCTCTCATTTCCATATCTAAAGGCAGTCCCGAAATACCATCCTGAAATAATGCTCTCCGAGAGGAGACCATGAAGCAGATTCCCTTTGAGAGACTCTGCTGCTTCTTTTTTTAATTCCATCCGAAAACAACTGACACCAAGTACCGAATGCACCTGGACTGGAGCAGTCAATCCTAAGCACCTTGTTACCAGAGTGATTTGGGGGAATTGGAGGGAATTCAGAGGCAAGCAACAACAAAATTCATCAAGGGCTGGAAAGGGATCAGCATCTAAGGGAAGCTTAAAAACATTAAATATGTATAACTTGACTAAGAGAGGACTTAAAAGCGACATGTTGACAAGCTATACCTCTTTGAAAGCTGAAAGTACTGAGGGAAGAGAGGAATTATTTAGCAAGATGCATAGGGGTCTAGGAAGGAGTAACAGGTCAGAAGAAAAAGAGAAATAAGTCTGTTCAAACTTGAAGAAAAACTTCTTGTTATCTACAAGTCCTAGTCTTGTAAAAAGTCTCCCAAGGAAAGCAAGGAAGGGCCTATTGTTTCAGATGTTTGAAAAAAAGTTGGGCTTCGGACCAGAGGATCAGCCTCACAGGGGCTGCAGGGAGAACAAACTACAGTGACCTGGTCTTACTACCTTCACCACCTGCCTCAGAGTTCAGCAATAGGTCAGGGGAAGGCAACTCCTCTTACAAATTTCTTTCAGATGAAGCAATGTTTTTAGTTATTTTCACTTCACATACAGCTAAATACTTCCTGTCAAGACCTTAGACCTCTATATATTGCACCGGAATTACCTGGCGCAGGTTGGGCTTTGTTTTCAAAAACTGGATCTTCTAGAAATCATGCATGGAGACGTTAAAAGCTACGGATACAAACACTAACAGTCTTGTTATTTCCAAAAGACCTTGGCATATGGTTGTATTCCCAAATGTGCTGTGAGTAATGTTGTCCAGCACTTAAAAGTCACAAGTGAGATTTGACTTTTTTAAGTGCTTAGCATTGAAATTTCGACCAGGTTCGTCAAAGTACTTTTGGGCCTACCAGCTGCCAAACTAACACACAAGAACCAAATTTTCAAAACAGCATTTGGCACAGTGAGCTTCTTCACCAATATAGCCTGTTTTCTTGCTGCCTAAAGTGACATACTTTTGAAAATCCATCCCATGGGTGCGTTACAACCATAGAATAAAACGCTGCAAACTTCAAACTCCCATGCTGTATTTATCCTGTGTCGAAGAACTCCTTTATGTGGAAACCACAGCAAAGCTGTTACAGCAGGGCAACGCTCAACTCCACTCTCTTTCCTTCGCAGCTTTGCTAAATTTTGCCTTTCCCTAATGCCTCACTTTTGTCCACCATCAAGTCTTGTGAAAGAAGGCATTTGAAAGACTTACAGGGAAGGTAGAGAAGATGCTGTGAGGGAGAACTCCCAAGAGCTTTGATCTGAGCTTACCTTTATGCACAATATGCCTTGCAGATGAGGACATGTTTATAAATAAATAAATAGAGGAAAGGGGGAAGAATGGGAAAAAAGAAATGTCAAGATATACCTGATGGAGTTTCTGCTGTTGACATGAAAGCCAGGAGCTGGTTTAAAACCTCATGGTCAGAAACAGAATGGGAGGAAGGTATGACTCCTTGAGAAAGGGAGAAGGAATAATTTCCACAGCTAGACCTTCTTGCCATCCTACTAATCATACTAATATCTGACACTCTTTTTCCTCTGAGACCCTTGCAGGACTTTGGTTTGCAAGGCAATTCAGCATATGCTGAACAGCAAGCAGTGTTTTTATCAAAGGGAGAAAGCACTGCGGAACTAAAACTCTTACCTTTGTAGAGGAGACGGGTTGTGATGCGCGTTTTACGCATACAGGGGGCCAATGGAGAAGGGAAGAAATAGGTTGTGCAAAGTCATACAATGAAACTATTTTATTTTCAAAACCAAAATGTAATAGACCTGACCTGTTTCATACAAAACTTGGTTTGGTGTGTACCAGTTGCATGCGGATAGCAAGAGAGGGGTAGTGATGACTGCAAAATAGCCTTCACAAACCCAGATGTCACCTCCAGCCACGTCTATCTTAGCACTACTGCAAGAGACCATGCTTTTCTCTCTAATTGGGATCTGCCCAGGGATACGCAACCACAGCAGAAAGGTCTGGCTGAAGCACAGGCTCCTCCCCATGGCTTGAAGGCAACTGGCTTGGGTCATTTGGGTCTGTGCTCTGGAGCCTGAACTCCAGCCTGGCTACTGACTGCAGGACAGGCATAACCACAGGGACTGCTCTGACAGCTTCTGCACCTCCTCACCTGCAGTCTTCTGGCACTGGCAAAACAAGCTGCACAAATTGGCTGGAACACAGATCATAAACCCTTTTCATTTCTTGGTGAAGACAATGTTGCTTAATCCTACTGGAAGCATTTACCCAGGGATATCTTATCTGGATCCACTGACATCCCTGCCTCTTCTCCCAAGGGCCTGCTGCGAAAGGAACCCTCTCCCCCGTGCATGGCTTATCCGCAGTACAGATAAACCATTTCCCCACGGAGCTCCCTTCTGTACAGCTGTCTTACTGAGAGTTTCTTGCACAGCTGGGTCTAAGGCTGTGCACTTGGGCTTTGGCTGGTCTGAGGCTGGCTTCCTATTTCTGTTCTTCTGACAGGTCACTTGCTCTAAATAATTTCCAGAATCCCAGTACTGCATGGGGAGATGCCAAACTGTGGCTTCAGCTGGCATAAATCACAGGCCAACAAGGCACCACTGCAGCAAATGGGGAAGCCTAGATTTACACAAAATGAGGATCAATCCTGCTTCCTTCCACCAGACTCTAAATGAATTCATTAAATACAGCACTTCAGTCTGCTCAGCTAAAAGCAGCTCCAGCTGGCAGGAGGTTTCACATCCAGGGAATGTTTTAAAGATAAGGATTTGTAGCCTGCCCTGAGTTTACACTTGGCTAAAGGTAGGCTCTCGTTGGCCATGCAGAGGGGATGACATCATGCCCACCTGGTGTGTATCTGTGCATCCCCAATGTCCGTGCACAGCGTGACATTAACACAGGACCTCACAGCCTTGCGGGGACAGCCTAGGCTCAAATCCTGTCATGAAGACGCTCAATTCAAAGTGCTGCAGGGCAGCAGAAGAGAAGTGCTGCTGTACCTCCACCAGACTGAAGGGCTTCTTTTTGGTTTTTAGTCCTTTTAAGTTTTCACTGGGGGATGTGGGGTCTGTGTCTGCGCTGAATCTGAATGTGCAGTAGGGGAAGCACCAGCACTGGGGCAGGAAGAACAGTTTGGGATTTTTGAGACAAGAGTAAAATGTTAGTTGATTTTGACATTAAATCCTAAATGAAGGGATATTAAAGATACTCTTAGCTTCCAAAAAAATAATGTGCTGTGATCGTCTGGCCTGCTCTCATGTATTGTACAGATCCCATGATTGCTGCAGTTTAATCTCTTATCCACTCACTAAAACAGATGGTGTTGCAGGCTCTGTGCAGACTCTGACAAATATGACTGAATTTGGAGCACTGTTCATATATGCACACTTGCTGTACAATCCTCAGGACAAGACACGCTGGCTTGAGACCTGAGTTCACATCCAAAGCACAATCTGCAGCAAAGAATAGATCCAAGTCTCTCTCAGCATTGCTGCTGAGGTCTCTAATATGCACAGTCACACACAAAATATCTTCCTACAGAGAGATGTAAAGGTCAAATCAAAAACCTTTGTCTGAGATGCCAGTCAAGTTCTCTTTCTTTGGCCAGGACCAGGGTGTACACTGTTTTTCCTCAAAGAAACAGTTCTGCCCACTGAACAACAGTGATGCAATGATATTCCAATAACCTGGAAAATAAGAGAGCCCTAACAAAAATGGACCTGCCGCCAACCTCTCTCTGACTTCACACTTACTGTTTCTTCCTTAGGCTGAGAAAAGAGGGTTGGTCCTGGACAGCCACAGAGAAGCAGGGAAAGCACCCAAAATTACTTGGTTTTGCTAGGCTATTACCAGTCTTGTCTCTACCTTGTGTGTGTGTGTGATCAGCCAGTACTCGGAAAGACAAGTGAGGTTAACCGAGCTACATGCATTGCTCCCACTAGAGCAGTATAAAACAGTGATAAACCACAACTGGAACCACTCTGCAGTAAGTATCTGGCCAGAGGTGAAGCATGAGGTTACGGCAGCAGCTCCACTCCCCTGTCCCCTCTGCCTGATGGATCCTCAGTAATAAACCACCCTTCAGGCTTCCCTGTCTTAAACCGAAGCTGCTGGGATTCAGGGGAGATAAAGATTTCAACCACCTTTCAGAAGAGCCTTCACAAGAAAGTCCCTGTTGGCATAAAAGCAGCCATGTAATGGGCTTTCTCTGTCCCTGAAAGTAGTTTAGCACCGCAGGAAAGTGCAGCCCTTTTAGCTCTCTTCTTTATTTAACTAGAGTCGTTAAAATAAACTGATTTCCCAGCCAATTAATTATCAAATATCTGTAACAGCTTTCAAGCTCTGCCATTACTCAGTCTCAGAGGCCCCCACAGGCAACGCTAAGCTACACTCTCCTTACCTGAGTAACCGCTGCTCCTGCAAGTCTGCTCCCTTTCTCTGAGCTGATAGCAGAAAAGCAGCACGGGGGCTGGCAGAACCCTGGAGGCGAGCTGTAAACATCCCCTTCTCCACTTCAGCAGCAACTCCAGCCACACACGTGCTGGGAGCCAGGAAGCTTTACCACACCCCTTGACCACGACTCCGTTCCCAGCCCTCAGCCACCCGTACACAGAGCCCAGCCCCATTGCAGGAGCAGATTCACCCTGTCAAGACCCCTGATGCTGCCAGTGAGATTGGCTGGCACCTGACAGAAGACGCTGCCAGCTGAGCTGAACCATGGATGCCAAGTACCACGAGCTCAGCCCAGCGTGGGGCACGAGCTTCAGTTCAAAGCATGTGCCAGGAATCAGCTTCACACCCCGATGTGGACAGGGACAGCTCCTGCCACAGCCGTGTTACCTTCTGAAAAACCAGTCTGTACCTCTTTGGTTACTGGAAGGTTGTACTTACCATAGGTACATTAGCAACGGCCCTACCATCTATTTTAAAAGCAATAAACTACACTCATATGTGGTTTCAATTAGGAGACTTCAAATGAGATCGAAGATAATGCATCCCATAATTACTCACCCTTCTCCTTTCTAGAAACTCAAGCAGAATCATTTCCAGGCCAAAATGCGGTCTCTCTTGATTGATGACACTAATAAAATGGCTTTATTGTGATATAAATAGCCTTAAAAACGTCCTGGAGAGTCAATATCAGTGCTTGATGGCCTTATGCAAGCAAGGTCCTTATCTTACAGTGCGCTAAAGCTTAACGAGTTGGGCTTCTGAGAAGTCTGACATTGGATTTGGGCGCTTGTTTGGGGAATTACAGAAGGGTAGCTCCTGAATTAGACATGCAAAGTGGGAACTGTTTAAACACCTTTCCTCTTCCTTGCGCTCCCTATTAATAATCTCTTTGCTTCCTAGCTTTCCTGGTGCCAGTTCAAACACAAACACCGGCTGAGCCCAGCAGGAGCCATGGGAACACTGTGCTCCAGCGCCTCTTTGCTGGAAGGTTACCAGCCACTGCTACAGTAATTGGAAAACCTGAAATTTCTTCCAAATTGTGCACGCACCAAGATTCTCACAGCCCCTGCAGAGGCGTGCGGCCATTTCTCGAACAAAGAGCCTACACCGACTTGCTCCGAAGCACATCCGTGGCCCCCATCATGGCAGATGATATGTTTTTGTTCCTCCCTTGTCAGGAGAGGCCAACCCCGCCACGCAGCTGGGAACGAAGCACTCAGTGCCTCGGGCCGCGCTGGAAGCTCAAGGGTTGTAGAAAATTGAAGTAATTTTTGAAATTAGTGCCCTCCGTGCAGTAGCTCGCTCCAGGAGGCCAAATACAGTGCCAGCCTCGGAGGACGAGGGAGAAGATCTCTGGGAAATCACAAGAGAAATGCCCAGTGTTCCTCCTTTTTCTGAACAGCAGTGAACCTCACTCTTCATAAAGAGAAAACACTTGTTTTAAGGCCTTATTTCAAAGTGGAATCCCCTGAAAACATGTCGTTTTCTATCAGGATTGTATCCTCTGCACGCAGCAATATGAGATACCGCTGGCCGTGCTTTCCAGTACAGCTGCCCTGGCTCAGATCTGGCAGCAGGCTGGGTGCTAAAGAGCTTTGCTGGGAGTGACAGAAGCATATACACCTGTCAGAAAATGCTGATATCATAGCAACCGTGACAGTGATGTGATCAGGACCTGACAGACAGTCAAAAAAGAGAGGGAAGGATGCACGGGAAAGGGCGACTGAGAAACTTTCAGGGAGAGCAGTCAGAGTCTGTGCGCGAGAGGAGGCGAGTAAGTGATGCTTGGTGCTTGTCTGTGCATGGCAGATGGGATGAGGACTCTGGGGACATGTTCTCCCTTCCACCTGAGCAGCGCTTCGTGTCTCTGAAGAGTGAAGGGACCGCACAATTTCGCAGCCTTGCTCCCCTCTCTCCCCATCTCTGCCATAGTTACATCCAGCCTCATCTATCTGAGAGCAATTTTCCCTGCAATAATGAAGCCTTTGCAGGCATGTGGGTGGCCGTGCGTGTGTGCTTTTGTCGCCTGTGGGAGTGCGCATGTGCCAGGGCCTGCTGAGATGAGAAGGTGGCTTTGTGTACGCGGCAGAGCGGGAGTGAGGATGAGACTATCAAACATGTGCGCGAGGACATGAGAGAGACCGCGCTTCGCTCAGAATCAGACAGCAAGAGTGAAAATGAGAAGGTGCTTGTATTAGACGGTGTGCGTGTCAGAAAGGAAGAAAGAGAAAGGTCTTATTCACAGCCTTCCTGCATGTGTTTGATGAGTATCACAAGTTTTAACCAAGAAAAATATGTATGTATTCAAATCAAACACAAAACACCCCTTTTGCCTGGAGCGCTCCTGCCTTGCTTGTTTGTTCTGTTGCAAGCTGCTTGTTAGAGGAACACAGGAAACAAGAAGATGGGAAAAAAACCCCAGGTTGACATATTTAAACACAGCCAGCTACCAAACAGCACTAACAAACAGCAAGGAGAAAAGCAGGTGGGATAGTTGGAATGCTGTTGCGATGATGCTGGAATGAGAGATGCCTGAGAGTTTCTGAACACCATCCCTCAAGTGGGTTATGATCAATTTTACTGTACACTTACTGAGTTGATTCTGCAGCTAGCTACAAGAAAACACACTCAAAAGCTTATTGCTTATAGCCATTTTGCAATAAAGAGTCAAAAGACAATGCAAGGAACACTGGTGTTCTGTCTCAATCCCCGGCAAAGATCTCTACACTGAGTCCGGACAACAGCTCTTGTCAAAATGGGAACGGAGGGACTTGAGCTGAATTTATGAACAGAAGGAAAAAGAGTAACAACAGATTCAGTCCCAAACCTACTGTGGCTAAAGGCCTTTCTAGAACTGCAGGTCAGATAAACACAAATACAGAGACAGGGATGGATTTGAAATTATTTTTCCCTGTCCTGTTACACTTTGTTTTTCCTGGTAAATTTAAACATCTTTACAAGTTTAAGGCTCTTCAACGCTATTGTAATCCACAGGCCTACGCTGCCCACAGGCAAAATTCACCAATACCCATGTCCAGTCAGACTTGCTAAGTAGCTTATGATGCCACAGGCAATGCATGGGAAGACAGGAGCGTGCCAAGAACTGACTGTAGGAGTGGGAAAGCCACCAGACCAACGACATTGTGTTGAAGAGATCCAGGAAAAGGGTCAGAAGTGCAGATGAGGCTCTGTCTTGAGGCAATTCACCCAAGCTTCACCCAGATCATGGGAAGATTCCATTCCTCCAGGATAAAGGCAGCTGTAGGCTTTCTGTCCCTCCCTCACCCTTTTAAAATCAGAGTGAACAGCTCTGATTTATAGCTGAAAAACAGAACTCTCATTACACCAAGGGAAGGGAACCAAGTACCTTGTCTTTGGGGCTACAGAACTGGTGCAGGAAAACCAGAAGTGCTACACTTGAGTGCCTGAGCTTGGGTGCAGCTCTTTCACCATCACCCCTCCAGCATCTGACCAAACAAACAGCGCCTTTCTTTGGCTATGGAGACTAAAGCAACCCAGGTCAGACTGGCTCCTGCTTTGGGCAGGCCTTGTGCTATGCAGAGTGGGTCCTTCCTGATGAGGGTCCCTGGGGTTCTACTGCATCCTCATTAATAATAGTTATTATTGTTCCAAAAATTACCCAGGAACTTGACAAGTCCTTCTGCAGTGTTTGACTCTCTGACCTCAGGAGGCAGTGTGGATTTCACAGACTGACTACCTGCTGTGTGAAAAAGTGTCTCCTTTCATGTGATCTAAATTAAGCTACCATTAGCATCTCCGAGTGACCTCTTGTTCTAGTATTACAGGAGGACAGAAAAAGGAGGCACTGATCAGTTTTCACCACACTCTTCATTAGTGTAAATAACTCAATTATAAGCCTTTAGTGTGTCTCTTCAGGGAGGCTGCGCATGGCCGGTTCTTGCCATCTCCCGTTGGAGCGGGCCGGGATTGAGCAAAGGCAGCCTGAGCTCAGGGACAGTAGAGGGCATGATGGCAAAAAGGAAGACGGGAGAGCTACTGGGAGGGAGAAATGGCATTTTTGCAAGCTTGCTACACTGAAAAAGAAAACCCTGTTCAGTCCAACTGACTGCCTCCTGGTAGGTAAATCTCACAAGATTACTAACCATGCTTCATGGCCCTCTGGTAGTTCTACACGCTGTCATAAATGAGGGCGTAGCCAGTGTTCAAGATAATGTCATTTTTTATAACATATTCCCAATTGTTCCCCCGTCCCTTAAAGGCAACCAAGCATCTTCCACATTTTCGGAATTGACGCAACTCACTGAAGAAGCTTTTATCGAGTTACTCACCATGACTCCCAATCTCTTCCCTCCAAGGAGCCTGGGAGCTCAGCGCTCATCACTGTACAGCTGAAGTGCAGACTATTTTTGCAGTCTGCATTACCATACGCTCATCCATGTTATAGCTCATCCGTCATCCTGCTGCTCTGTCCCCGTGGTGCCTTTAAATCCTGCTGACTCATGGAGGCAGCAGCCTGTGCTTGCCTTTGGTTGGTACAGTGGTGAGGGGCACTGGGGGAGGACCCAGCTCCAGGGAGGACACCCCAGAGCAGCCAGGCCAAGCCCTGGGAGTAGGTCCCCCTGGCTCTCCACAGCCCAGGCAGCAAGCCTGCAGAGGATGCAATGGAGTGGGCCTGTTCTTAACATCTCTTGTGGTTTTCGACAACTCTGCTATTTCTCACCAGCCAAACAAGGAGCTGTCATCAAAGCACCAACATGCCAGCCATGGCACACAGGGCAGACTAAACACCTCCACGGTGTGTACTGACTCCCACTATTAACTTGTCTCCACGCAAAAGAGAAACTATTCTTTGCTAATTAACAATCCACTGGGTTTTAAACCGTGACAAGACCTTGCCCCTTTGCCCATGGCTATTTATTTCCCTTCATAATTCTGTGTGAAAGGCCTTATCAAAGGCTTTATGAAAATCAAAGTACATTATGTCTGCTGGGGATCACCTTTATCTTATTTTATTAAACTTAAAAAAATAAACCAAAACAACAAAACCCACTTGCAGCTCAAAAAGGCACAATTTTCTTTTCCAGAAGCCATACTGGATTGACCCTGTCATGTTATACTTACTCGAACATTGTACTAGTCTGTCTTTAATTAGCTTCACAATCAGTTTGGCTGGAACTGAAAGAAAGCTCATAGATCTGTAATTCCCTGGATGTCTTTCGATTATTAAAAAAATAATAATAGTACTTAGCATGCCTGGAGCACTCCCTCTCTGAGGATCTCAGAGCACTTCACACCAGGGTGAAGGCAGAGCAGGCTGGAGACAGCCCTTCAGCATCTTCACCTTGCAAGAGGGAAGGAGAAGGGAGAGCAACTTGTCCATGAAGTCCACATCACAGCTGGATGTGGAGCTGCCACCCCGCATTCCTGACCCTCTCAACTGTAATTAAAATCACTTGCTTGATTCTCAGGGCTGAGGAAGGGACGGTGTTCGCCCATCTGCATCAGCTCGCCTGAGCACAGAGAGATTTCAGCGTTTTTCCCCCAAATCCGACCCTGCAATATTAGCGGCTCTGCATTCGTTAGAGAGACGCTGTTTATAAGGATCCGTCAGACTCTGCTGTCAGTATATTTCATGCATTATTTACTTCGGAGCCCTGAGACTAATGCTACCCCAGTCCCAGTGATTTACTGCATTTGAGTTTCTCAAGCTGATCCATAACTTTGGGTAATAATAACAATAGCGAAATACTTTGTATGCATATATCACACTCGTCAGCAAAAACCCACACAGAGATGAGCATACAACGCCAGAAGAGCTGCCGCTCCGAGGTACCGGAGTGTCAGCCATTTGTAGGTACAGCTCCCTTCTCATAGAGATGCGTCTTCCACACCCCCATTTTAGAATACTTTCTCTCAAGTCCAGTACATGTGAACCCTTCAAAGTTTGAGTCCATATCCAGGGAGTTTCCCCCTTTCCAGGGAAAGTTCAGCAATCCCTGCAGAACATCCCCTGGCAAGGACAGACCTGCTTGGGCAGAGGAACCTCATGAGCCTGTCCCAGCCCACAGATGGGGCCCCTTTGCCTTGGTGAATTAAAAATCCCAGAGGGATGCTCAGCACCTGGGATGGGGACTGAGCAAACAGCTCGGCACAAGCCAGAGACTCAGCTTGTTGGCTTTGGCTCAGCTCTTTAATTGCATCCCCCACCTGTGGCTCCCCTCATCCTGCTCCTGGCATTGCATAGCCACAGCGCCCTTGCCATTCGTCTCGCTCCCCTCAGCTGCCTTCTCATTTACACCTTGCCTACTGTTTCATTTGACTCTTGACAGTTTGGCCGTTCATTAAAAGGTGCTTGATGAACCCTAATAAAAGCCCACACTCTGCCGCGCAGCTGCGGATCCTTTCTGCCCCCTTTCCACACCGTCCTCCTACGCCCTCCTCGCACACCAAGGCAGTGATGACCTCCAAGCCAAGTCCAGTGCTTTTAAAGATTGTTTTTCTCGTTTGTTTGCTTTGCCCTTCAGCCTAGCATTCCCTGTCAACCTTCTCCTCGAGCTTTCCTGCTGCCCTGTTTGAAGCTCGCCTATCCCGCACATGCCGTGTGGGGGGCACACTTAATGAGGAGCCAACCCCCCTGCCCTTGCTGATGTGACGTTGACAAGTCCTCGGCACTCACACCTCTGCGACGTGCTGCTACTGCCCACGCACCCTGCCCGCTCCCTGACGTCTCCCCTGACATGGCTGAAGCCTCGAGAAAGGGAGTGCTGTGTCCTGGCAGGCTCTTAGTATGCTGCAGGCCCTGAAATAATAATAGTAATAGTAATGAAACCCACTGAGAGATGTCTGCTCGCCCAGACACGGCTCTGGTGTGGAGGCCAATTCCTACCACTGCGCTGACACAAAATCACTGAGATCAATGAAAACATCAACTAAGTGCTGCGAAGGACACTCTTCTCCCTTGCCTTTCACATTTCACCCCTGCAAAAACAGTGTGTTTCTAGGAGCAGAAGTATCCCTTCCTGGTGGTTTGACAGCTTTGGCGTGATCCGAGCTGGGGCCACATGCCCTCATGCTGCCAGGGTAGGAGAGAGAGGGCTGCAGAACTGCGTGGCTGCCTTTGAGAGGCACCAGCCTCAGCATGCGGCACTGAAGCAGGGGAGAGGCTTCTCCTGGTGCTGCCCAGCGTGTGGACACCACACACCAGTGATGGCTGGGGCTGGAAGAGACCACACAGGGACTGGGAAGACAGGGGATGCCATGCAGGACTGCTTGCGTGCCCCGTGTCTCGTCAACACATGTGCTCACAGCAGCCCAGCCAGCTGTTCTCTGCCAGGAGGGACACCTCAGGAGTCCCACCTGGAGAGTTAAGTACTGCTGAACACAGCCCTAAATCAGGAGTTACGTCTTCCCACATAGGCACCAAAGCAAGCTGCTCGAAAAAGCCGTCATTTATGGTGTCAATAAATCGCCTCTCCGAATCATGCCCAGATGTGCACTTTAGGGCCCAGTCACCTTGCCTTTTTATTCTCGCCTGCACAGTCTCTGCTCTCCTACAGTACTCTCCCTAATCAGTCATGCCAAAATACATTAAAAGAGCCCATTATTGTTATTAATTACTATTATTGCATTAGCAGATTTTACTACTTCCTTAATCTCTCTAACAGCTGAAACTCTCACTCACCGAGGAGGGAACTAAGTGGGTTGGGGCCCTGCCTCCTGGGCAGCTCTCAGCCTTGGGACATGCTGTGCACTGACTCACACAACCGCTCCATGGAGCAGGGTTGACAGTGGCTGACAAACCTCCATCCCAGACATTTCCCTGACACAAGTCTTTAGGACCAGCACTTTCTGGGTACAAAAAGCCAGGTGAAGGGAGGGAGAGAAAAGCAAGCTCCCCGGCTTATCTGCAGGCTAGATAATATCATAGCACAGCGAGCTGGGCAGCCCAAGGCATGTTCACCATCTTTTCCTAATACTCAGCAAACACAGTTCTACTCTCAGCACTGAAACTGCATGAAATATCAAATCAAGCAGGTCAAAACATCCCCATGTCTCAGTTCTTCCCCTGCCCTTTCTCAGCTGTGTCGATTTAATTTGCATCCTTTTCAAGACAGAAGGATTATCACACTTTTTGGTACCTCAGAGGCTGGATAGGACATCTCGCTTTCCACACTGAGAATCACAGTAACAGAAGCACCATAAAGGTCTCTGCTTCTTCTGCACTATCAGAAAGAAGGGTGCACCTGATCATCAGTAACCTGCATGATGGGACAGAAGATATCAACAGCTTCAGGAAAGAAAAACCAAATTCAGGGGAGTGGCTGACTCGCCAGAGAGCAGAGCTGCCACTCAAAGGCCATCGAGGACGTGGAGAAATGGGATGACAGAACTTCACGAAGTTCAGTGAGGCTAAGTGCAACGTGCTCCACCTGTTGAAATGATCCCTGTGCAACGCTGAAGTACGAGGACTTGCTGGCTGCCGAGTAGCTCTGAAGAAGACCAGAGGTTCCCAGTGAGCAAAAGCTGAAAAGGAGTGTGCCGGCATGCCCTTGCAGCAAGGAGGGCTAAATGCGTACCTGGCTGCAATGATGAGAGTGTAGATAGCAGGCCAAAGTAAATTATTATTCCCCTCTACTCAGCACTTCTGAGGCTGTATGTGGAGCAATTTTGGGCTCCCAGAATATTTGGTTGGACATAAAAGAAAAACATTTTCATAATGAGGGTGGATCAGCACTGGAACAGGTGCCAAGACAGGTTGAAGTATCATTGTCTTGGGAGATTTCCAAATTTTGACTGAGCAAGCTGATCTAATGTTGAAGTTAGCCCTGCTTTGAGCAGGGACTTGGATAAGAGACCTCCAAATCTCCTTTCCCCCTGAAACTTTTCTGATTTCAAGGAGGATGCTGTAGTTTCTTCTTCTGTGTGGGAGAGCTGTGGCTTGAAAGCTGGATTTGGAAAGGTCTGATGGGAGATTTGCCTCACATCAGTCCCTTAAAGCCTCTTGGCAGAGCTCTTATGTGTGCAAGGGCCAATGCACAGCACAAGAAGGGCTGGTCTGTTCGCCCTGCTGCTTACCTTCTCCTCTGCCACACACTCTCACCAAGGAACCTGTTGTGAATGGGCTGGGAATTCCCAGGCACACATCTGCTTATGTGCACCTCTGAAGGTACAGGTTTGTCCCCAAAATGTGGAGGGATGCTCCTCTGAATTTTCCTGGGAAGAAAGTGGGATGGGCATACAGAAACTGTGTACCAATATCCAGACTCAGAGAGGTTTATGTCACGGTTGTTTCACTTAGCACAGAGAAGGAGTCACTTCTGGGTTAGATCACAGCAGTCACATAACACATTACAGTTCAGAAAGTGAGAACTTAAAGCCACCAGAACGGGATTGACAAGTAGGTCAGCCTGCAATTAGCCACCCTGAATGTAGTCCTGACTCCCGGGACAACAATCTGGGATTTTAAACAAACTCAGAGAGATGTTTAATAGCTGAGAGAGGCGAGAATGTTGATTTTATGTCTCCTTCAAAACACAGCTGTCCGTTATTTCTTCCTTCAAGTCATTACTCTCCTTTTATTGCCTTTTTATTCCATTCACAAACCTGAACTCCTCCTCTCTCCTCAATTTCCTCTGTACTGTCCCTTCTTGCAGCTGATTTCCACAGGTTGCTTCCTTATTGCTTCATCCTTTGTAAACTTTTTGGCTCTACCCCCCACATCTCAGAAACGCCTGCAAACGACCACGAAGCCGCTTGCACAGAGATTAGGGGGACTGCTTGACAGGAGCGGGGCCAGCAGTTTCCCCTGGCTGCAGCAGGGACATGTGGCTGGACTCTCTAATGTGATAATAACATACGAAGTGTGGAGTGATGGCCATATGTTGTACTAATTCCTACGTACACAATGCCCTCTGCAGAACAAACAGCCAGGATGGAGGGCACTGGCACACGTGCAGGCCCGTGGAGGGGCACCTACCCTTCAGAGATAGATGTAGAGAAGGAGGAAGGGTAAAATTGGCTCTTGGAAGGGAGATACAATCATCTCTGGTTAGGTCAGATTGCAGTTGTATATGTCTAATAAAGAAAAAAAAAAAAAGTAACTTCCAGGGAACATCCATTGGTAGGGGCAGACAGGGAAAACCAGGTGACCCTTCAATACCCCTGAACAACCACATAACATGACATTTCAAGGGCTCTTGAAAGCTCCCAGGCCCAGGCCCACATTTTGGCTCAAGTGCTCTGAGTGACAATTACCTTTGCTGCTATTGGCTTGTGAATGACTGGCAGGGACCCAAAATTCTCCTGAGTCACCTTCCCTGGCAATTCAACAAGCCAAGGACCAGAATAAGCACTTGATGTAGCTGGGATTTCTCTGGTGACAGCAGGCAAGGAGAGGAAAATAGAGATTCTAAGCAGATTTCTTAGGCTGGACCAGCTCCAGTTCTGCTTGGAAGTGAAGGGTATTAGGGTACATTTTCTGTGCTGTGCAAAAGAGAAGAGTCAGCACTTCCATCCAGATGCTCAGACCCATGGGCTAGGCAGAAAGAAGACAGCTGCTCTGCTTCATACTTGGGCTCGCACAGAGAAGGAGAAACGTAGAAAAAGCCCTTGCTGAAGAAGAGGCAAGGAAGGAGAGGAAGACGTGTCATATGAAAGAGAAAAGCAGAGACTGAGTAATGGCACCATAGCTTAGTTGTCTCATGCTAGAGTCTTAAATTGTTCACAGTGGGAGGAAAGTCACTTTAACATCTCAACATGGCACATAAAACTACTGTTTAAAGAAAAAAAACCCCTGAATATTGTTGAAGAAGTGATGGAAATGAGATTGTTTCACGGCTGGCTGTACCAAGTTAGGGATTGGAACTAGATAATCCTTAAGGTCCCTTTTAACCCAAACCATTCCATATTCTGTGATTCTAAGCTGGAGTCTTCTGGCCGGGTACAGGCAGGAGCCCCCATATCAGCTGACATACTGGGGTGGGGACTGATAACCCCAGAGCTGAAAAGGACACACCACTGTAGCTCGAATGCTTCGTCAAGGATTGAAAATGCTCATCTTCTGTGGGGAGCAGAAATAGGAGTGCAAGCCCTAATGCGATCCTTAGCCATCTCCAGAAGAGGTACTGCAATGCAGCAGGATGTATGGAGCCCACCTGGGTGGGTTTTACTTGATCAGATAGGTTTTTGGTGGCCCTAGGGAACGGAGAGTATCAAGGAAGGAGGGAGAATGAACATGGCAGGTTCTCACAGAATCAATAACACAGGGATGGAAAGGAACGTAGGACACCATCAAACGCACTCCCAAACTCTGCAGCAGAATCAACTATGCGTAAATGATCCCTGGGGACAGCTTTTCCTCATCTGCTCTTAAACATCACCACTAAAGGAAACTCCACACCCACTGAATGGAACTCCTCACCCACAGGTGTCCCACACTCCCCTTCCACTTTATGACCCAGTGTGTGAAGAGCTGATGCGCACACTTCACGATGTCTGGAGTACTGAGGCTGCTGTGGCAGTGAGTAATTTTAATAAGATGTAACAAAGTCTACAAGACAATTCTGAAAATGAACAGAAGAGACCGTGCAAATAAAGCTGTCCTCAATTTTTAAAATGTTTTGTGCCTTCTCATTTTATGTGCTAGAAAGAATTCTGTGGTGAGTTGGCAACTAGCAGATAAAGTTGTTGACAACAAAGCCTTCGGCTCAAAATTAAAGCTAATTCTGTAGTTGTAAAAAAAGAAAAAAATGTAAAATAAAAAGATGGCAGGTTAATTGTGATAGCATCATTAAATTCCTACCCAGTCCTCAAAGCACATCATAGTTATTTAGAGACAAGTGATCTGGGGAATCAGAAATGCAAGTGATTATGGCATTTCACCTCTTGGGGTCTGTTTTGCAGTGAGACACAAATAAACTGAGTTTGGCAGTCAGAAATATTCTCTGACAAAATATTCTCCTACATCCCCAAGCTGATTAAAGGAATGAGCTGGAAGAGAGAGGTCAGTGGGTAGGCACATAGATAAGCAATAGATAAGATGAGAGGAGACAGTGCTTGAGTCTATGAAGTCAATATCCTGGAGCACATAAAAGTTTGTTACTCCAAACAGCTTCCTCTGTCTGGCTTTTCACATTAGATCTCAGCAGCCAGTGCTTATCTGTGCCCACTTGTTAGATTAGGTCCCAGAGCAGGTAGCACGCAGAATCTTGCGTCTAATTCTCCGTGTAGACCCGGTCAGATACTCTACTGCTCAGAGACAGCACAGATTGGCAAGGAAAGACTTCTCCACCCAGATCTTTCCACATTTCTGGCAGCTGTCAGAGAGCAGTGACAAAGTTCCTGGTGTAGACAAGTGCCAAAATCCACGTGCTGTCTGGACAAAGCACAGGCTCTATCCCTGGTCAGCAACCATATTAGACTTGCCAGGACACACCTTAACCAGAGTGGTCCCCAGAAAAGGACAGGAGGAGGAAAATATATATGGTATATTTAGTTACAGCCTTTGACCCTCTCATATCATGGGGATATAAGCAGCACACCTACACTAATATTACAAGTTGCTCCTGACAATAGATTTCAACAGTGACTGCATCTCTAGTCCAATTAACCGATAATGAGAACTGGCTGACAGCGCAGGAGGGACTAAATTCTTCTCTAACATCATTAAACGAGGAATAGATGACGAGTCACCAAGCACCGAATTCACATTTGGCCCCATGCCTGCTCCTGCCATTCGAACCGCTCCCAGCAGCAGCGGAGGGGCACGGCGTGGGGTCTGCTGGTGACAACCATTATCCCAGGTAGGACATTTCTCCCGTGTGAACACACTATATGTCTCTTCCTGGCTTCCTACCACATGCGTGCTTCCAGCCTGGATGATATGAAAAGGGAAGAGGGCACAGAGCCAAATGCTGTGCTTTAGCAATTTGCCAGTTGCTAGGGCTCGCTCTAGCTGTGCACTACAAAGGCGCTCTGGTTTGGTGAAGTTTCCAGCCATTAGCTCGTCTCTCCAGCACTGCATACAGGGTAAGCACTGTCACCAAGCTAAATGGGCAGTGTCTAGAATCCCTTCCTTCCCTTTTTCCCTTGCTCCATGTGTGGGAAGAAAGAACAACCCTTCCCACAAGGGAAGGAAAACACAGGAGGCTTAACAGGCGCAAAATGCCATGTCCAGCATGGTGAAGGAAGCCTAGGCAGAGGAGGAGTGGTACCCAAAACATCTGAAGATGTCACTTCTAAACCCCTAAAATGGGCAGGAAAAGTTGAGTGCAGACAATGTGTGGGATAGGAAAAGGTAGGTTCTGAAAGGGGTCCGTTCCACAGAATACAGTGGTGCCAAAAGGAAGATGCTTAAGATCCAGAAACAAGAAGACAGCTCAAAATAATCCACCCATGGGCCTACCAAACAAACGACACCTAACCTCTCCCTCTCTCTTCCGATTGCCCTGTGTGTCCCCAGCTGCTCTTTTCCAGCAAGTCACAGAGGGACTGGCAGCAAACACCCCTGGCAGAACACAAGGAGAACAATGCAACATAGCCAATATGCTGGCTCTACTGCTGCGTCCCCTCTTGGTTCAAATCAATAGTTTATGACATCTACAAGGGGAAACTGTAAATTTAATTTTGTCCCCTGCAGTGCGATTCATATCTTGTTTGCTGGTAACATAATGAATGTGTTTGCCCTCTAGACCCCCTGCCCAGTAGACCAATTTAAGGATAAAGGGATAGAAAATAGCAAGTACAATTAGGGAGGTCGATTAACGCTGGATTAACCAGTAGCTCAGCTAAAGATAGCTTTACAACACTTAGACACAAGGGGCGAGGGAGAGAGGGAGATAGAAGCCCACAGAAGGAATAGAGAATCAGGTATTTTTTTCTTAGGAATAAAAACCTCACAGGTGACTCCAAGGTGCATGCTGCTTCCTAAACAGCTGATAGGGCCTTGCATCACCTGCCAGCCTAAAGCCACAAAACTGCAGATGCTCTGCCCCACTCGGTGCTCATCAGGTGTGATCTAACCCAAACTGCCCCGAAGGCACAAGTTAAACCTTTCTGAGACTCCTAGGCTTAATTGCTCCCGCAAAAGCTACTTGAGGTTGTCCCCATAGCAGTTAGATTGCACATGAGCCTGGAATTGCTCAGAAACCTTGCTGGAAATGCAAATGGCAATGGAACAGCGAGGGTAGGAAACGTGACAGCACTCCGGAGCTAACAGAGAGGAGAGCACTGAAGAGCAACAGAGATGACCCAGCAGATGGAATCCAGGGAGAGGGTTTCTCGCATCAGGGTGCTCACTGCAAACCGCGTGGAGCGGCGGCGGATGAAGAAAACAGCTCTGATTGTGTGTACCCTGCTGCACAACAGAAAGCAAGACTTGATACATTCTTGTGAACAAACAGAGCTTGCCAGAGAAACCTGACTTCATTGCCAATTTCTTTTTCCAGCTGGCATAACCAACAAAACTCCAAATTAGTTTGGCTAGGTAGATAGGGCAAAAGAAATAATAATATTTTTGGCCAAAATCTAGAGCCAAACTTTGCAGCTAGGTCTTAGCTTTACAAGGAGATGAAGCACAAAAACCCCCACAAAATCCCAAAGAAACCGGAAAAAGGGCAAACCCATTAACCTGCAAACAGGAGATCAAATGCCAAGGGATTTGGATCTGTAAAGGCATGGTCTAGAGCTTTCAGTTCATGTCTCTCTACTTTGTGGTTACAAAAGAGTTGCTAATACAGCGTGTCTAGCAATACTTCAGTGCTTCTGCTCTTTGAATTAAAACAAAGCAGTGCAAAAGTATAAGGAAATTAAAAGAAAAATAAACTCTCAGCTCTCAGAGAAGACTTCGGTGAGGGGCTGAGGACAACCTTGCTGTTTCTGAATTGATCTTCCCCTCTCTACTTTAAAACAGTGTATTTTCCTGCTTTAGCTACCTCTTTAAAACACTATCCTACATTCAGCTTCAGAGACAGCTCCCTATGGATAAGCATTTTTAGATGGATACAGTGTGATCTTTACCAGTTGCTGCAAATTGGCTCTGAGGGCACCTTTACATGTCAGTTCTGCCTATTTTCTCTACAAACACACAGACAGGGATGGAGAGGATGAGCAAAAAGGGCTTTACAAATAAAACAAACAATAGAAGAACGAAAAACAAAGTCGCAGCAGAGTCACACATTCTGACCTGAAAGCAGGGTTCCTCAACCCAGCACCATAACAATCTCCCTGACATCAATTACAGATGCTGATCAGACACGCATGCGGGAAGCTACATTCATACACAAATGTGCAGTGTGCACTGTTTGGGAGTGACTGGTTTGGGACACTCCCCTCAGATCACAATTGACAGCCAACAAGCTGTGGGGAGGCAGCACATGTGCAAAAGTGTGCAAAAAACATGGGCATCACTCAGGTTTAGTTGCATCTAAACCAGCCATGGGCAAAGTATCTCAGGGTCAGCCCTCGCCCCTTCAGTTCATCCTGGTATCCTGCAATTCACAAAACTTTAAAGATTCTGGGCACAAGTATCTTAATCTGCTCTACTCTATTGTTTGAGGGAAAGACTGAAGGAAACATGGTTATGACCAAAGAGAACAGAGATGTAGAAACCTTATACGCACTAAGAGTTTGTAATGGCAAAACATAGCTCATCCCAACAGAGATACTGTTTGGTTTCAGTCCACTGAAACTGCTGGGCATCCTACTAGACAGCAGATGCAATCACTGTCCCTGGGACTGGAGCAAACTCTGCTGTCCAATATGCTGCTACAGTAAAGCTTGGATGAATGATGCAGCTGCAGCCTGTGCAGGGGTGCTGCTGGGTTCACAAAGCAGTCTAGGCTGGAAAAGACCTCCCAGATCATCGAGTCCAACCATTAACCTGACACTGCCAAGCCCACCACTAAACCATGTTCCCAGATGCCACATCTACACGTCTTTCAAATACCTCCAGGCATGGTGAATCCACCACTTCCCTGGGCAACTGTTCCAATGCTTGAAAACACTTTTGGTGATTTTTTTTCCCCCCCAATATCCTTTCTAAACCTCCTCTGGCACAAGTTGAGGCCATTTCCTCTTGGCCTATTATTTGTTGCCTGGGAGAAGAGGCCAACCCCCACGTGGCTACAGCCTCCTTTCAGGCAGTTGTAGAGAGTGATAAGGTCACACCTGAGCCTCTTCTCCTCCAGGCTAAACAACTCCAATTCTCTCAGCCTGTCCTTATAAGACTCGTGCTCCAGACCCTTGAGCAGCTTTGTCGCCCTTCCCTGGGCACATCCCATCACTTCAATGTCTGCCTTGTAGAATGTGTAGAGATGTCAGAGACAACAACAACAACAACAAAGTGAAGGCCCAAGATTCTGTGTTCCATAAAAATGCAATCAGGCTGTCTATTGGAGCTGTGGTTGTCCGTGTGATGATCAACAGAGAGATGCCACTGCTGCCCTTGCAGCCCAGGCTGGTGCTTGCATCTTTCCTTGCCTGCACAAGGGAATCTGTGACTGTGCATTTACAACACCAGTGCCATGGGGTCAACATTGCCTGAAGTGGCAGCCTCTGCTCTGTCCCTGAATATGTGGGTACATTTTAGGGACAATAATGTGGAAAGGATTTAGGGAGAGCAAGACTTTTCTCTCCTGCATTACTAGATGGAAAAAGCAAACAGTTTTTTTTCTCTACTGGCCTCCATCTGTCTTTCCAGCTCTTGTCCCTCATGCACACACCTTCCTCTGTCCTTACACTGCAATTACGTTTTGTAGAGTTTTGTCCTTCCAGGACAATGTTTCCTGCCCATTTTGAGAGCCTAACATACTGATTAAACACTTCTTGGTCTTCACAGTCCCATACTTTTTAGTACTGACAGTTTAATTTCCAGGCTCCAAGTTTTTCTGATTCAAAAAATGCCAGATTGTGCATTGTCATGGTTAAAATCAAATTGTTCCCATTTATTTTCCAGAGTTGGACAGCTGTCTGAAGACTTTTTTTTTAAGACCCAAAAGATTATTTCTTAGTGTCTGAGGCTGCAGTTTGTAACTACAATTGGCACCAAGTGTAGATTCTCCACAATTAGCCATTAAAAAAATAAAAACGATTCTTTTTTTTTTTTCCAGTTAAGAAGCATTCAAAATTACTTCCAAATGTATCCATCTTATCTATGATAAACAGCACATAATTATCAACAAAAGAACCAATGCTGATTCAGATTAAGAACTCAAAGCACCAGAGAGGAGACACATAAAAGCAAGAGACCCATTACTCTGACACCATCATCCTCTTTGTGGGGTTCCTGAGGTCTGGTAACAGCTGCAGTTGGCAAGTGCTCCTATTTTACTTCTGTATTGGTGGATAATACTGTATTTGCTAGTCTTAGGTGAACAGAAGAGTAAAAGGAATTGGTTAACATCTACAGAAACAAAAGAGCTGAGTTTGAATAGCTGTGGTTCGTGCTCTCATGACACTCGTTAGTTGCGAGCATTTGTCAACTTGCTGGGTGTCACACGAAAATTTGTTAACTGCTAAGGCTGATTCTTACCAGACAGCAAGCTATTTGTTATTCATAGGACTGGCCAAAATAATTAAAATAAATTAATTCCAGTGCATGATAAATGTTGAAGTTCTGTAATCTGTTCCCATGTTTTATTACAGTCTTTTAATTTTTTCTCTTTTTTTTTCTTTTTTTTTTTTTTCTGCAAGAAAAAGCCACTCCTGAGCAGATAACAGTCTTGTCATTAAGTTGTTTGGTACATGCAAGATATGGGTACAAGTCTCAGCCTGATTTCTATACAAGTGCTTGGCTGGAGTTTTCTACATGTCACACAAGATCCCTACTCATTAAGTTATTGGCCATTTTGACCCTATGTCTCACCTTTTCAACAGAAACTTAAATACGGGGCCTGAAAAGCTGAAGATCAGTGCACATAAACCCCACATGTTTCTGTAAAATGTTTCCACTTTGACATATCAGTATTTCAGATGGAAAAAATATCCCAAAAAATTTACTGGGGGAAAAAAAAAAATACCAGTATTTTAGTTACTCAGTTGAGAGAGACAACAATTAGCATGATATTCAGTTAACCAATAAAAGACTGCAAATACTAAGCAAGTAATGATTCACTGAAGCAAACAGGTTGCAAAGAACAGCTGGAGGCCTAAAAATTACTCCTTTTTAGTGAGTACTTATCAAGCCCTAAAACACTGGAAGCAAATCTGAAGCTGCTTACAAACGAATTGCTTATGACACAGTGACAATGCTTTAACACTTCTCTGCTTTTCTCATATCCTTATTCTTCCCACCACCGCCTCCGAGTGAGAACTTCCCCTGGTATCGGGTGCCGCACGCTGTAACGACAGCAGAACCTGGCCCTGACAAGTCAGATTTGTAACTAATATTTCAGGCTTCTCTAACGCTGGGCTAGAGGGTCAGCAGTAGCTTGTAGGGACACAGTGACACCACTGAATCAGTAGTCCCCGTGTTACCCTGACTCCAGCGATCAAGTCTCACAAGTAACATCGCTCCTGCTGGAGTCTGGCACAACAAATGCCCCCGGTCTTTGAAGAGAGAGAGACAAAGTGATGCACACTAAAATGGAGCTGCCAGCGAGCCTGAGGGCATGGGCAAAGGGATTTTGTCATGCTGCGGAGAAAAGACTATTGCCGCAGGCCCTGCTTGGAAAGCTGGGAGGTCTCACTTTCAGTACATGCACTGAAAGATCACACCTCATACCACAGCCCACTCACCCAAAACCGGACACCACTCTGCCCATTTAACGCCAATTGTAGAAAGTAAAACTGAACGGCGGATAATTAATGCTTGTGGGACACATCGGAAGGACGCGAAATGCCCTTGCTGCTGCAGGGTGCCGAAGCAAAGAGGCTGTGCTCAGTCCCCTACTGCCTGCAAGCACCAGGCTTCACTGTTTGCTGCTTCGTCCCAGCTGAAGGGACAGAGATCATTTGTTATCTAAGGCTGGCAAAGCTTGATTCTTTACTGAGTCAGAGGAAAGAAGAGGTTATCCCCAGAGCACCATGAGAAGGCCTGAGTGAAATACCTAATTCTCTGTGATGACTGTGTAGAAAGTCAGGATCTGGTATAAATCCTTCCCTGGCTGAGCATGCCTCAGATGCCTGGGCAAGTGGATGTCTGAGCAAGGCCCTAGCTCATGCAGGATGCTTGTAAGAGCATGGAAATTAATGCAGATGTCCCAGGCCTCAGGCTACCAGTCTAAGCACCACCCCTGAGGACGTCTTCTCAAGAATGTCCGATCTGTACTGTAAGGCACAAAACAGGTTTTGGGACACATCACCTGCTTTCTAACTTCAAAAACTGCAGTGGAAGCTCAGTCTTCTCCACACATCTTGAGCTAGGCAACTGCCCTGCTACCAAGAGGCTGAATCACCCCTAAGGCACCAAGTATAAAAGTACCGGTTCTCCAGATAAAAGTTACCGTGGTCTAAATCCTGGATGGCTGAGACTCCAGTGATTGTGTGAGACCTGCCCACCAACTCAGAGGAAATACCCTGTGAGTCCGAGCCAGGGCCTAGATGGATAAGTGCCCATCCTGGAGAGCCAGCAGTCTGCTAGACAGGTGGTTTCAGTGGGAAAACCATTAGGGAGACAGGCTGTAGAGTCTTGACCCTGTTCTCATGTTGGAGCAGAATAGTTTAGGTTGAGAGTAGCATAGGGAAGACGCCGGCTGACTGCTGTGGAAAATGAAATGAGCTCCATCTTTGGTACTGCTGATCTATTTCTGGTCAGAGTGAAACACATTTAAATGTGAAGTGGGGATTGCTGAGCAAGCCACTTGGAATTATATGTGCCACTGCTGCCTCAGACTGCTGCTTCATCGCCTATTCATGCAGAGGTTTGAGTAACAAATGATACATGCTCAGGAGCCGACCTCCAACAGCAGGGGAAATGAGAAGGACCACAATCCTCAGTGCAGAAGCTGCAGGAAGACAACAGCTCATTGTGCTTCCACAGCCAGAAGAATTCATGAAGAAAATCTTATGTTTGCCTGTGGTTCATCCTTGAGTTGGTGATTTACAGTGCTCTGTCAGCACATCTGTCTTACTTTTTATTCTTCTGTCACTTTCCTGGTGTTTCACTGCTTCTCCTCTTGCATTGGAGACTATTAAGCATCACCTGCTCTAGTCAGCAAATGAGCCAGCGGCACATCTCTGCACTTTCACAGCTAGTGACTGAACCTCAAAGCTTTGATGGGCCAGTTTTATGAACAGAAAAACAGTGTGAGAGAGGGAGAAGACTGCACTTAGGTCCAGAAGGAAAAGAAAATGCCACTCAAGGTGATAATCCTGGGGTAGCGAGCAAATCAGATGTGTTCCACTTGCTGTGGGCTCATTGCAATTGGTGTCGAACACAAGAACAACCGGTGTTCCTCCTCTAGAACCTTTCTCCTTGTGTCCTGTGATCCCAGCCAGCTGGATGATCATCCCCACTGCCTGAATAAGCCAGAATGGAAGCTGGCTGGGTTTAATCTCCGAGGGTCCAAACGAAGCCCTTGCCCAGCATCTCCAATACTGGAGTGGACCAGCAAGTTCCCACATGTTAACAAAAGCTCTGCCTGGGCAGCAGCCCCCTCCTGTTTCCCTCACCATATTCTCTGCAAATGGCTCATGGCTCTCTGTGTCTACTCAGGGGGCTTTTCAGAAAGGTGAAAAAAAGGACATCAGAACCACCTCTCTCTGCAACTGCTGCCATGCATCCCATACCTTGTAGGAATAGCTCATATTAATAGCTGCAGGTTAATATTTGTCATATCCTCTTCAATTTGCCTGTGATCATTGCAAAGGCAAATAAAGAAGCAAATCCCCAGGGATGGCCATCTTGTGTGCACAGAAATAAATACCAGGGAAGGGGAGAGGACAGTGGTTTTGACTTTGTGTGGCAGAGCACTCGCAAGCCAGTGCAGCTGGGGGCATGGGGGAATGGCAGCAATACGAGGATGCTGATTGGGTGCAGCAGGGTGTGCTCAGAGCTGGGAAGATGCACACGGACACATCCAGAGGGTCGCTAAATTCAGGTAAGGGCATTCCCATTCCCACGACTGGCAGCGGGAATGAGAGCAGGTGAGGGCAACATGCAGAGGGCGGTGGTTGCGTGGGACAAGTTGCACAGAGTGAGGCAGAGCAAGTGCTTGTGGTGGTGTGAGAGAGGAAACTATGAGCATGCAGAAGAATTTATTTCTGAACCTTTCCCCATAAAATGATACAGTGAAGCACAGGTTAACCTGTTTGCTTGGAGGCTTAAGTACTGAAAATGTCCTTTCCCTTTAATATTTCCAGCACATAAAAGCTGATTCTTTAGCCTGCGTGGGGCAGAAAAGAGGATGGAGAGTCACAGAGCTCCAAAATGTGCAAATTCTGGGAGCAGCGCAGAACATCTGAACTAAACTGTTATTTGCAGAGTGGTACCCAGAATGCTTTGCTCTGCCACTTTGCTCTTAAAGGCTGCACTTCTAGAGGTCACCCTGACCTAATAAAGTCTCTGTATCTGGTTAAAGCAACAGCTGCACACTGCACACAGGTTCAGGGGTGGCTGAAACCAAGAGACATGTTCTACATTTGCTTCTCTAGTCATGGCTGAGCTGCCCATGGGAAGACTCAGTTTGGACAATTGCTGGGAAAACAGATTTGTGTTTTGGTACAGCTGTGCAGCCACTGTGGCTGGGAACACGATGTTTGCTGTTAACTCCCAGCATGCCAAATGGAGGTGTAGGCCTGCTGGCTGGAAAAAGCAACACATGGTGAAGAGCCACAGACAGCTTCACTGCATCATTCAGTTCTGGCCCTTCATGAGCTGATCTTGAATGCATTGTCTTTGAGTTCCACAGGCTTGGAGCCCCTTCCATGTCAACACACTTGCTGAGATAAGAGGTCCTGACAAGAGGAATTACATTGTCCTGGAAAGAGGAGGACCGAGAGCACACAATCAGAGTTGACTGTAATGCACTGTGTGACGTGCTTAGCATTTGTAGGACGCACAAATGTCCTACAGAGCCTTTTGCATGGAGCACAGCAGTCCCCTCAGCATGTCCCATACGTCTGATTTACATAAGTTAGTTTGGAGAAGATCTTGACATCCCTTTTGTCTCGTCTCTTGCTGCCTTCTGCCCAGGACAAACACAAAACTACCAGTACTATAATACAGGGCTTTAGGTTAGGAGGTAGTTTTAGAATCCCTCTCAGCAACATTGCAGAGTAATGCTGAGAAAACAATGACATGACCACAGCAAGAAGAGACTCCACATTAGGATGTAGCTAAAATTTCCTGTCAGAAACATACAGATGATGCACTGAAACATCTTGGAGAAAGCAAAGGAAAGGAACGGACAATTTCAAGTAATCAGCTTCCTTGCAGCAGTTTCCTTCTCCTTATTTATAGCCACTCTGTGATTCAGTCAGGCTGGAACTGTGAGTGCAAACACGTTTTCTTTGCTCCTGGCTCTCCTTGGACTTCATTTGCACAGCAAAGCATCACCCAGTGCCAGAGATTTATGATACGTTCAAAGCCCAAACAAGGCTGGATCTGAACAGCCACATATCCTCCAAATTTCATGGTGGGAAACATGCCTCTCGTGGGCTCCCCAGTAGCTCGTGTCAGATTCACTGATCCTGACTGCAGCTGTGCATGGGGAGCTGCAACTCAGTCTGCTCCAAAGTAACAGAGACTCAACAAACTTGAGCTCAATTTTAAACCTAGGAAAAGCTCCTGGATGGATCTAACCTTTTGTCAGCAAAACTCCTGGGCCTGGGGACTTACAAACTTACACAGACTCAGATCCAGTGCCAAATTCTGTAAATCAGCTCTTCACGCTTCATGTTACAAGTTTTATGCTTGTAACAGCGGGTTGCGCCAAGAAAACCGCGGTGGCCATGCGTCTCCTCCTGAAAGCTTGTGAAATACTGGTCTGGGACTCAGCGCTTTGCAGCTGAGGTTGGTCTTCATCAGGACGACCCCAATCTCCATTGTTGCTATATGGGAGCACCCGCTAAGCTTCAGTGAGGACCATGAAGTTGTTGTCTTGGGGCTTGTATAAAATTGCAGCAAAAAGACATTTCCTGCCCAGAACTGGATTTGGCGCTACCTGTCTCTAAGCTTACAGTCATTCACAGTTCGCTCTACTACAGACAAAAGCCTCTCATTCTTCAACCTCTCCCCACACCTACCACAGCCCACGAGTGATAAATGAATTTATAAGATGAGGAGTCTGTCGTCTGTCCATTGCTTTTTTTCAAAGCTGGAGAGAAAAGTAATGATCTTGTTCTGGAAGAAAATCAAAGGCTGCCAACAACAGCATGATATGTCAGCTCTTTTAATTTCATTTATTTATTTATTTTATCCAGTTGCTTTAATCCTTGGAGTTTAAAGGCAAAGAATGAATGCAACGTGCTGGAAAATGAAGAGCATGTGACAGTATCAAAGAGCAAAACCAAAGGAAAGGGGGTATGTGTGTTGGGGGAGCCTTGTTAGGAGACACATTAAGGCAATTCGGCTGATAGATGAAGCCTTTTATAAATGAAGAGTAAGGTCTTCGTGTCACTCTTTATCTTTCTTTTTTTTTTTTTTAACCATTGTCTCTCTTGTCTCTCTCTCTTTCACCTCCCCTTGCATTCCTGTCCTGCCTCTCCTCTTGTGGTCTCCTGCCATAGGTCCCACTTTATATTTGAACTGTAGGGCTGCCGTGGCCACAGAATCATAAAATCTCCCTCTGCTGAGGATAGCAGAGTCTGTGCTTCAACAGGCCATGGTGGTACCTGCCCCTGTGAGACCCTTCAAAGAGACTGAAATGCACCTTATTCCAGTCAGGCTGGGAGGCTGGTTCCTCTCGGTCTTTTGCAGCTATAAACGAGGCACAGCAATCAATCACAGGCAGTGGGAGCCTGGTCTCCAGGCGATTTTGGCACAGAGGTGGGATAAGTGCATCACAGAAAAGCTGCTGTGCTGTATGTAGAAGTTGCAGTAGAGAGGTAGGTGGGTAGGGGGAAAGCAACCCAGAAATGCCTTTTATCCTTGATAGAAGAGCAGAAAGACAAGGAAACCGAATCTTCACATTCTCCTCTTTCAGTCATAGTTTTGACAGCCCCGGAAAACAACTCCAGCGGAAAAACTGATGTTGGGTACTGATTTTGATGAGATTCAGCAGGAGTGACTCAGTTCTCATTGTCTCACACACACACACAGAGCTTATTATCTGTGATCTTTCTACACAGTGGATGTAAATGCCAGGCCTTTCTCCTTTGAATCCTCCTGGGTTTGGTCAAGCAGGAGAGTTTTACACAGACTCAATTTCCCCCAGCAGCCTTCATGCCTCATGGCTCTCTCCCAGCAGAGGTTGCACAGCCTCACACACCAACACAAACTTCTGCCTCCGGTGGTATCCACACCAGGTGTCAGACCCCACCAGAGACCAAGCCATGACATCTCACTGCTTCTTGGCAAGCAGAGGTGGAGGGGCATTATCTTCTCTTCCCCTTCCAGAGACTGGCCCTTCAAGGTCACAAGACAAGAGTCTAAATGTTACTCTCTTCCAGCCTGAGACATACTTAACCCCTATCCTCAGAGACATTTATCATGGTTTAACCCCAGCCATTATCCAAGCCCCAGGCAGCTGCTCACTCACTCCCCCACCAGCAAGATCAGGGAGATAATCAGAAGGGTTAAAGCTGGAAAACTCATGAGTTGAGATAAAGACAGTTTGACAGGGAAGGCAAAAGCTGAGCACGCAAGCCAAGCAAAGCAAAGAATTAATTCACCACTTCCCATGGGCAGGCAGGTGTTCAGCCATCCCCCAGAGAGCAGGGCCCCATCACGTGGAACAGTTACTTGGGAACACAAACACCATCACTCCAAATGTCCTCCCCTTCCTCCTTGTTCCTCCAGCTTTATATACTGAGTATGATGTCACAGGGAATGGAATATCCCTCTGGTCAGTTTGGATCACCTGTCCTGGCTGTGTCTCCTCCCAGTTTGCCAAGCACACCCAAGTTCCTTTCCAGCATGGCAGCACAAGAAGCAGAAAAGGCTTTTGCCCCGTGTAAGCCCTGCTCAGCAATAAGAAAAATATCTCTATATGATCAACCCTGTGTTCAGCACAAATCCAAAACATGGCTTCCTACTGGGAAGAAAATGTAAGTGTACTCCAGTCAAAACCAGCAAAATGTCCCCGTGAGGTCCCAAGGCCACAGACCTTTGATTTGGAGAGTGGCGACTGTCGAGTGACTGAGCGGGGACGTGATGTGTGGCTGGCGGTGGCTGGGGCGGGCATGCTGCAGCGAGATCCATGGGCAACCCCAGCTCTTCCCTATCCAGAGGAGCTCCTGTGGTGGGGGCTGGCAAGGGCAAGAGGGTTAGCACACACAAGGCAGGCACTGTGAGTTCCGTCAACAGCGGGCCTCTGGGTGAACCACTTTTAACCACACCTCTGTCTCTCCAACAGCGTGGGATGTGTGACTCTGGCAGCACGGGAGGGAATGACGGGTGGATTGGCAGATTCTCTGCTGGGGCACTCTGACCAGTCTCTCTGGTCTTCTACTTCCTGGAGTGTGTTGCTTAGGATCTGTATGCAAGGTGTCACGCTCCTAAAGTAGATTAAGTAGACTTCAAAGAGACTGCTAATTTCATACAACGATAATAAATCTGGTCAGTCTCACAGAGGGGCAGCAAACTTTATATTATTAATTCTTGCAAGATGCAAGTGATCTGAGATCTTTGCAAGAAAGGCAGTGTTAAGAAAGGCCCAGAAAACTAATTTTTCCAAGGTGCAGTTTGCTTTTTTCCCTAGTCCTAAAGGAACAGGAAAAAAGAAAGAGGAGAGACCCAAAGACAAATGCCACAGAGCAGGCCCAAGGCAGGCTGGACTTAAGATGACAGAAAGGGCCACTGGAAGCAGAACAGAGGAGCCACTTGATCCCCTAAGACTGGCATGAAATGCAGCACGCACCAGAGTCATGGAAGCGCATGCCAGCAGGACCTGTGCACCAGTCCTGGAGCACGGGTCACTCCAAGGTGCAGAGGGACACGCAGGATGGACATCATTTACGTGTCAGATGTTTTTTATCTTTTCAATACCAAAAAATATGGAGACAATTTTCAAAACACAGTGACTGTCAAGCAGAAGTCTGGAACAATTAAATGTGATACTTAATTAAACATCTATACTCCCATGGAATGCAAGATTTACCTCCTTTCTCCTTTTTAGCACAGGAAGCCCAGGGATAAAACCTTCAAGTTATGAGCAACTATACCCTGCTGAGAAAAGTGATGGAGTGCTATGCTCCAGAGAACTTAACCAGGCCCCAGAAAACGTGAAGTTGACACTTAGAAGGTTTTCTTCTTATTATTGCTGCTGCTATTATTATTATTATTATTACTGTTTCTTCTGACACTAAAATTCTTCCTGTCATGTTCCCGGAGGGAGACAAACAGTGTGTGCCTGCATGTTAATGGGAGTAAATGGGGCCACTCCACTTTCCTGATGCATGGGGTTCCAGCGCTGGAGGAAGTGCTGAAAGCAGGCACGCTTTAGTGAACGCTGGGAAAGGCTGTAGGGCTCATGGATTTTGCACAGGAGAGAAACACAGATACAGGCAATGGTGATACAGGATCAGGGCTCAGCTCTGCTACTGACTTGACCAGCTTGGGCAGGTTACTTAGGGCCCTGTGCTCTGGTTGCTTCCTTGCAAAACAGTTCAGGAGTAATGCGACGATGACCCATGCTATTCCAGGGACATGGTAAGAACAAGGGCCTAAACGTTTCTGGCATGGTGATAAAATGGATCAGAGAGTGATATAAATACTCCATACAAAGTGAGAAGTGGCCTAGAGGGGAGATTTCCTACACTGCCTGCTTAGATGAAGCTGCAAAGATTAGGTGCAAAAATCAAAGGTGAGGAACCAAAATCCGAAGCCTTTCAGTTTGCATCATCATTTACTGTGGTCAAAAGAAAAAGCCAGCAAAAGAGTATGTAAGAGTTTCTCATCTGTAAGATTTCCTCATCTATATTTTAGTGCCTTAACGTGAATAAACGATTGTGCATGGAATGGCACACTGGAGTGAAGAAACATGCTAGGCATAGAGTGGGTTATAAGAGAGCCAAAACTCAGGTTGTGAATTTGAAGTGTCAGTGGTTTCAAATGTGATTGGACATTACTTTAAACTTGAAAAAGAAAAAAAAAAGGCATTGATGACTTCCCCGTTGATGTGAATAGCTATTGAAGATCCATTTGCTTCCCAGGGGGCCGTGGAGACAAAGCCTGACATAGCACAGAACACAAAAGCTGTTGTGCAGGTTAAACAAATAATCTGTATAGCTTTGTGTCCTGCCTCCCACAGTGACCAAAAGCTCTTGCCAAGGGAAGCCTAGAAGAAAAGAAGCATAGATGATACTTTCCTTGAGTATTCACCCACAGTGCTTCTCTCATGTTTTTAGTACCATATTCTTTACTGAAGACATCTCTTGTAGCCTAATTTCCCTTTTCCAATACACAGGACTTCGTAAAACACCTTAGACAGGAAATACCTCTGTACACGCACCTTATCTTTACCCAGACCTCATGCTTCTGTGAATTCTCTGAAAGTACTGCCCATGACATCCTAAAAAGGCAGAGGATAAACTTGGTAGGCTTTGTTCCCCTCCCTCCTCTCAGCTGCTTCATTTCCTATCACTTTGAAAGCTGTGGCAGCCATAAGCCACAGGTTCAGTTGTGGGGCTTGAGGCATGGGGTGAAGGAGAAAAAATAACCTCTCCTTCTGGGCTGCAGCACATCCTAATCATTCTCTGCTCTTTGGAAGTCAGAAGGGTCACTGGACCTTGCCAGGACAATAATGGTACTTGGGAGCATTTCCTGATACTGCCTTCTCCTAAAGCTGTTTGCTGGAATGCACACTGTGCCCAAATTCACCTCTGTGATTGCCCAGGTGCTGTGGCTGAGGAAGTTGCAGAAGAACTGGATTGATTCTGTCCTCTGAGACAGAAAAAGTCCCACCCGTTCACTGTGGGTTCTCCTGTCACATCCCATCATACCTACTGACTTCTACTGCTGTGAAAAGAGACCTCTCTCCCTCTTCTTGGAGACCTGCTCTGCTGCCAGGACTTGAGCCAATCTCATCAGGGCACCTTAGCATATCTTCTTTTGGTAATGACACTTCACATCTTCCAATCACACAGCCTGGACACCTCCCTCCCCCTCCCCAAAAAAACCAAAAAAAACAAACCAAAAAACTCATGTCCTTCATGGTGTTTACCCTTTGAATGCTTCCAGTCCAGTGAGAAGCACAGCACACAAAGAAGGTCTGCTTCACAGGCATACAGAAAATGGAAGATGCTTTTCAGGAGAAGTACAAACCTCTTC